>JAOWCC010000019.1:52537407-53048029 GCA_030867875.1 Actinernus sp. WN-2022
GCCTGGTGATCAGAACTGGTACCGAAGAAGAATACACAGAGCTCAACCAACTGTTAGAGGATATCTACACGTATAAAAGAGATCTGCAGGATCTTAATACCAAAGAAAAAGAAAACAAGAAGGGAAAAGAAAGAGAGGACAGAGAGAAAGGTCTGGATATGCGGGCAGCTGCACTCTTTGGAATATCTAGTAAGAGTTTGACTGTTAAATCTTACATGTTGTTGATCACTATACTAAATTTCATGTTTGACCTTTAATATGGATGCAAACATGTTAGCTATAAATTTGCATGACTGCTAAGATAACAAAATGCATATTACTAATTGCCCTAGAGAGAAAGCATGATGCGACTACCAGTGATGATAACAGCAGTAGCAGCTCTGATGAGGATGCTGATCAGGACAGTTGCAGTACTAGTAATGGGGGAAAGGGTGAGATAAATAGAAGCTATCAAAACAAAACTAGTAACCAAACTTGTACAATGTTCTATTGACCACTTCCTGGTTTTATTTTTTGCATTTATAAGATGCACATCTGTCTTTCACCTAGATGCAAGTTTGGTTACTGGTTTTGAACATGTGATCAGGTACAGAGAACAATTTTAGATAACCAGTAGAAAACAAAGTATAATCTAAAAAAAAAACATCTATAAGGAGCTGCTTAGATTATTTTTCCTTAGTTTTTGTTTACACTTTCAAGCCTTTTCTAGTATTTGTTTCTGTTTTGACTGTTGAAAACATATAATTACATTTATCAGTAAATATATTGATATACAACAATACCAAGTAATATATACCAATATCTCTATATTTTATATCAGTCTCTAAAGCCACATGGGCCCCCAAAAAGAGAGCTTCACGGCTTTCAGCTTTACAAATGTTGGAAAAGAAGCATGAGAGGAAGGCGGATTTCAAAGAAAGGGAATTGGAACAGAGAAGGCTAGAGTTTGAGTTGCAAAAGAAGAAGTACGAGGATGAGGCGTCAGAGCGAAAGGAAAGACTCAAATTGGAGTTAGAGGAAAGGAGGGTGTTTCTATCATATGTGTCTACATATATTTCACATATTTTGTTATATTTATATTTTCGCAGAGTAGTAGAAATGTACCAACTACTAATTATTTATTGCTAATATGCATTACATCTATGTCTTAGTCCTTGTTAGATAGTTCGAAAGAGCAAATCCCATTCAAAACTTTTTTTTTCACTTTTTTCATGTTGGTATTGAACTCTTGTTGTTGTTGAGCTGTTTAACTTTGAACCCAGCTGCTATTGTTATCAACATTTAAAATCTCTGTGGCCACCAACGGCATGTTGTACTGTACTTTTTTATGACTTGTTTGGAAATAACGTTGGTTAAAATTGGGTGGCTGATGATAAATGTATCTGCTGTAATATCCAAATCTAGCTACTACTTGACATCAATATACATACTTGCCTGTTGCAACAAATGCAACATGAACCATTGCATAGAAGCCTGGGAAAAAAAAATTCATAAAGTAGTCTGACCAGGAACAAAATCTGGGCAGTCAAGAAAACATAATTATTGGTCAAAAATTATACAGTTTAATTTTTAAAGTTTATTAAGGAATTTAGACTAACCCTGTCAAATAACTGACCAGAACCAAGTTTTCGCCAGATGAAAACACAAAATTGCAGTTAAATGACCGATGACTGTCACTTTTTATTTGCAGGCTTGCCAATGCTTTTAGGGTGCATTGCCAAATGCCCAGTATAAGGGGATGGACCATTTGAACTTTGATGGCGAGGGGGTGCAAATGCAAAAATAAATATCGAGCAAGCATTTCAGCTCGAAATGAAATTTTGTGCAAGCTCGTCTGTAAAGGACAAATAATCAAGTAAGCGGGGAAAATATGCAGCACAAATATATTGTGCATAACAAAAAATTGTCTCCTCCCCATCAATTTTGAAATGGCCCATTGTTTATTTAATGATTAGACAGATATGTCTCCAGCGAGGGTGGATCCAGATCAAAATATGAACTAGTAACAGACCCATACAAGCAAAGTAGTATATAATATGCCGATCCTGGCGCAGCACCTCCGTTTTAAGTTTTATATCACATTCGATGACCCCCTCCCCCAACCGTATTTTTTGGACTTTGTTGTACCAAATCCCAACTTATTATCTCTCGAGTACCATAGATGTTGTAATTTGGTACAACAAAGTCCAACAAATACGTTTGGGTTCGGGGGCCATCAAATGTGATATAAAACTGAAAACAAATGCGCTGCGACCAGGATCGGCATATTATATACTACTATAGTACGCTTATCGTATTTTGACGCCCTATTAGAGGAGGGTCAGTACAAGGTATTACACTATGGCTGAACATATACTAACATTCGTCCGAGCACCCGGCATTGGGGTTTATTTACGCGGATGGAAGATGGACATTCCAGATGGTAATCCTCTAGGAGCAGACCCAGCTGCTTTCCTCGCCGGTGTGCGGAAGCAGACTACCGAAAAGCTCGAGGAAGAGCTCCAAGACCTCAATAGCCTTAAGCTTCAGCTAGCTTTGAACATAACGCTCCCGCTCGACAAACCTGAGGGTTCGGTATATGAGATAGTTACCTTTCGGAGATCGCAAACCGTTTTGACCAACAGTGCTGAGATCCGTGGGGTAATAGTAGAAGCACATGGTCAGATCTACAACCACATCGAGAAGTGGATCAGTCGAGGATCGAACTGGGTTATAGATAGAGTCAACATTCTATGGTTAAACATCGCTCGATATCAACCACTACGTGGAGGTTCATACATACTACTACCTACAGAAGTCGCAAATAAGAAAGCCGTGATCAATGTGAAAAACAACGACGACCACTGCGCACTTTGGGCGATAACAGCAATGCTGCATTCGGTTGAAAAGGACCCTCAGAGAATATCAAAGTATCGAAAAGAAGATTGGCCGAAACACGAGGGGGTGGACTTACCAACACCAATTTCACAAATACCACTATTGGAGAAGCAAAACGAAATCTCCATCAACGTGTATGGTTGGGATCCAAAGGAAAAGTGTTTGATCGTACACCACATATCAAAGGAGACCTTCTCAAAGCGCGTTAACCTCTTACTTATAGAGTGCCCAAAGAGTGGCCGGCAACACTACTGTTGGATCAAGAACTTCAACAACCTTCTATCCGATCAAACAAAGCATGGCCATAGGCAGCACTTCTGCGAATGGTGTCTACATGGATACACTACTGAAGCTCTACTTGAGAAGCACACCCCAGAGTGTAACGGTGTCGATGACAGAGCCATTCGCATTGAAATGCCTACCAAGGAGAACAACATAGTCTCCTTTCAGAATATCCACAAACAGCTCAAAGTTCCCTACGTTATCTATGCCGACCTCGAAGCTTTAACCACTAAGATCGAAGGACCTGCCCAAGACCCCAAGAAAAGCAACACACAAAAGACAGAAGAACATATTTCCTGTGGATTTTGCTACATAGTCGTACGTTCCGATGGTTATAGCGAGCCACCTGTACTATATAGAGGTCCAGATACTATCGAACGCTTTCTACGATGCATACAAGAAGAGGCCAAGATCACAGCCCAAGAGGCCAAGCCACTATGTATGTCACAGGAAAACCAGAGATCTTATAATAGGTCAACTATTTGTCATATCTGCCAGAAGCCCTTGGTTGGTAGCGATAGAGTACGTGATCATTGTCACATCACAGGCGAGTTTCCAGGTGCTGAACATAGAGTCTGTAACCTCAAATTGCGTATCTCACCTACCATTCCAGTTGTATTCCACAACTTGCGCGGATACGATTCTCACCTATTGATGCAATCCATATCCAAGACAGCGGGCCATATCTCTTATATTCCAAACAATATGGAGAAATATATTTCATTCTCACTTGGCAACCTCCGGTTCATTGATAGTGCACAATTTCTCTTAGGGTCGCTAGACAACCTGGTTCGTAGTACCATAGATGCATCGGCGGGAAAATGTAAGCGATGTAATAATACTTTTTTATGACTTGTTTGGAAATAACGTTGGTTAAAATTGGGTGGCTGATGATAAATGTATCTGCTGTAATATCCAAATCTAGCTACTACTTGACATCAATATACATACTTGCCTGTTGCAACAAATGCAACATGAACCATTGCATAGAAGCCTGGGAAAAAAAAATTCATAAAGTAGTCTGACCAGGAACAAAATCTGGGCAGTCAAGAAAACATAATTATTGGTCAAAAATTATACAGTTTAATTTTTAAAGTTTATTAAGGAATTTAGACTAACCCTGTCAAATAACTGACCAGAACCAAGTTTTCGCCAGATGAAAACACAAAATTGCAGTTAAATGACCGATGACTGTCACTTTTTATTTGCAGGCTTGCCAATGCTTTTAGGGTGCATTGCCAAATGCCCAGTATAAGGGGATGGACCATTTGAACTTTGATGGCGAGGGGGTGCAAATGCAAAAATAAATATCGAGCAAGCATTTCAGCTCGAAATGAAATTTTGTGCAAGCTCGTCTGTAAAGGACAAATAATCAAGTAAGCGGGGAAAATATGCAGCACAAATATATTGTGCATAACAAAAAATTGTCTCCTCCCCATCAATTTTGAAATGGCCCATTGTTTATTTAATGATTAGACAGATATGTCTCCAGCGAGGGTGGATCCAGATCAAAATATGAACTAGTAACAGACCCATACAAGCAAAGTAGTATATAATATGCCGATCCTGGCGCAGCACCTCCGTTTTAAGTTTTATATCACATTCGATGACCCCCTCCCCCAACCGTATTTTTTGGACTTTGTTGTACCAAATCCCAACTTATTATCTCTCGAGTACCATAGATGTTGTAATTTGGTACAACAAAGTCCAACAAATACGTTTGGGTTCGGGGGCCATCAAATGTGATATAAAACTGAAAACAAATGCGCTGCGACCAGGATCGGCATATTATATACTACTATAGTACGCTTATCGTATTTTGACGCCCTATTAGAGGAGGGTCAGTACAAGGTATTACACTATGGCTGAACATATACTAACATTCGTCCGAGCACCCGGCATTGGGGTTTATTTACGCGGATGGAAGATGGACATTCCAGATGGTAATCCTCTAGGAGCAGACCCAGCTGCTTTCCTCGCCGGTGTGCGGAAGCAGACTACCGAAAAGCTCGAGGAAGAGCTCCAAGACCTCAATAGCCTTAAGCTTCAGCTAGCTTTGAACATAACGCTCCCGCTCGACAAACCTGAGGGTTCGGTATATGAGATAGTTACCTTTCGGAGATCGCAAACCGTTTTGACCAACAGTGCTGAGATCCGTGGGGTAATAGTAGAAGCACATGGTCAGATCTACAACCACATCGAGAAGTGGATCAGTCGAGGATCGAACTGGGTTATAGATAGAGTCAACATTCTATGGTTAAACATCGCTCGATATCAACCACTACGTGGAGGTTCATACATACTACTACCTACAGAAGTCGCAAATAAGAAAGCCGTGATCAATGTGAAAAACAACGACGACCACTGCGCACTTTGGGCGATAACAGCAATGCTGCATTCGGTTGAAAAGGACCCTCAGAGAATATCAAAGTATCGAAAAGAAGATTGGCCGAAACACGAGGGGGTGGACTTACCAACACCAATTTCACAAATACCACTATTGGAGAAGCAAAACGAAATCTCCATCAACGTGTATGGTTGGGATCCAAAGGAAAAGTGTTTGATCGTACACCACATATCAAAGGAGACCTTCTCAAAGCGCGTTAACCTCTTACTTATAGAGTGCCCAAAGAGTGGCCGGCAACACTACTGTTGGATCAAGAACTTCAACAACCTTCTATCCGATCAAACAAAGCATGGCCATAGGCAGCACTTCTGCGAATGGTGTCTACATGGATACACTACTGAAGCTCTACTTGAGAAGCACACCCCAGAGTGTAACGGTGTCGATGACAGAGCCATTCGCATTGAAATGCCTACCAAGGAGAACAACATAGTCTCCTTTCAGAATATCCACAAACAGCTCAAAGTTCCCTACGTTATCTATGCCGACCTCGAAGCTTTAACCACTAAGATCGAAGGACCTGCCCAAGACCCCAAGAAAAGCAACACACAAAAGACAGAAGAACATATTTCCTGTGGATTTTGCTACATAGTCGTACGTTCCGATGGTTATAGCGAGCCACCTGTACTATATAGAGGTCCAGATACTATCGAACGCTTTCTACGATGCATACAAGAAGAGGCCAAGATCACAGCCCAAGAGGCCAAGCCACTATGTATGTCACAGGAAAACCAGAGATCTTATAATAGGTCAACTATTTGTCATATCTGCCAGAAGCCCTTGGTTGGTAGCGATAGAGTACGTGATCATTGTCACATCACAGGCGAGTTTCCAGGTGCTGAACATAGAGTCTGTAACCTCAAATTGCGTATCTCACCTACCATTCCAGTTGTATTCCACAACTTGCGCGGATACGATTCTCACCTATTGATGCAATCCATATCCAAGACAGCGGGCCATATCTCTTATATTCCAAACAATATGGAGAAATATATTTCATTCTCACTTGGCAACCTCCGGTTCATTGATAGTGCACAATTTCTCTTAGGGTCGCTAGACAACCTGGTTCGTAGTACCATAGATGCATCGGCGGGAAAATGTAAGCGATGTAATAAGGTCGAGCGGGTTGTTGTTAACAATGCTTGGAAGCTAGTGGGGACTTGCCCACAGTGTGGAGAAGGTAGCATAAAGCAACTAGACCAATCTCGTCTGCCGATAACCGTTAAGCATACACCCACTAATGCATATCTTCTTGGTCGCAAAGGTGTCTACCCTTACGAGTACATGGACACTTGGGAAAAATTCATAGAGACTTCTCTTCCACCAAAGAATTCGTTCTATAGTAAACAAAACCTAGAGGACGTATCCGACGAGGACTACGAACACGCCCTGGAATTTTGGAAGACATTCAGTTGTGAGACGTTAGGAGACTACCACGACCTTTATCTCCAGACCGACGTACTTCTTCTAGCAGATGTGTTTGAGGGTTTTCGCACGACATGTATGCAAAACTATGGCTTAGACCCGGCTCACTACTATACTAGTCCTGGTCTATCGTGGGATGCGTTGTTAAAGAAGACTGGCGTGGAGCTTGAACTATTAACTGACTATGACATGCATCTATTTGTTGAGAAATGTCTACGTGGTGGGATATCTATGGTATCTCAACGTTATGCTAAAGCAAATAACCCAAATGTACCCGATTTTGACTCGGATAAGCCAAACAGCCATATAGTATACCTAGATTCTAACAATCTCTATGGCTGGGCTACAAAAGCAAGCTACTGCTGAACCGTCCAGTATATGTTGGAATGTCAATTCTAGATCTCTCAAAACATTTCATGTATGACTTCTACTACAACGAGCTCAAGGAGCAGTATGGACAACGCTGTAATCTACTATACACAGATACTGACAGTCTACTACTACACATTGAAACTGAAGACATCTATGCGGACATGACCATCAACAAACATCTATATGATACAAGCAACTACAGCAAAGACCATCCATCATACGACGCATCCAACAAGAAAGTACTTGGTAAAACGAAAGACGAATGTGGAGGTGTTCCCATTGTTGAATATGTCGGACTATGATCGAAGCTCTCCTCGATATTGAAAGTAGATGGTGGCGAGATTAGGAATGCCAAAGGCACCAAGAAGGCAGTTGTGAAACATCGTATTCGCCATGAACAATATAAAGAGTGCTTGCTCGATAAGAAAGTATTCCGCCACGGAATACATATGCTTAGAAGCGAAGGTCACAGGATGTATGGTATGCATATGAACAAAGTATCTCTATCGCCATTTGACTCTAAGCGATGGATTTCAGCAAACGGAATCGATACGCTAGCCTATGGGCACAAAGACACCCTTCCAAACTTTGATGATCTTATCGAAGAGTTGCTATCCTATAGACATGAAGACAACTTTGACGATCTCATCGACGAGCTGCTATCTTAGATCGGTTGGGTACGAACAGAATACCCTTTGGTGGTAGTTCAGTATCTGATGGTACAACTTGTAGCTTTTCACGCACAAATCCACGCTTCGGTGCGTCCTTTTCCAAATAGTACAGAACCGGTTGGTTCGAAGATATCACACCACGTGAAACCATATATGTCTGTAAGCTCCATACAGGATCAGTTGCTCGCTTAGCTCCACCTTCCAACTCTCCAGGTGCATAGAGATATCGAACCAGAACGTCGAACGGTAGATGCTTTTCTTCAAATCCAACAGTCGGCGAATACGTAGGAGTTTTGATGTTCACTTGCTGTGCTAATATGGTGTTCGAAGGCTCCTTCCCCGTAAGTCGAGTCACCTCATTGTTCATGGCTTTGATAACTGCAGGCAAACGCTGGACCCATTCTCTACTACGCTCATCTGATCCTTCTGAAGCAAACACCATCTCCTGTGCATATTGGTATCCAAACAACCTCTCAGCTAGCGTTCTGTTTGCTCGCTCAACGAAGCTTTGCGCCCTGTGGTTGCCGGCCTCACCTCGTTGGACTTTCGTACCATGTTGCTCTAATGTTCCAGACATATATCCCATGAATTCTCTACCAGGATCGACTTGCAACGTTTTTGGCCATTCTAGTGGACTACGCTGGTAGATTCGTTCAAAAGCTGCAGCCACTTCACTACTATCTTTCGATGCCAAAGGCTCAGCTTCTTTATATCTAGAAGCCACGTCGATCACTACCAAAGCATATTCATAGAGCTTTCGCCCACGTCCAGGTCGATCGTGAGGTAGAAAGATCAAATCAGCTTGGTGAACCTCATTTGGCTTCGATACAATCCAATGTGGTCGTGGGATATGTCGTGGTGGTGGTAGGTATATCTGCCATAGGGCTTGTTTCTCTAACCAACTTGCAGCTACGTCCTCCGATACCTTTGCTGCCGCTGATAGCTTACCAATTCCAGCGCGACCTTTCCAATAGCCCATAGGACCATAGTATTTTACTCTCATCTCTTTATACATAGCTATATATCTTTACAATGACACCAAACTTCAACAAGCTATAGCCATTTACTAGCAGCATAGCCAATAGCAAGCATACCACCACCTACATAGACTAACTCACTTGTCTTCTGCGAACTAGAAGGTCGATAGTAGTCTGAGAGTCTAGGTTTCTTCATGTCCTGAGGGCGTATGTGGTCCAATCCTACGTGTACGGTATTCCATAGCTCTAAGTTCTTGTTCGCATCGTTGCTAATTACGTAAGCATTATGCTGCAAATTGGACTGTTCTTGGAACCAGTCAGCTACGCGAGCTCGGTTTTTCATGTAAATACCATATGCGATCTGATACTTCTCTAGTGCCAGGTCATGTCTTTTTTTCTCAGCAGCTATCGCAGAGGGATCGGTACCAGCAATTGCCTTGGCGATATAGCTTCCACCTACGAAGGCCGTTGCATTTAGTAAAGCTCCACCAAGCGCAGTTATTGCAGCCACAATCATAATAATGACTTTGGAAATATCTTTTTGTCTTCAAGATATTTCTTGGCAGTTATGCTAGCAGCCAACACCTCCACCCACTTCACGTAGTTTATGATCGATGATGAAGGGTCACTAAGCATGGGCTCTTTTGTTAATTTTTTTTATACGAATTAACCCAATGCCACCAGCAATACCAGTTAATATAACAGCGTCCGTCAATGTTTTCATCAACTTGTTCTCCGACATTTTTGCATAACATATTTAGCTATAGTTCTAGTCTTCAAATGGTGTAGCATCTACTCCATATCCGGCAACACACTCGCTGGGGGTGCTGTGTGTTGTTCGGTATCGCGCGGTAACTCGATTGCTTGGGGTTCGGTATAGCACTGTATACTACCCCGCGGTGTAGGCGAGTAGTTACAACAGCTCTCAGAACGTTTCGCGTTGTTATTGTATTGATAGTACAGACCTATCAACGCCACGCCTATGCCAATAGCTGCAAGCGTAGTGTTAGTAGATATGTTATCTAAAAAGCCGGGTTCAGGTTTAGCTACCACACTTCCTTGCACCACTTCGCATTCACGCACCAACTCGCGGGAAAGTGCTTCTCTAGCTCGTCTATTACTTTCTGCCAATGCTTTTCCAGCAGCTACGCGCCTTGGATTTTTCTCAGTCGCAGTTATCTGATCCATCTGTTCCGCCATCTTGTTGCAGGGATTTACAGTGATCCGATCCTCCTCCATCTTGTTGCGTCGTAGATGTTTGAGATATATCAGTTGGTTGTATGTCTTCAATAGGTCGACAGCTCAATGATGTAGCTTCGCTACTAGGAATAACTACATGACCAGCTACGTGTAGCATAGCACTAGCTGCAGCAACAAAACGTCCTGCTTTAAGAGACAACATACCAACCTCAGCACCGAGCTCGTTGCGAACTAGTCGGTCTTCTTGTAATTCCTTAAGAAGTGCTTGTTGATCGTCTATAGTAACTAGGTGTGCAACTACGCGAGTAGCTAGAATCATCACACCATCGACTAGACTCCCTGTTATTTGCTGAGCTCGAACGGCCTGGTACCTTCTATGAAATCGCTCTACATCTTGCTCAGTTAGTCTAGCAATATCTCCTAGAGATAGGTTTTCACCTAGATATTCCTTTGTGGTACCTGTCACAGCTAAAATAGACAGTTCTTCCCTATGATCAGGTGTCGTATTATCGGGTAAGGTTGCCTCCGACTCGGGTGGAGGACCTGTTACATCCTCACCTAAAAGTTCTAAGATTTCTTTATCGTTCATCGTTTATATTGCAGTATACTGTTTGTTGCAGGTAGCTCTAACACGACTGCAAAGGGGTAACACGTAAGCAAAAGCATGTACGAGCAAACTTATTTGTCCGTAACTCTGATTGCAACATCTTTTTTCTCATCCAACCCCAACCCTCCGCCGTAGTCATCAAATATAACCTTGGCATCTAGAGCTGATGCAGTATGAAAGGCCACTACTATAGCTACGTTTTCGCGGAAGGGTTTGCATATACTTGTGAGTTGTTGTGTTAGCACCCAAACAGAAATCCCGATATGTCGGGCAGAAAATGCCAATTCCACTAGCTTGTCAGTCCTTCTTTTTACATCCTTTGAGGCAGCACAATCGTCGAGGACGAGTAGGGTATTGGTCCCTTTCCAAAATGTGGAAAAACCTCTAGTGCGGCATTGATAGCATCCTGTGGGGGAGACATAACAAAGAAACGAGGGTCTCGATGGGCAAATCCACGATAGGTTTTGTTGTGGGCGTACGTGGGGCAAACTTGTACTATATAGTCGAACTTACCTCGAAATGGGCCACGAAGTTGCTCTATGAGAAATGCAGTTTTTCCACAATTTGTGGGTCCAACTATTAGGGCATTGAATGAAACGTGTTCTACCAGGGCATCCATCGCAAACAGCTAGTATGTGAAACTATGAAGGGTTCCATTCAATATATTGATCTGAGCATCTGACAGAATGAAGATATGCATGTTAACAGTTCCATTGCCTCCACTCCTATGCACACGAAGGTCAATGGCGTTTCCACCACTGTTTGGGCCAAGCCATCACCATGAACGATTGCATCCTTTGCTGTGCGACAATCAACCAAGACGGCAAATTTGTTGTTGTAGAACTTGGCGGGTGTCATTTGCGAATCGACATCAACTGATGCGCCAAACCAACCCTTGGCAGCCTCCCAGAAATCTGGTGGTAGCATACCATCTTGAAAGGAGACATTTGAAATTCCTTTGACATCTACCTCCACCTTACTGATACCTGGATTGATGAATGACTCGCTATCTCGGGCACCACCGGTATGTGGTACTACGAAAAGTAGAAGTATTCCAGTAAAGGATCTACGTGGGACGGTTATGTTTTGGAACACCAGAGTGTCTGATGCCTTGTTAATAGGTACAGTCTTAGAGTGTAAAGTGTAGTTGAACAGGAAGGCAGCACCTGTGGTATATGCATGCTGTGCTTGTCTGGCGAGTTTTTCATCCTCGATGACCTCATACTCCAGCTGTATGTTGTTCAGCTTGTATGTACCTATCTGGGCTGCATCAGTTCCCACCACTATATCAATAGCAGGTGCTAGAACCAAATCAAACGAAATAATGTCGTGGAGGGCGTAGGGATACAGAGCTCCATGTTGTGTTAGAATGTCGACATCCAGAGGGATTCTATACTTTGAGCCATACGCAGCCAGTATAGCAGTTTCGCCATTCGAGGCGGTTGCGCCGTTAGTCTTCGAGCGCAGCTTATTTACATTGGATACCTTGTTGAATCCGAGCTTCTCTATCTGGAGTAGAAAGATATAGATCGTAATATGTCTGTAGGAGATCTGGTCGGGCAAGGTCTTCTATTACCTCTGTGCCAATTCTACACCTACGATGAGATACTAAACAGCGCCCAACATTGGCTACCACGCGATTGGTGTTGAGTCCACCAGACAATGCAATATCAGCCAAGAGTGCAAAACTACCTGGGACTAGGACGATGTTTCGTCCTAGTTTTGGAATAGCAACATAGAGTGTCTCTCCTGGGTTGGCAGATGATGGCGCGAAAGTGCGTCTATGTAGAATGCGTCTAGCTTTTAGTCCAAGTGGCTCTATGCGTGTTTGTGCTGGAACTAGCTTCGACGATATCATATTGAATATAGCAAGATATGTAGGTTTGTTCAATATGGAAGATGAAACGGATCCAATTGATGCAACTGAAGAGACTCAGTTAATTCCAGAAGGTGGAGGCGGCGGTGGCGATGATGATGGCCTATTTGGCCCAAACGATACTGAGTGGATAAGCATGAACACGCTAAATCCGTATGGAACTAGCGCGATCGACAAAGGCACGGAAGAGACATCGTTCATCGAAGGCGATACGCCTTCCCCCGCGGAAGTCGCACTTAAGCTTGCCGAAACGCAGATGGAAAGAGCAGATGAAAAGATAAAACGTAGGTTCCCAGAAGTCAAGTACGATAAATTCGTAGCTCGTGTGGATAAGTACGATAGGGTCTGGGTAGAACTCACCAACAATAAGAAGTCAGTGCCTCACCTCCTCTTCAAAACCGCAAAGGAGATGGCCCTCAACGATAAGCTACCAAAGACCATAAAAAACGTCCTAGGAGGTCAACGAACAAAAAGAAGGGAAGGTCGAAGTCCTCAAACAGAATAAGGCAGTATTAGAGGATGTCACCAAAAATATTGATTCGACTGATGCGGAAAAAGTTAAACGATTCAAGGAGTCGAGCAAGAGATCGAGGAAATCGAAGAGCGTGTGTCACTGCGGGATAGGGTAAAAGAGATTTTCAAGAAGTATGGGGTAACAGTGCTTGGTGTGATGGCTGCAGCAGGTACTGTGATTGGTGTCCTACTTTCCAAGCTGGCTAAAATTACCGAAGACATTGCCAAAAAGCTAAAAGACATAGGAAACAAGCTGAAGGACACTCTACCTAATGCGACTGGGGCAATCGCTAGCTTTTTGTTTAATATGGCTAGCAAGGCCTTAGGATTCGTGGCAAAGAATACTTGGTTGTTGATAGTGGCTGTAGTTGTGTTCGCAGTGGAGCAATACAAGAAGCGCTAACGAAATATCAACCATGCTGCCCCAGCTGCAACAATAGATACCACTGCTAGTACGTTTTTGTACATCGGGCTTGTTATGGTAGCCACTCACACCATAGGCTACGCGTTCTTCCCCCTTGTCTAAGAATATGACATTCGAAAAGCTCTTCCCATTGAACTCAGATGCTCGAGTGGTAAATCGAGAATAGTCAGCATGTGGATATTTCTTCTTGAACTCCGTCCACAAAAATGTGTTCTTCTGTACGAACGGCATAGTATTAAAGCTATACATATATACAGTTTATACCTTCAATATATAATGGTGCTCTTAAATGTCACCACCACATCGGCTGACCATACGGTCTGCTTCGATCAACCCCTTCGTATCCAAAATATTTCTCTATTCGAGACCACTTTTGAGAATAGTTGGCATAACCTAGAAAAGCCGGCTTCGTTCTGGTGGGATACCCCGGGGGTAGGGTTCCCATACACTATCGCTGCAGGGCACCACAATATGGTAAGCATTCAACAATACTTAAAACCCGCAATCGATGCTAATATCGTGAAATTCTTACACCTTGGGTCTTGGAGCCTAGATGTTAAGACCAAAATCCAATTCAGTAGAAATCTCTGTGCACTACTAGGTGTTGAAGGTGATAAACTTGGTGAAGATGATATGACAATCAAAGTGGGTACACAAGATCTGATGCTACAAGATATCTACACAGTGTATGTTCACTGCGATGTGGTGGATTCTAGATTATCACTTCTCGAGGGAAAGCGAACACAAGTCCTATCTAGCCACGCTGTTTCCAATAGTGGGTTTGGAAAAATAACCTCTTATTCGTTATCCCCACTAACTGTCCGAGCCTTAGGGACAATGATAAACAGCCTTCGACTGACAGTTCGTGATGAGAAAGGCAACGTGATAGACTTCCGTGGTAAACCTATACGCTACGTATTGAAGATTGAGTAAATCATACGTATATATAATGGCAAGCGATTCGATTCAAACAATTCCAACTGCGCCAAACATTTATCCCCTGCTCGATGGAGAACGTTCGTCGGCGAGATGTCCGCGATACGCTCGAGAGCATCAAAGCCCAAGAACAACACTACGAAGTGGTGCGTAAAAAATATGCCCGTGCGCAGGGAATAGTTCACGGTGTCGCTGTGGCAACAGGTAGTCTATCTGTGCTTTTATCAAGCACAGGCTTGGCGACTGCTCTAACCGGGTTTTGTATCATAATTGGCCTACCACTTGGCGTTATAGGCGGACTCTGTGGGGTAATTTCGGCCGCTACGACTATTGAGGCTAAAAAGCTTGGAATAAAAGTTTCTAAACATGAGAAAACCGCTATGTTGGCGAGAGCGAAAGTTAATACGATTAGTGGTCTCGTGTCAAAAGCCTTACGCGATGAAAATGTGTCTGATTCTGAATATAATCTCATCCTCGCTGACGCAGAAAAATACGAAACTATGAAGGTCGAAATTCGCCATAAACCTTCGGCCAGTTCAGATGAAAAAACGTGGAACAAATTCGAGCCAAACTCAAGCAAGAAATACGAGCACAATTCGCCAGTCTAGTGGTATAAAAATCGAGATGTCCTACGAAAGAAATAAACAAGGATTTTATTTTCACTTTACTAAGAACAGCTGCGCTTAATTCGTGTGTCTGGTTCGTATGCAAATTTCTGTCTCGATTTCGTCAGCCCCTAATTAACATACGGCAGCTGCTCTGCCAGACATAAATATATTTTTTGCTACCAAACTTTCGTCTAGCACATGTGGCCTCACGGTTCTGCGCTGGTCTTGAGGGAAAATGAAGACCCCTTTAGACCAGAGTTCGAATCCTTCGGGGGCCACATGTGGTAGATCGGTTTGTGTGGGGTAAAAAGCCTCCAGCCCCACACAAATCGTAGCGCGTCTGTCGATGTGGCAGAAGTTGATTAATTACAGTAGGTATAATGGCAATCCTGGGTCGGGTGCTTGGGTAGAGCTTACGGATACTTTAATAGAGTTCCAAGGAGTGCCGGTTGTGCCTCAACCAGTTAGGACAGGATCCAAATAACAGTAGAACAAATACAGTGAAAGCCGGGCCCGGCAAACAAAAAGCAAAAACCTCTCTAGGAACGAAAAATGGCGAAGGAAGGAAAAAGGTGAAAGTGGTTCCTAGAGAGGTTCTGGTGACATCAGTTTTGCTTTTCGTCTTTTCTCAAACATTTTCGTTCGACTACTATTTAGTTCGTGTTTATCCGTGTTTATCATAGATAGGTTCGAAGTGTGAATGGTAAGCAAGTAACTCATCGATAAAACGTGCGATCGAACTGTTATGCGTACCACACCGTTTAACAACATCATTAACAGCTATACATTCTCCTGCACGAAGTAGCACCTCGTAGCTTGCACCAACAACTTTGGTGTTAAGTCGGGAGTTGATACCTATATTGTCTTCGATTGCCGTATGAACGATCTCATAGACTATTTGTTGAAGACGTACTTCAGATAGGTCGAGTTTGACAAAAATGGTTGCGATATGAGGAGCTATGCGATCAGCATTTAAGTTAATATCGATTTTGTCGTCGGCATGTAGCGAGTGTATAAAGACGTTGCCTCGATAGATACACTTGTTGTTGAGTTGCATGAAATGAGCAACCTCGATTTTAGAGCGAACGAACCCACATTGTATACATGCATGGTAAAGTAGAGCAGCCAAAATAGTTCACTTAGCATGACTACGCTTGACATAAACTTTCTTCGATTGAATGAATGCGTCGGCTACGATTACTAATACATTTGTGGGAAACGAGAGGTTGTGGTCTTGTTTATAAGCAGTATTATATGCCTGTAGTTCTCTCATAGCCGTGCGTCGTTGAAATTCTAGGTTATCCGTTGGGCTCATACGATCGAGATCGCGTTGATACTGAGAGCTATCCGGACCTACTATACGCAACCGTGTAGCAACGTTGATCGTTTCTTCGCTTAATTCGGCCTCGGAAACTAGACCACAGGTGGGGCATATGAATTTAGTTCCTAGCACTTTCATTGGACATAGACATTCTGAGCACGTTTCCGGGGGATTGATATGTAGTCGTGGGGTGATAGGATTAATATCAAACACATATGGGCTACCGCCAAGCAAACCAAGAGGATCATCCATTCTAGTGGTGTATGCTATATGGTCTATCTATTATTTAATATAAGAAAAAAAGAAGGAAGTGAGACATGATGCCGGGTTCTCTTCCTTCTTTTTTTCTTTCTTTCATATCGCGATTTCTAATCCTCTAGAAATACCTTGTGGTCCTTCAATTCCGCCAACACCCTTGAAAATAAATCCTTGGTGTGGCACTTAGTCTCGAGGTATTTCTTCTCACGAATGATACGGCGCTGTGATGCACCACACTTCGTACAAAGTCCATGACTCGTATGACACCCACGATTACACTTTGAACATGGGATGAATAAGGCGCTCCCTCTTTGTATCTGAAAGTTGTGTTGAGCACAGTACTCTGTTGTCTTAGAACACTTCCTTATGCATTTCGTGTCCTTCCCCCGCATCAACCAACTACAAGTTATTATCTCAGTCATCGTGTGATATATACCTTATAATGGCCTTTCTCTAATTGCTGTTTAAACAATAATAAAGTGGGCCCCTAACAATTCGGACCTATTAGAGAAAGGATTCACATAGCATATACCCAATAACGATGGCTAATATGTTGGACCTCCCTCTAGAAATCTTGACTAAGATCGTAGAGCACGCAGGACCCAGGGCTTTTGCAAGCGTTTCTTTGACTTCGAAAAGACTAGGCGATACGGCATCTCTAGTCCGCTACAAAAATGTAGACCAAGAATTCCATAGACAAGTCCTCCTATTTGGTTTTAGGTCCACCTATGACGACAACAAGCGAGACAAATTGGTTAGGATTTTCGGTGTTTCCGCCGACGACGGTAATTTTGCACTACGCATTGCTTGTGAAAATGGACACCTCGACACTGCTAAGTGGCTTGTAAAATACTTCCAGCTTACCACAGAAGATGTTCGTGCTTGCAATAATCAAGTGCTATATCTTGCCTGCGGAAATGGTCATCTCGACGTTGCTAAGTGGCTCGTTGAGTATTTTCAGCCCGCCATAGAGCATATATGCGATTGCAAAAACTGGGAGCTGGCGATAAAGCTTGCCTGCGACAATGGCCACTTCTATATCGCTATGTGGTTCATTGAGCATTTCCAGCCAACCGAGGAGGGAGTACTATTAGTTTTCTTACTATGCATTTACACTAAGCCTTATCCAGGTGATTGCTCGTTAAGAATTTTGGACCAACGGGCGGCTTCGAATGGGTAGAGGACCGCCAAGAACTCACCAATATTATAGCAGACTATCCATCTGACAGCCTCAAGGGCTACATACTAGGAGTGGATCTCGAATACCCCCAGGAACTTCACAACACACATAATGCCTATCCTCTAGCACCAGAGCGCATGAAGATCCCACTTGCGCTAAGCCTTGACATTGTTCGGTGGCTCATAATATAGCGGCGCGTAGGGTAGGGGGCGACTAGCGATTGACTACGCATGGTGTTCTCATCATACTATACCAGACCAGGGGTTTTTGTATCCATCTCGAATCGTCGTTCTGTGCATCTCGCAATACCGTAAATAGCACGGGTTGTTGCACACTGAATCGGTAATCCATCCCACCCAGGGGCATTTGTTTGCACCTTCTACATTATCTTTTCCAAATTCGTTGAGAACTGGGGTGCTTTTCTCTTCAGCATTAGATGAGTACCATAGCAGTGGTGCCTTCGTAGGAAGAGGCTGAATAGCGGCCACTTTCTCACCTTGTTCTATCATATTTTCTTCGATTTTCGACGTCTTATGCTGGAAATCGTATATACCTATGTATCTCTTCTCTCTAATCGATAATCGAAGGGTGGCACAACATTTATTATCACGTATATCCTAATTACAACATCTATGGTACTCGAGAGATAATAAGTTGGGATTTGGTACATATCGCGGTCTACAGGGTCCAAACAATGCGGTGGGGGGTGGGGGGAGGGGGTCATCGAATGGGATATAAAACTGAAAACGGAGGTGCTGCGCCAGGATCGGCATATTATATACTACTAGCAAGTATGACAATTTGTCAGAATAGATGCCACCAAGTAATATTTTCCAATAGGCTGGAGTAGAACTTTCAGATTTTTCTTAAAATCCAAAAAAGCAAAATATTGACAGATTTTTTCAAAACCCCATTCAACACTTGCTCTAACTTTGCTCATTTGGCTATTGAACTCTTTTTCATCATTGGTTAAGTGCACTCCACGAAATGGGGCCAGGATGTTGTGTGTCAGGCCATATGCCGGATCACCATAAATGACATAGGGCTCTCCATTGGGCTGCTGAAATCGTCTCAGCTTATCAGCAAGGCCACTAACACCAAGCATGAAGGCGTCATGCTATGGGCCCAAACATGTTTGCAATGAGCCCATTGGGAGCCTGGACTGACTGAAAATAGAATTCATACATTTGTCATATGTAACGTTATGCATATAAGAGAAAATGAAATGGTTATACATAAGTAATAGGTCGAGTTTAATCTATCTTTTTTCAATGCAACTGCAAGTTGATTCTAATGTTAGCCAATACTTATGATACCTGAAATTTCAAGCAATGCGTTCTCTTATGCCCACTGTATATAATTCGTTGATTATGAATGGGGCGTGCTATGAGCCTTGGTGTGCCATCAATGAATCCCCAGCATTGGTCAAGTGGTGCTCCTTTGGCATGTATGGCTTGAGAAAATAGCTTAGGGTCAAGCCAAATTAGATCTAAGGTATCCAATAAATGTTTGAAGCGGTCATGAACGTCATTCATTATCTAGAAAATAAAAAATGTTCAGGTTTACCAATAATATATTTCTCTAATTTAAATAATATATTCATGAAATTGAAATTTATTTATTTATGATTGCTGATTGAGTACTTTGTTAAAAATGAGACTGAGCTCGGACTCGTTTCTGCCAAATATGGGGACAAGAACACACCATCTATTGGGGTAGATCAGCCTTCGCAGTAAGATCATCAGAGCCTCTATCCCGGTCGCGCTAGTTCGCTGGACGCAAATATGATGCGCTGGGATTTGTAAGGCATGTAGAAGGCGTTCCATGTCGTTCTTTTGAAATAAAGTATATTTTGATCCGATTCCATAGGTACCTTATTTTGCTTTTCATTTCCAAAGAACCAAAAGAAAACCAGCAATAACAGTAATTATAATACATGCCTAAACATCGTTTCACACTGGGTGTCAGTGAGGTCTTCAAGGTTCAGCATGGGAACATCGAGTTTCGTTTTAGGAGGGAACATGCAGTCGACTAAAAATAAATCCAGGTCGTCCTCGTCGCTGCTACTAGAATCTGAACTGCTATCGTAAAGCATAGCCATAACGATATCATTGTAATCTCGCCTGAGAGACAAGTTGGTGATATGTAAGTTTTAACTAATTAAAATTGATTTTAACGTCACAAGTTCTGAGAAAAGTACTTGATTTATGATACCAACCTTGCAGCAGCCGCCATTTTCGATTCTATTTCCCAGAATTCCCTTGTTTTCTCTTCGAAAACGCGAACGTCTTTGCTAAATATTCAAAGCCATTTCACCTCTGATGGCAAACGCCTAACCTCAAACTGCAGTTTGCGATTTGCGGTAAATTAAAAAAACCTGAAGCTCAAGGTCTCAACTGGAAAACACTGCGAAGCTCGAAAACGGTCATGATGAACTTGCACTGCCATGGAAGAATTATCCGCCATGTCTGCAGAATAACAAGCCACAAGCAGAACATTGACTCCAACTGCTAAAAAAAAGTCTGCAGAAGGATTCTGTTGTATTTGAGAAATATAAAGAATTCATAGATAATCTGCTGCGCATGAGCATTTGAAGCGCTAATCTAATTCCTGCATTCACTATGTGCAGCAGATGCTAAGAAGCCAAGGCAAACGCGCACGATTTTGAGATGGAAGAAACAAAATTGCTGCCGCCTGGTGCGCTTTGCTTTGGAAGGAGAAAATCAATGGTTCTTTTCAAGGTATCATGATAATTTTTCATTGATAAATTAAAGAAATATTACATTACTGATTGTGGATGCGTCTTGGACTATAACACTTTATCAATCAGTGTCGTCATAAGAAAGATTTTGCTGATTTTCTTGTATTCTGCTGTATTATATGATGTTTATGTTTGATGAAATAGGTCTGCTATATTTTGCCATTTAAACTTCCCGAGTTATATCGGGGAATTAGATATTGGCGAAGAAGAGGGAAAACAGGGAAAGCTACGATAATGTTAGATAAGCTAGTTTAATTATAGTGAAGTGTTCTGGCTTTCAAGTGAAGTTAATACTCTTGCCCAAAACCCAAGGGGACTGTGTTGTGTGTGCCAAACCTCAAGTTCTTGTAGATGTGTTCCAGTGTCTGGCTATCTTGGCGAAATTGGTTGCTGTTTTAAGTTATCCTTCGTTTTTCGACCTGGAGACGAGCTGTGTAATACCTGTCGTATTGCTGTGGTAGACTTCAGAGTAAATTCAAGAAAGGAACCACCGGTAAGCAAAGACTACAGCTATCTGGTCGGCTCCAAAGGGCAGTCTCACCTGAAAAAATCGACCATAAAAAACGAAAGCTAAGTCGTCTCGCAAGTACAAGTGTGAAAGGGCAATGCGAAGATCAAAAACCAGCGAAACACACTGAGATAACTACGAATTCTGAGATAACGATGTTGGATTTGCCCACTGAACTGTTACTGAAAATTGCGGAATATTTGCCACTTGATGATAGCAGGTCTTTCATAAGCACTTGCAGAGCAACAAGAGAAATCGAATATTTTGACAGTTTCTGGAAGAGAAAATTTGCGGAAAAGTTTCCGGAGTTAAATCTAGACATACCAGACGGAGTACCATGGTTCGCTGCTCTAGAAGTTGCTGAGAAATTGCATAAGCAACAGACAGGTCAGACAGTGCACCTCACAGAAGCAAATGCTTTGCTTTGTTACCGACTTGAGGAGTTTGGACATAAATTTAGTTATCTGACTGAGAGACTAAAAAAGGCAGAAAATAAGTGTCAACAACTGCTTGATCCAAGCATTACTTTCAGTAAAGAAAAACGTCAGGTTTTAAGAGAGCTCGTTCGCCAAAAACAAAGTGAAGTTGGCAGTTTTATTGTCTAGAATGCACGTGGCCATCCAAAAACGTTTGTACCTTTGGTGGTGGCAGAGAAAGGAAGCAGCTTTTCTGCGTCCAGTACAATCCGGAAAAGAACGAGAACGAATCGAACGCCTCACGTGCACACCGACCAAGTCCAAAGATGACCTTTTGGTCCAGTGTGCTTCTGAGATCTACCAATACTGCTGGGATCAAGGTCTTACATAAATTCTCCTTACAAACTGTTGCAGCGTTAAAACGTCAGATGTCTTGGAACATGCTTAGGATGCTTAAGCGCACGTTTTCCACAGAATTTGGGATATACGTTTTCGGTGCAGAAAACAGGCTTCGCGCACACTTGAAACAGTATGAATGTGGAACTTTTGAAACCCAAGATGGGCAAACTGCTCATTTCTTGCGGATTACAAATTTCAATGAAGTACTTAAACAAACTGTTAAGCTTCTCTGTGAAAGGGTGCCACACTATAAGGAAATATATCGTGTTTCATCGTTTTATTGTTGTTTTGTTGGGGCAGCGAGCAAATAACATGGCAGGTTCTTACTCACTGAGGCCCGACCCGTAATGGCAGGTTTGAAATGTTGACAATAAGTAAGTTTTTCCTACTTAATTCAGATCATGTCATCTTGTAATCCATCTTGATTTACATGTAAGCTTTATACTCAAACAATAGAGATTGGAATGTGCGGCTACTGTAAGCACCTGTTAGTGACTGGCTAGTATTTGCATAATGACCCTGAGATCAGCTGTAAAGGACACTGTCCATAATTTATAGTGGATTAAAGCTGTTAATTATTTTCCGTAAGCTAGTGTGCATTGCTGAAGTGTCTTCATCAGTGACTCAAAATGTACAATGTAAATACATATTACTAGTTAATAATAGATCATGTGCACTGGGCATGTGTACATGCAGAGACATTACAATGATAACGTGGTGCTAGTCATATGCTCATCTATGGCAGCCTACAATAAAGACAGTAATGAACATATTATATGAGCTAATTGTGTACTAATAGTGGAATGAATATATCCAGAATTTCTGGGTTAAATGTTGAGGTTTGGGTATAAATCTGCAGTTATTACTCTGTCTCTGTTCATGTGAACCTTTACTTTAATTGTTCATATATACTCGTTTCATTAACGCCGTCAATGTCAGTTGATCAATATAAATGTAAAGTGTTAATAGAGTCAAAAGCCGCGGTGACTCGTTTTAAACGTCACAGCTCAAATCAAACTTCACAAAAACACTCTAAAACGACTAATCTACACTTCAGAACTGAAAACGAATTGGCTTATTTTGATAGATTTCTTGCTATACTCGAAAAAAACATACAACACTGCTGAAAGATACCAACTTCAATTGTAAATCCTCATCTCGTTGTTTCGATGTATGAAATACCGTACAGATTAAAAGAGGTGCAAGATCGGACAAATATGAGTATTATTTTAATGACAATGTTTACGTACCTTCTACTTTCTGACATTTGCAAGGTTTCTCGTCGAACAGCTCCCCCAGGGTGTTTTATAAGAAGGTCCAGGGCGAAGACAAGCCCTTGATAGTCCATTTCGTATGTGTAATGCTGGATCCAGATATTTCAGCAACTCTACAGCCACAAATCGAAATATCCTTGAGGGTATCCTGATCCACGGGCGTGTCCCATCGACATCAAGACAAAATCACTTTGGCTTTTATGGAAAACTCCTCGCTGTTTTCGATCCAAAATTCTCGACCCTTTGAACAGAGCAAATCCCCCTCTGTACCAAAGAAGGCCAAAATGTAGTAAACAGCAAAAAAAGTCGGACTCAGACTGGTCAAAGCTGAATGAAACCTTAAACTACAACCATTCGTCTTCACAGTTGTCGAGGGATTCAGAAATCCAATGCTTTGTTCCTCAGCAATGGGGCTCCGAATGCTAACCGGATATTCCATATTAGTATAAACCAACCAGTGGACTATTACAAATCCTGCATTCTGATTGGCTACCCTACTATAGGTCTATTTGTGATAGCCCATGGTTGAGATAAACCGCACGTATTTTCTCGAAATAATAACATTTTTCAACTTCAATTTGTTTCTTTCTATTATTTTCTACTGTCCGACTAGTTAGTTTATACTAAAACAATTAGACCTCTCGCCTTCATGGGCTACGAGTTAAATAGCCCATTCGGCTGCGCCTCATGGGCTATTGACTCGTAGCCCATTCGGGCTGCGGGTCTAATTGTTAATTAGCGCATTTCCGAGCAGCCGAATAACAGATCGCCAAGGAAATTGCATGAACGCAATGACTTATTGACTATATTGAAAACAATCACTGCCATAAAAAATGAGTCATCTACTGAAATACACACGATTGCACCCCAAGACAAGTAGAAGACAAACCAAAACATAGGGCCCCTAATGGCAACTCGTGGATGGTCAGTGAGCTATTTTGGTATATACTAAATATCGCGTGACCGATGACGTCATGGTAAAACAATACCATACCTGTCCAAGTTTGAACTGTCTGCCATTAGATATGAGGGAGATATGGGCATGTACTTAAAATCACGTGACCGATGACGTCATCATTACGTCATCACCACTAAGTGATTTGTGGGGACCCAATACCATACCTGTCCGAGTTTGAACTGTCTGGCATTGGATATGAGGGAGATATGGGCATGTACTTAAAATCACGTAATCGATGACGTCATCGTTACATCATCACCACTAAGTTACCATGTCTGTCCAGCTTTGAAGTGTCTGGCATTAGATGGGCACCGTCAATACATCTTCTCCAGCATGACCAAATCTTTTCGAAACCTTGGAAGGTCATTCGGAAAGTCAACGGCGAGTCGTTGAGTCACAGAAAGAAACAACGAATAAATTATCTCGTATCCACCTGAACCCAATACCTCGTTCTGCACATTCGTGCATCCACGAGTTAAATTACTATTGTGTATGGAATAAACGACCTATTCATAGCTTGATTACGTATAGAACCTTCGCTTGGTAATGGCTAATTGTGTTGACGCATGCAGTCTAAGTAGTTCTGGAACCTTCCAATCTGAACAAGGATTGTGATGATGGACTGATTATGGACCGGTCGAGGAAAATTGTTAAACATTTTGTAGAAAATCGTAGGAAAGTGCCTGAATCTGAGCCAAGATGGGCATAACATTGGAAGACTTACGTACTGTATGGAAAAACGAGTTTATTCTCGATGTTCGTCGAGAAATTTCTGGTGAAATAGAAGGACTTAAATCCAATATGGCGGCGTTTGGTAAGAGGCTCGAAGAGATAGAAGTATCGCAAAGCTTCCTGTCCAACAAATACGATACGACTCTGGTAGCGATAAGCAAACTCAAGCTACTGAAATCCGAATTGAAAGGGTCGAGTCTGAGGTAGAAAATGCGAGCAGTGTAAATTACGACTTCGAAGTTCGCCTTGATGAACAAGAACAATATTCACGCCGAGATTCACTCGAAATAACTGGTATACCAATCGTCCCAAATGACGATCCAGCGAAACTCGTGATCGAAATGGCAAGCCTTGTTGATGTACAACTCGATGAAAGGGACATATCCGTAGCTCATACACTGCCGCCAACTAAAAAGGTCCAAAACCGGCTTATTGTCAAATTTACGAGACGCGCGAAGCGAGATGAGATATACAAGAAGCGGAGCAAGCTGCTAACGAAACGTACTAAGGATCTCCCTAGAGTTCACGCACAGCCTGAGTCATCTGCCATCAGCCACAAAGCTGCTATACATGTCAACGAAAGTCTAACTTCGTACAGGAAGAAGCTATTCGGTAGAATACTAGAATTTAAGCGAAAGAATAACTATAAATACCTGTGGACTGTGAACGGTAAAATCATGTTAAGGGAAAGTGACACCTCGTCTCCTCTTTGCTTCGTAACATGTGAACAGTTTGAGGATTATATGGATTATGCAGCACAAAGTTAATGTGGATTATTTTGCACAAATGTAACTTGCAACTAACATGGCTGACAATCAGGAAACTGTAAGTAGTATACCTTTCAATATACCTAGCAGCTGGTCTGGTAGGCTAAATAATGATTTTGATCTGTATGACCTATTTCATAACCCCGACAAATCTGATGAATGCGACCCTGACTTAATGCTATCAGCCCCTCGCTCTGATTACTTTTCAATCCCCGAATTAAATAAAGTAATTAGGGAGTCTGCCTCCCAACTTTCACTATTTTTCACTGCAATATTAGAAGCTTGTCTAAAAATCTAAATTTGCTTGAGGAAATACTCTGCACTCTAGCTTCTAAACCTGATATAATAGGGGTCACTGAAACTAAGCTTAATGAATTTTCGGTAGCTAATGTTAATATTGAATCTTATACTTTTTTCACACTGATTCTCCAACTAATGCTGGTGGGGCTGCTTTGTATATAGCTAACAGTTTAAAAGTTATCCCCGACCTGATATAAAATTTGATATGAATTTGGTTGAATCCTGCTGGTCTCAAATTGAAAATGGTAAAAATAAAAAAGCAATAATTGTCGGTTGTATATATAGGCACCCTACCTGTGATCTTATTCAATTTACTACACAACTGAATAATATAATTAAACTACTAAACCCTACGTATCAGCTTTACATTTTTGGAGATATGAATATTGATTTTTTGAAGATTAATATGCACCCTCCAACAGAAGAATACATAGATATGCTTTACACAAATGGTGTTCTTCCTATTATAACTAAACTCACTAGAATAACTGATCATACTTCAACCCTTATTGACCATATATACACTAACTCACCCATTTCCCAGGTTATATCTGGAATACTTACTGTCGATCTATCTGACCACTTACCAGTGCTCTGTATTGTTAAATCAAAAATAGATAAAGCAACTAGTAAACGTCTTTATAGGGATTATTCAAAATTTAATAGTGACCAATTTTTAAATGATATAAATCTTATAAATTGGGAAGAAATCCTATCACCTACCAAAAATCTGAATGAAAAAAGCCATGATGCAATTACTGCAGTAAACAACATTGTTAATAAGCATGCCAATATAAAACAGGCTACCCGAAGTAAACAAAAACAACTAAATAGACCATGGATTACAGCTGGTATTCTTAAATCTATGAAAATAAAACAAAAAATGTTCCATACACATTTTCATAGCAAAGAACCACAAAAAATAGAGAAATATAAGAAATATGCAAATATGCTAGCACATTTGAAAAATAAATGTAAAACAAGTTACTATAGCTCTCAGTTTATAAAGTATAAGGATAATCTTAAATCTACTTGGAGGCTTATAGGTAATCTTATTAAACGGAAAACTAAAGGACAGTCCCTCCCTACTAGAATTACTTATGGTAATAAGACTTATACCAATGCAGCTGATATAGCAGAGCAATTTAATGACTTCTTTGTATATGTAGGGCCAAATGTGGCAAGTAAGATAACAACTGATCCAACAACAAAGGAACCTACTCAGTACATTTATATAAGCCATTCTCCATCTTCTAGCTTCTTTATGTCTTCAGTGACTAAATCTCAAGTTTTTACTCTTTTTTGCTAGCCTGAATGAGGACAAGGCTTATATTGACATACCTAATAAATTTATTAAGCTTGCAAGTGCCCCTCTATCAAACCCCTTTACCAAAATATATAATGAGTCAATTTCGACTGGAATAGTTCCTGATATTTTTAAGATTTCAAGAATAACCCCAGTATTTAAAAATGGAAGTGCTATTGAACTATGAAACTATAGGCCTATAGCTATTCTATCTGTCTTTAGTAAAGTTCTTGAGAAACTGGTCCATAATCAGCTTATGTTTTTCCTAGAAAAGCAAGGTATACTATATAATTATCAATTTGGATTTAGGAAAGGCTACTCAACTGAGTATGCAATTTTAGAAACAGTAGAGAACCTAAAAACAGCTATAGATGAAGGTAAAATAACTTGCGGAATTTTCTTGGATTTTTCCAAAGCATTTGACACAATAAATCATGAGATACTGCTTGCAAAGATGTACAAATATGGAATCCGAGGATTACCCCATGCTTGGTTTATCAGTTATCTAAAGGATCGGAAACAATATGTAAAAATAGAGGATACAGAATCTAGTTTTAGGCCAATAGTATGTAGTATTCCTCAAGGATCTACGTTAGGTCCCCTGCTATTCCTGCTATATATAAATGACCTCCCAAACTCGTCTAATAAACTGCTATTCAGAATATTTGCAGATGATACTAATATATTTTATTCTTCAAAAAAACTGAATGAATTAGAAAGGGTTATAAATGGTGAACTTGTTAATGTTCTAAAATACTGTGCTGCTAACAAACTTTCAATCAACTTTAAGAAGACAAATTATATGCTAATTATATCCCCTAGAAAAAAGCCTAAGATATCCATAACAACATGAAATATAGAAGACAAAAACGCAGATAAAATATTTAGGTGTTTTTATTGACAACCATTTACAATGGAATGCACAAATAAAACATGTTAATAATAAACTTGCAAAGAATATAGGTATTTTAAATAAACTTAGATACTATGTACCTATTAGCACACTTAAACAACTTTACTATACCCTGATATATCCATATATTAATTACGGCCTGATGAGCTCGGGCACTGCTTGTCAATCTCGGTTACAAGTAATTAAAACAAAACAAAATAAATGTATTGGCACTATATGTTTTGCTAAAAAAAGAGAGTGTGCTGCTCCATATTAAAAGCTCCTTGATATACTTAATATTGAGAATGCCTTTAACCTTAAAATCTCTACTCTTATTCATAAAATTAAATATGTTAAAACAGATATTTCCCTAGCCTTTGCTGAATTAATCCCATCTGTTTCAGAAATCCATAACTATAATACTAGATATGCTTTAAATAGGAATCTATACAGACCAGCTTCTAGGACAAACTATGGCTTATCGAGATTCAAGACTCTTGCATCAAGAATATGGGAAAAAATCACTCTGAAAATTAAAAACTTATCACATAGTAGCTTTAAAAAAGAATACAAACTGTTCCTACTTGACAGCCAGCTATAATATTAATATTATTTTCATAAAGTTGACTACTACATTTTTGAGAAACTTATTTACAGTGTTAGTATTGTTATAGTACTTAGTAATAGTACTAGAATTAGTATTAGAATTAACATAAGTATCACAATTAGCATTAGATTATTATATTCATGAAATTATGAAACTTGAGAAACTTAACATTATTATTATATTTATGAAATTATTTATATGTAAACTAATTATAGCACTATTTCCTTTCGTATTATTAGCACCCTTTTCCTCTGCTCGTATTATTTACAGTATTAGTATTGTTACAGTACTTAGTATTAGAATTAGTATTAGAATAATTAACATAAGTATCAACATTAGTATTAGGATTATTTTATTCATGCAATTATTTATATGTAAACTAATTATAGCAATATTTCCTTTCGTATTACCAACACCCTTTTCCTCTGCTCTTTTTCTTATTTCTTTTGTATAACTCCTCTGGAATCTTTTTCCTCAAATTTTTTTTTCTCGACTATTATCCATAAACATATGTACATTTTTCGCGAATTTTTCGCGAGCGGATCGCGAACAGTGTTCGCAATCTGTTCGCAAATTGCTCGCGAAAATTTCGCGCAATGATCGCGATCAACTTCTGTGTTCGCAGTTGATTGCGGAACAACTCTTGACATTCATCTCGCTAGATATGACTTCGTGGATCATCACTTCTTCAAGCTACGAAATCAAGCCATCACGCTTGTGTTGAAGTTATATCGTGATCCGAAATTTCGTTGAAATTTCGAAGCGTACGTGTTCATTGCACAATTTCGTATTTTAACCTTTCTTTCACTGGATTAACGCATGACAAATTCGAATTCATGACAAACAGTTTACAAACGTACAGTAAGATGGTTTTGGTAAATACCCTGCGTACCAGAGGCGTCAAAAAGTCAAGATTCTTATATAATAAAAGTCCCCGTCAATCGTAACTGTCAGCCAGACGCGTGTCTCATTTCAGACACAAATACCGCGGGAAGGCGCAATTAATTTCCGTTTACGCGAACTGACTGATCCGATCCGATGCATTAAAGCTCTTTTAATTCAAAAGGAATTGCACTTTCCCAGTAGAAGTTTTCTGGTAAGAGTATATAAGTTTTTGCATGTCTTTACGGAAGCCCACAAGTGCACACCGAATTCCAAAAGTTCACACCGAATTCCAAAAGCTCACACCGAATTCCAAAAGCTAACAACCGCCGCTCCTGGGCTCCCTGTGGCGTCAAATGAATGACCGCATGGAATCATAGGAAATATACCTGATATCCACGCGGTGAATCTCACAAGAATATAATCGAAGGGAGAGTAAGATGTCCGTTCGCCATGTTTTGTAAAAACTGTGGGTTCGGGTTAGCTTCCGATGCGAAATTTTGTTTCAAATGTGGTTCAGGTAAGCAATGTTGCATATCAGTTATCTTAACATTCGTAATCATTTATCAATTGAGGCCTTTACACAAATGACCGGGTTTACCGAGGGAACTGTAGCCGTAGGTAGAAAGAGTCATCTCGCACGCAAATATTCATGTGGAAACCACCTGAACTGACTGAAGTAAGAATTTGTTCAGGAAACATCTAGGCTCTGAACGAGATGCAATCTGAAAATCGTGTCTGCTTTCCAGCAAACAATGAAGTAGTCCACAGTTGATAAGTGTCTATCGTACGATATCCTTATAAGGAAGCACAGTAGGCCGCCTTATGTCACATCGCGGCAAAACGTTACGCGCATGCGTATTTGCTATTTCTTGCCGGCGCGCGGCCACCCCCAGTTTCCCGCGAAAACCGAAATGACACAACAGGCACATACCCGTGATTTTAAAATTTCTGCTTAAAGGTATTTATTTGTGAACTGCTTTCTCAAAAAATAAGAAAACTACTTAAAGACCCTGTGTCCGAGCCCATGGTGCTTTGCGCGCGCAAATCATTTTCGTAGACTACGAAAATCAGAAAGATCGTTGTTGTTGTTATGTGACTCTCGAATCTTTCGAAATCCATCCCTAGTTTGGGCCATCGTGTAATTATTCATAGGTAAATATGCTTAACTGACTTTCTTTTATCTTAACTTTTGTATATATACTTTTTTAAATTAAACTTTAGTTCGAATATTTCTTCGAATCCCGGTCTAGAGTGGCGAGTAGAGGAATACCGGAGAAAGGACCGAGACAGCGAGGCAAAGCGACTCGACAAATAATCCTTCAGCAGTCCACATTTTACTTTCTCTAGGTCTACAAGAAACCACTTGTGGTTCAAAAGGACTACTACGTGAGTTTCCCGGGGATTTGCTGCACTAAGGGGCCGGCGGGCTTCGTTGGCAATACAAAGCAACCACTTATGGCATCAAGATCATTCGTAATTATAATTTCGCACGGCTGAGCTCCACTGCGGTGTTACAGACTTATCTGTATACGTTTTGCATTTTTATTAGCAGAGAAAGCAATGTCCTTAACCTTTTTTTTCATCCTACAGTACGTCCAGAAAGTCTTGCTACCAAAACTACGATCGCGGGTCAAAGTCCAATCTGCCGAGTTCAGCTGTTAATTCGCTGTGAGTTTGACTCGAGTGTGAGTACGACATTTCATTTTGCACTCAAAATATATTATTCGCAAGGAAAGTAGAGATCTTCAAATACAGCTAAGCAATACTGGAGACATGAAAACAAGGTAGCAAGAGTATGTGTTTGCTTGTAGAGTTGTGAAAAGTCGCACTCCTAAACCTAATTAGAATCTAAAGACAGAACAACTGGCTTCCTGCCGAGTCGGCTGTTAAAATCATATTGGAAGCATCCGGCGAAAATTCGTGGGCTCGATTGGGTTTTTAATCCGGTAAAAATTATGAAATTCGTTATCCAAAGTGTATGTGTACTTCTTTTATGAAACTGATAAACAATCGAGAGCATTTTAGTTCGCCTAAAAGCTGGCCTTTAATTTATGCGGCCGTTGATAAACAAACTAATCATAACATTGGCGCAAAGCACCATGGGCTCGGACACAGGGTCTTTAAAAGCTAAGCCTAAGACTTTAACAGGTTGAAGTTTTCTTAATTTGTAATTCACTGTGAGTTTACTAAGTTTTAAAATTATTTAATAAAAACGTTGAAACCCTCGGTAATTTGTATTTGATAGCAGAGCCTTCGTTCTTTTGGCCAGCGGAGCATACCGTTTTGCCGCGGTGTGGCCTTATGTACGTGTAGAGGGTCACTAATGTATCAGTCAATTCCAAACCCGTGCATGCCCCCCGCCCCCGGGCCACAGACTGCTAATCTATTGATAACCCTGACTGTACCATAATATATGAACCTTTTACATGTATTCCTTGTTTACAATAGCTCAGGAAAGCAATATATATTCACAAAATGATGGCCTCTATGCTTCCAGATCTTCAGGTACTACATTGGCTTCATATACATTGTATTATATTGCACATTGCTAATAGAAGATTATTTTACATTCAGGCTGTTTAAAAAGAAGTTTGGTACATATCCTAAACTTTAATATAATTTTATTTTTAGACAATTTAATTAATTTTGTACTTTTTTCTTTAATAGCTGTCTTCATTCCAGGCATGCAATGAGCCATCCACATCAGGTAAATAATGTACATATTGTGTTGTTCCAGAAACTATCCATACCTCCCCACAGAGGGTACGTATATATAGATATGTAAATATACAAAAGGGAAGAGGGATGGATGCAGATTGAGCTTCTTTTAAGATGGTTTTCTTGGTGAGCAAATAAATTCTCTGATACTTATTCTCAGTCGCAACATCTAACCAAACCAAATGTTATGTGCTTTGTAACAAACTGTAAACTTTGTTCTCAAATTGTGGTTGTTTTTTGGGGGCTTGCTGCATTCCACAAATGAGAATAACATGCTTCTTTGGCCAACAGTACAGAGCTGAAATAAGCAAAATGGAAACTCATCACAGGCCCCCATGGTTCAGTGGCATGTGAATTATGTTTACTCGATCAGGCTGACTGCATCAAACACTAAAGCAACTTTCATTTCCTTTCTAACAAATTATTAGATGAGCTGAGCTCACACATGCATGGTTAGTGTTGTGGAATTTCAGCAATAATAATTATTAATAACACAGTAATGTGATATATAACTAGTCAGTGCAAGACCAAGGTCTGTTATTTGTTGTTCAGTCATCATGATGGTCAGAATCTTACACAAGTACCGTAAACACCCGTAGATAAGCCGCACCTTTTTCACAATCGGGGGTGCGTTCAAAATCGGGGGTGCGGCTTATCTACGGGAACACCTAGAAAGGAGACCCAACATTATACCCAATATACACAAGAAATGACTAGGCAAGTTGAACCATATTCGATCGAATTAAAGTTGCGATTATGTATTTATGACAATCTGATGAAGTTTTGCTTCAAGTACGAGCGTTTATGAACTCCAACAAAAGATTATTCTTTTTTTGGAAGACGTTTGGCATCAAGTTCAAGCGTTTATGAACTCGGAAAAAAGATTTTCTAATTATTTTTTGTATTTTTCAAAAAAGTTTTTTTCCAAAATTGAAGCTTATCTACGGGTGCGGCTTATACACGGGTGTTTACGGTACTTGAATGTTTTATTTGTCAGGCCCTTCTCTCTCTCTTCTCCTCTGTCCAATCTCCCTCCCATTGGGCCTGATACTTGGCATAATAATTAACAGGAATTACCAAACTTCCCCTATGACAGAAAATCCAGAGAGTTTGGGGGGTTCAAACAAAACAAAATACCTGTTGGGCAGTATGGGGGTATGGATATTTTCTGGAATGACACATAATTAAATTATTTCTGAACAGTTTCTCATCTGTTCTCCATTTTTCAGATTTTTTAGTAAAACATAGTTATCATTCAATTTTGACCAATGAATGAGATTGACTACAAATGTAGCTTTAAACCTAGACTTTTTTTCTGAATCGACTAGGAACCAATATTATTGTCTTTAATTATAGGCCTTTCTTGGACACCGCATTCTTCATTTAAGAAAGGAAATGTGAAGTCATTCAGTGCATGCAGGAAATACAAAGGGCAGGAGTGGAAAGCTATTGTAAGCAAGAAGGCTACAAGGGACAAAGAAGTGAATGTTCAGATTATGATTGGGCTCATGGAGTTGAATGAAAAGGAGTTACACATCAAGCCAAAAAGAGGGAAAAGGGTAGCTTTGAATGTTTCCAATAAAGCCCCTTACCATCTTATTCTTCAAAAGGCAGTGCAAAAGTGGAAGGCCTTCCATAGGGACTGCTACGATGAAGATGAAGACTATGTTCTTCTACTTGAAAATGGTGAAGAAGCTCAGTTTCTCCCAGGTTCATCCAATAAAGAGTTTTTCTCTCTTATAAGGTACAAAGAAGAAATTGGAAAATATTTCAACAAGATCGTCTTGTACTTGTGCACTGCAAGTGATTTTAATTTTGATCCTAAAAACCATTCAGAAGATGGAGACAGGGATAAACTGCATGCCACTAAGAGAATGAAAACACAGGAGGGTGATGAACCTGATGCAACTGCACTATTGGCATCAGACGAGACATTGGCATCAGATGAGACATTGGCACGGAAATTTCAGAAAGAGGAATTTGACTGTGAATGCAATGAAGATATAAAGTCACTTGATGACAAAAAGGAAGAGAGGAGCGAGGGGTTACAGCCAAATACCGTTCACAAAGACACTGCAAGTGTATTAAAGTCAATTGCTAGTAAGGTAGATAAAGATGGTCAGTTTTTTCTTGTTGTTCGAAGGGGAGCACCACTGCCAAGAATTCTCTCTCTTTGGCAACGAGAATCCAATAAATCTTTGCCAGCGAAGATGCTAAGGGTCCAGTATTGTGGTGAGATTGGTATAGATACTGGTGCAATGTCTCAAGAATTCCTTGCAAAGGTTATTCCTGATATGGGACTTGCCATGTTTCCAGATGGAGCACCCGTTAATTCAATTTATAATGTGCACAATAGAACCTTCAAGACCTGTGGAGAAATAGCAGCTATCTCCTTAGCTCAAGGAGGTCCAGCTCCATGCTTTTTGGAAGAGAGCGTATAACATTTGCTGTTAGACCCTGGTGTGGACATTAACAACCTAACCATTGAAAGGCACTTTACTGCTAAGGATAGACACCTCTTTAAAGCACTGAGAGATACTGACACTTTTGATGACGTTTTAACAGATATCATTTTAGACAATGTATATACTGGTACAATTGATCAAGGCCACAGAAAAGACATTATTGGAACAATCAAAGTAAGCATTATTACTAAACGTTTGCTTTACTTAAAGGAATTCTGTGAGGGTCTTAAACTAAACAAGAGGCCCTGATTGGCCTTAACTCGGGCCACCTATAAATAGGTTAATACATGGAGTTCTAGTATATTTGTGTGTCATACATGGTTTGTGCTAGGGGACCGGATAATTTATTCACTTCTGATGCTTGTGATAATTTATATATAATGGAATGGACCTTTTGCAGGAATGCAATAATGTGGCTGTACTAGATGGCAAACAAATATTTAAAGGCACTTGTACGAGATTGGTAGTGTTATTAGCAAAACCTGTTTGTAAATGCTATTTTCCACCTTCTTACAATTCTCAACCTCCAAAGGTGGTCACGGTCACTTACAGGAGCTTCTAATTACAAAGTTTTACTAAAAATTAAAACCAGGTTGCATAAGGGTGGTCGCTGAAGGGACTGGTCAGAAATTATCAGGGGAAGGAGTTGTGAAAGGGGAGGATCATATTTTTTTGAATCCCCAAAACTGGAGGGTCATAAATAATGGGCAACTGAAAAAGGATTGGTTATAAGGGAGAAAGGGTCAAAATATTTCATACTAATTGTCCAGGGAGGGTACGTTATACAATTTTAGACTTTTTATCTCCACCCCACCCCACCCCCTCCCCTCCCCTCTCCCCCTTTGCACCTCCCCTGCTTTTACCAGTCCCTAATGTTTAATAAAATATTGTGTGCATTGATTTCATGCATGTAGACCACTTGGAAAATAAAATTAACTTTATTTAAAGAGGATAACACCAACTAGTACACACATAGAAATGCGTAGCCTCCCCCACAGTCGTTTTGCGGGGGAAGCTAAGAAACGTGTGGCCCTCCTTGTAATTAAAAAATCAAAACAAATGTAGAACATGATTTAGATTAATATCAATTAAAATATGTCACTAATTAAGCTAAATATTGTCTGTTCGTGACTGTAATAATAATATCAGTATACAAGTGAATGCATATAAATTATATCACTTCAATTCGTTATCTGAAAACATAAAAAACATAAATACTTGTGAAATACTATAAAAGTAGATTGGACGGATTGGAGGATCAGTAATATGCCCCCAAGAGAGAAATGCACAGAAAATCCCATTGTCCCAATTTCAAAACCTAAATTATTCTATTTTTAGTAATTTACAATTTTCTGATGATGGTCATTCCATTTTTCAAGTCAGCTCTAATTCAATTTTCTTCTTTCTTCTTTTGACAGTCCTACATTTGTCTTCTTTCTTCGGTATTTCAAGTTGACTTTTTCAACATATTTTTCAGGGCAACAGTGTTCGCTTGGTAAATAAATCTCCAAACCCATTGTTCTAATCAGTTCCAGTATCTGTGTATAGCTCTACCAATTCCAAACCTGCCCATCCCCCAAGGGTGGGGGGCATAAGTGAGGTATTTGACTGAGTTTTTGTCCCAGGGGTGAGACAATATATACACTGTACCTTAGGGTTGACGATTTCCATAGGGGTTTTGCTTAAATCTGCTCTTATAATGTTTTCGGTTTTTCTGTTCAGTTTATGCCTAGTTTGACATACGTATGAAAAAAAAATATCTCTGAAATTCTGCAGTCGTTGATCTTGCAAAATCACCAATCTTGGTTGTACTGGGGAAAAGATTTAAACAAAAAACCTACTATAATTATTATTGTTGTTATTATTGTTGTTATTAATATTAGTTATTAATATGATATTAGTTATTAATATGAGTCTCGGGGTGCTCACTGCCAAGATGCACAATGCAATTCATACCAGGGCCAGTGATGAGCAATATATCAGCACAGTTAACAAAGTAGAGTCTGTGTGTGAGAAGCTTGACGTGGACCAAAAAGCCCAGACAATGTTCTCATTGATGCTGTTCTGTTCGAAAAAGGTTTGTTCCTTGTATTATTTAATGTAGATTTTCATTATTTTTTATTTTCCACACCAATGAGTTACGAATACCGTAAGGACCCGTAGATACGCTGTATCCCGATTTTTTTTTAAATCGAGAAAGGTGTTCGAACACAGTTGCTTTCTCGAGTGTTCACACGGTGCATACCAAATGTTTCAAAATCTCATTTCTTTGGAAGTTTGATTTAAGCCAATCAGTGAGCGAAAGCTCGCACATAGTGGAGGCTAGGCTTCTGAGGAGTCCTGGTAATACCACAGTAGTTAAGGCACTCACTATAGCCTTCTGATTGGTCGAGAGAAGGGGCGGAGCGATGATGTCACAAGCGGCCCGCCGCGGCCCGCCGTAGTCAGTATAGAACAAATCCGGGCCCCGGAGTGGTCGAAACCGTTATAGAACAAACCCGGTCTCCGGAAGGGTGGGCAGTAGAGCCCTAGGGGAGTATAAAAAAGTGAACCTTTGTGGAGGGGTATTCATGTTGTTTTGGTTCTTCACCGTAGTGTCTATGCTCCATCAGGAGTACCGAAAGGTGTGGTTTCCATTTCTACAGCACACCGTGCATGTATTATTCAACAGATGCATTTTATATAATTACTGTCACCTGCTCACTAGTCAGTCTGCAAAAAGGGCGTGCCTTACAAAATACAATTGTCAATCTGCAGGTTCTTGCCCAGCTCCAATGGCTATAGGAGAACCAGCAAGTGGGAAATCCACTTGGCTACAACTTATTCACAAACTCATCGGAGGGACTTTTATTTCCCAATCATCTGGTGAATCATTGAGTACTGAGCCCATAAGGAGTACACTGCCCGTATACTGGGATGATCCTTCCCATCCCAACACCCTAAGGAATGTGCTTGTGTCAACATTTCAAGGTGGCGAAAGGGCTGGAATGAAGGTCCAAGGACAACATTTCTGCTAACTGGTAATTTCAAGTTGGATAATGACTTAAGGTTTGTAATACATGATTTTTACATATTCTTTACTTACAAATGAAAAAGTTATTATTGAATCTAAAGCTTTAATGCAGCATGTCTTATAAATTTTATTAACTGTGATATTTAATATGGTGTCATCTAGAGTAGATGGTTGTACAGAGTACATTTATTATAAATTTTGTAATTACAATTGTATTGTTTATACGATCTTTGGTAAACTTCCTGTTATTTTATTGTATAATCTTTCTTGTAATGGATGTTATTTCTTTACCAGATTATCTTTTTTACAGTCAGTACTATAAGACTAGGTTGCAGGAATCATGCTATATTTGAACGAGGGAAGAATGGGGCCTCCCCTACCTCTCCTTCGTTTTTGTCCTTACCCCGCGGTTTCCCAAATAGAATGCCTGCAGGCTAGCTGCCTGCTATTTTGTTGAAATCCAATCATTCACAATGCTGCCTATATACCTTCAGTTCATTCATAATAAAATGATGTATTGTTTATAATATGGATATTTCCCTTTTGCGGTCATTCGAGAGAACAACACCGATTTGTTTTGGAAAAATTGTAAATGATGAATCTGAAAATGATTTCTTCATTACAAGGAAAACTGCATTCAGTTTGGCTGGTATGCACACCTGCCTCCCCTATGTTATTAGGATGGGAGATATTATAGAGGATGACCTTGAAGACCATGTTGAGTTCTTCCAGAGGAAACTATGTGGCTTACCAAAGAGACTTCCACAGGTGTATTGATGTACCGATATTAAGCCTACAAGGTAAGACTTTTCTTGGTCACTTTACTTGGAGATCCACAATTCAAATTTGTTAAATGTAGTCCCAGTGTTCTAAACAAAAGGACACTCCACCCTTTTGTTTTTCCAAGTGCCCTATTTTTTCTATAGCACCCTCTCATTTTCCTAATATCCTCTAATTATTCTTCAGGTTTTGAGAGAATTGTGTGATGAAAACAAACTTTCCATAGTTTACCATTAAGCCTCACCCATAACTTTGGGAACCTCACAAGCTCGAATTTGAAGTCTGAAAATGTTTCGGAAAACTCTCACTTACTGGCTGCATCATCATTTTAATGATTTCTCGCGTATGAAACAAGATAGTCAAGTTTGGAGCAACTTTTTTCCACTTTTTCTGAAATGTTTCTGATTCTCAAATTTCATTTTGTTAAATACTATATTTACAGTTATTATTTACTGCCACCAGACAAAAGTACTGAAAAATCGAAGTTAAACATGAAACTGAATCCTTCTCTGTCACGTTTGAATTCAGACTGTTGATCACATGGAAATTTATGGAAATTACTCAGCTTATAAATAAGCTGCACCCCTAACTATGGGGATTTTGTTCTCACATATTTCAACATTTTGTCAAATAATTTTTTTTATAGGATATACAGTGAACAGACACCCTCGGGACCAGCTCTTACTGTCCACCTTAGAGAGGTGATGTAATCTGATATCAAAAACCCCATTAACTTCACAACTCTGATCCTAGTGTGGTGGAATTGTAACAGAATCTAAGCGACGTAGAACTAACAAGAGGCCCTGAGTGGCCTTAACTCGGGCCATCTATAGCATGTACTGCATGGAGTTCTAGCATAATTGTGTCAACATGGTTTGTGCTAGAGTAGCCAGAGAATTGGTTCTCTACTGATGCCCTTGTCTGTCAGGGGGTTTAGGTTAGGGTATGCCTGGGGGGGTGGGGGTTGGAAATGATAGAGCCATAATACACACACAACACACACATACATTTCAGCCACAATTTCCCTCAATTATGTAGTTTAATATTACTTTCTTTTCAATATTATTGTTCCTTGAGGGTCGTTAGAATTACAAAAAAAAAATTGGTATGGGTGTTATTGATTGAAGTGCAATGGTTATTTGAGTAGTCTTCACGATATTGAGTTACTCAAATTTGATTCATCGTAATTATATCAGGTGCAGTACAACTATGAGAAATCAAGCAATTTAGAACAACAAATTCCACATAAATGCTGCTATTCACTGTGAATAGTTACATGTAGGTAATGTCATTCTACATGTGAAATAAAGTCATCTATTTGTAATTCTCAATTATTAACAAACCAGTGGAGATGGCTGACATTCAGGCTAAATTCTCAATACAATATTTTCGATTGAGGTCATAAACTACAGACCACCATTTTCTAGTATTAGTGAGCTGCCAGTGTGCTAGTGCTCATTTTCTACATCTTGAAGGAGACTGAAACTTATAATGGCAGGCCACAAATAAACATGCAATGTCCACTCATTTTTTTCTATCATTGGGGTCAGCAAGATTAATTTTCATTCCCAAATAATTCTTAAAAGTACTCGTACTCCTGATCATGACCGAGTGAAAGTGACAATGCTGAGGTCAAGAACTGAGGAACAACAACAACAATTACATTTATTTTCTCATAAGATGATGGAAATGTTTACGAGTAATAAGGCAATAATAAGAAATACAATGATGAGAAGGTAGGTCCTTAAGGTAACCTTAGGGTTATCTTAAGCCAGGACCACCTCAGATGGAAAACACTGAAACAAGATCTAGCTTGCATGGATATATAATGGTACCAAGAAAGGGAAAGGGAAAGTAAGAGTGCCACTTGCATGTAAGTATACTCAGTTCTGGACCAAATTTAGTTATGTTATAAACTTGCAATAATGATAAATACACTACTCTATACATAATATCATTATGTCAGTTCTAAAAAAAACATTAAATAATAATCAAATACAAAGAGGTACAGGCCAGATGTAAATAGACCCGTGAAATAGGACAAAATAAAACCAGTGTCAATAACACGCCACAGATAAATATGCGATTTCCACATCAGAGTCATTTATCGTTCGTTTGAAAAAATCTTCATTTCTGATTACTTACTCAGTTTATACTCACTCACTGCATGCTGGATTTTCGTTCCCGAATTTATAAACATTTAAATACATGTGCATGAGGGGCGAAACGACTGTAATTCTTTTAAAAGGCCCCTGTCAGTTAGTGAACTGAGAAATCTGGTCATTTCTACTACACTTTCGAGAGGTTAATAACAATAAATAACAACACAACGACAGTCAATTGGTATACGGGTTATCATGTTCAGATTAGCGGCTACTTACATTTAGAAGCTGTTGTCTTTATATATAGTCAGTGTTCATCGCAGAGCGGACTAGCTGTCAGTGTCACGTCTCACGAGTGTATCTTAAAGCGTGTCGCATAATATGTAATAAATTCCCGTCCAAAGCCCGTGAAACACCTCTCAGCTTTAGAAAAGACAAAAATCTTGGTATTGCACTTGAAGGAACCTTTGGTTTACACAAAAAAACAGCTGATATTAAAGGTTTTGCTAAGTCAAAACTCCCACTCGCCGCCATCTTAAAAAACCTAAAAAAATTGTTCACTGTCACATGGCTGGCGCAACGTACGTGTCATGTGACCAGTCGAAATCGGATTGGTTGACGGCGCCAACCAGCGACAAGAAGAATAAAAAAAATAAAAACTTGCGAAACTTGACTCGTGCCTCGGCCGAAGGCCTGGCCCGAGTAATTATAAATGAAACTCGGCTCAACCAAGGCCTATCACTTCCTCTCCAAGGAGCGCATGCGATCAGCTCTCAATATGATCAGCAAGGACGTTGCAAGCAGCAACGTACGAATAGGACTGCATGCGCGATTTCCTTTGATCGGATGTCATCAACAGTCTCAAAAATGCTCTCATATGTCTGGAACTTTTTCACGGAGACTCTACATTTAGAACGTCTTGGCCCACCTATATCCAACGCCACTTTCTCCAAATATGTTGTAAGTATAGGTTGATGTGTTTGGTACTGCAACTACATACCTATATCAGTGCTGCTGTTGCTCTCCAAGCTTTTCGAAAAGCATATACACCACGCACTCTATAGCTACTTAAAAGACAATGACCTACTTTATCACCTTCAGTCTGGTTTTCGTAGATCCCATTCTACAGAAACAGCCCTCATCCGACTTACAGACTTTACTCTCTGATTTGGATAGAAATCATGCGAGTAGTCTTGTGTTTATCGACTATAGCAAGGCATTTGATCTCATAGATCATGAAATTCTTCTCTCAAAGCTGGAAGCCTATGGCGTGGTATCAAGAGAGCTTTCACTGATTACCAGCTATTTTGAGAGGTCGCAGTCAATTTGTGGGCATTGGTGGTAGAGAGTCAGCAGCTAAGCCAGTCACACACGGTGTTCCTCAAGATCGGTCCTTGGCCCGCTGTTGTTCCTCGTGTTCATAAATGATCTTCCTCAAGCCATGACACAATCTGTTGTGGACATCTACGCAGATGATACAACACTGAGCGCATCAGCTACCTGCGAATCATCTCCACCTGTGATTCAACAGCAACTACAGGAAGACACTTATCTAGTTACTAAATGGACACTGGAGATGGTTCTAAATGCTTCAAAAACAAAGACCATGCTTGTCACTATTGGCGAGTAAGCTCGTAAATTTGGAGCTGAATGTGTTACTCCATGGCGACACGATCGAACATGTAAACTCCCAGAAACTTATCGGAGTGAAAATAGACAAGCAGCTAAACTTATCTGAACATGTTGATGAAATGTGTAAGAAATTGTGAAGAGGGTTGGAGAATTAGAAACGATCAAGCAGACCCTCCCACTAGAAGAACGAAAACTGTACTACAATGCGATGATCAAGCCCATCATGTTATATGGATGCACTGTGTGGAGCTCGTGTTCGTGCGAAAACATGGATCAGTTGTTCAAGTTATAGAAGCGAGCTGCGTGCGTCATGCTTGACACGGACGCGAAGAAAAGGAGTGCAAGCTTATTTAAGGTATGGCAAAAGGTTCACAGGCAAAACTTCCCAAAAAAATTGTTTTCGCATATTTAAAATGCTTTAGGTCTTAGCTGTATTATAGCAAAAAAATCCAAACTAAAATTCCTTTTTAACGCCCCGAAAAACCATGTTTTCATTTCCCGCGAAAAATGACGCGCGAAACATGATTGACAGACGCTGACAGCTACGTGACAGCGGCACGCGAACAAACTAAAACAACAATCGTCTTTATAGTACGCTACGCTTCGTTTGTTTTTCTTGAATTGCATTCTATCTAAAATTATGTCTTCGAAACTTAATAGAGGCTATTCTTGGGTATCTTCGAAGAAAAAGAAGAAGTTGAAAACAGGTAAATTTAGGCCGACTAAGAAGGCAAGTTTGGCGTCGAGCGATAAAGGCTCGTGGTTCAAACAAAAACAATGGCCAAGCGAAGAAGATCTGTTGACTGAAACGAATGAGCCCGGGCCAAAAAGCATCACTTCTAGGAAGCTTCGGACTAGCAGTGATGAAGTTCACCCGCGAACTTCGAATTCCTTGACTGTAATTGAGTCGGGCATTAGATCAAGCTGCTGTTTGCCGGTTTTTACGGTTTTCTATGCTTGCAACCAAATTCTCTGCGAAGTGATCGCCCTGATACCTAGAAAAGGAGTCAGATATGTTTATCAATTATAAGGCAGTCAAGAGAAGGTAGATTCAGCATGATCTTTAACTCCAGAGTATAAAAATAATATGCAATATGAAGCCTGCGGTTTGTTTATGATATTTAGCAAGAAGTTGCGCCGTTTGAATGAATATAACTTGTGTTCGACTTACCCAGAACTGTTTATCTCCTTTAGCATGATGGCTTTGATAATAGCATCATTTACAGTAACTTGCGGTTGGCCTTCATATTTATTTGACCTTGTGTTTTTCCCACGAGCTTTACGACCTCTGTGACCAGTCTCGAGTGTAAAATGAAACTCCTTGAAGATTACCGCGAAAGCTGTCACAGCAGATCATTCACAACTCCGCCTGTCCCGCCTGTCAGCCTAATACTGTATTTCAATTGGCTGAATATAATAAGATTATCCTTGGAGGCGGGGCTTTTTACTCAACCGTGAAATGGTCAGAAAACTAAAATCCCTTGTTTCTCCGTTTATGTTTTAATGCAAAAAATACAACTTTGGCGTATCAAAACTCGAGAACGTTTTGTTCGATTAAATCCAAATTTTCGCGAGAGCCAAAAAACCACAATTTCTGCAAAAGTGTGCCAGCGTTTTGCAAAATTTTGCTTCATTTCGTAATTATTATGTAGTTTGCGTTTTGCTAGCATGAAAAAACTTACTCCAACTTTACCTACGGATAATTCTTGTAATACGCAACGTATGAAAAATCGCTGACAAACTTTTTGGGACAATTTACCTGAGATTCGAAAACAAAGAATTTAGTTGTCATTCATTAAACATTTCCGGATTTGAAGTTACGATAGTGTGAGAGGTCGCTTTTTAAATAAAAAAATACATCATTGAGAGATTTTTTAAAATAGTAAATTTAAACATTCATATTTATTCTTCAATCTTTGAGCTTTAAATTGATATATAGTATGTCTTTGTAGCGTTAATATTGACGCTACACGATTATTTTTCCCAAGTGACCTCGTGAACCTTTTGCCATACCTTAAAGACTTAGATTGGTTACCCTTACGTGACGAAATAAATATACAGAAGTGCTGTGTAATCTACAAGCGAATCATTGGCGAAACCCCAAATTACATGGAACATTTACTTGTTAGAAACTCAGACCTGCATAATAGATCTAGCAGACACTAACATAAATTTAGTTTGTTCCAGATATAAGCGCGAAACTAAAGGTGGCAGAACATTCAAAGTGACAGGAACAAAGCTATGGAATAGCATCCCACCAGAAACTAGAAAGAAATACTCCCTAAATTATTTTAAGTATGCTCTGCGAAAGTACTTTTTAGATAAATAGATATATAGTCATAGCGCTAGCTATCATATAAACGAAAACTGCTTATTTTTAAAATTCATATTTTACACATTGCCTGGTTATTTTTAAATTAGCAATTATGTCACGTTTAGTTAAGCCAATTTTAGATAAAATGTTCAAAACAATATAGTATACGTATAGTGTATTTTTATAACAATGTCATGCGAGTATGTTATCCCTTCTTATAGTTTCTTCTTAGCTTCTTCGCAGAATAAGCTGTAAAAACTTTTTCTACCCAAATCTCCTCCGACAAGGGGTAGCTCAACCAAAGCAAACAAACGTAAACAAACAAACCTAGTTGCCAGTCTTCCGCACGACCAACGTGTCTGCCTTCACACCTCAAATGATCGATAGACTCGAGGCATTGCAAAGGAGATTTCCAATGAGAGCAGGACTTTGTCCTCTCCACAGCCACTGAAGAGAGTGAATTACGAGTAGTCGGATGGAGAAGAGTTTGTAGGATTCTAGTGCAAGACAGTTTTGGGAATGCTTTATGCGATAGCACAAGCAAAGGCGAACATGATGTGTATGCTAGCATTACTCCATTACCAAAAACCTTGGAACTCCATGTCAACTCACCACACCTCAAAATGGCCACGCCTTGGACTTGTCTTCCCTAAGCGAAGACTCTACATTTAGAACGTCTTGGCCCACCTATACGCAACGCTACTTTCCACAAATATGTTTTAAGTATAGGTTGATGTGTTTGGTATTGCAGCGTTGCAGATTCCCTGCTGGCAGATATCTCTTCGAAAGGGAGGAGACCTCTTTCTCTGTCGCGCATACGTTGTTATAATCCTCGTAAAAATCCTCCACCTGACTTTGATGTGGGCTCTAAAAGTGTGAGCGATGTGTAAGGTTTGCCATGCCCACTACGCATTTCCATTATTTCGTTCGTCCAAGGTTGTGGACGGCGGTATATCAAATAGATCATCGTATACCGGCAGAGGTGTCTTCCCTTTCTCTCAAAGAGATCTCTGCTAGCAGGGGGTACAGGGAAATTGCTGGGAATACAAATTATCTATTCACAAAACACAACTCTTTCATATCGTTACATGTAATACAAGCCCAAGTCTACTGACCTTTGCAATGAATCACAGCTAATTCGAATATTCTTTTTCTTTCATTCCTTTTATTGTCAGACTACTTAGGATATCTGCACTCGCAACGAAACATGCCCTCCTTGGCCAGTCCTTGTTGCCCCGTCTTCCAAAATTCAAGCTGCATAGAAGAGTATCTGATTTATTTAACTGTGAGTATTTATCAGCTAGCATTCACCTCTTTGATGCTAAATCCCCTATCCCCCTACCACCACCACCACCACCATTGAGTTATCAATATGCAAGCAGAACACTTACTGTGGGACTACTTGTAATTATTGGGGTCACTTAGACAACAAGAATCCATCGCATTGTAGAACAAAAACAAAGCATTTCATCTTTTGATCACTTGAGTCAATCGGTATTGATTAAAAGACAATAGCGCTTGCCTTGCCCCAGCTTCGATCTGGTAAAAGGCCAATTTCTGCTACAATTCGTACTTTGGAATTCTCTATTTTTGTTTTGCAGTGTGTTTTGAGCGGGTCATTGTCTTTAGGTACAATGTACGTGGCTCTGGTTACCCTTACTCGCACTATGACTTGTACGAACCCGGGGTATTTTCAATGCAGATAGCATAATCACCAACAAAATCAATAATTATTGCAAAGAGACTCCTGAGAGAGTAATGAACGACGACCGTGCATCCGCACTCACACAGGATAGCAGGAAACGGAACCCAAGTACTGTATCTAACCATGTGGGTGCTATTCTCTACATGCTCAGATATCTTAATCGGCGGCCGGCACCTTTGGACAGCGACGTTCCTCTCATCAATCAGCTGAGAAAAACGGCCACCCATTTACAGAAGGAAGGAGATTTGGAGCGGTCAAGCATTACCCATGAACTAAAGACAATGAACCGCTGGTTAGATTGGTACGTACTTACATTATCCATACTGCCAGCAAGTAGTAAGTTAATCACGGCTGCAATAATAATAAAATTGCAGTTTGCTGGCTGCAATAAGTGGTATAGTGCAGAGAAAAACAATGGCACTGGGCATTGAATAGTAACTATTACCTTGACTGTGCAAAGTAATGTTGAGCTCTCGAGTTACACAATTCAAGGTGAATTTATCTCTGTTATTTGATTTTTATTACACGAACTAAGTTACAATACAGCTGCAATATTTGTCAAATTAGGCTCTTACACCAAATCAAAAATCTAACAAGTTTGTGCAAGAAAATATTCCTTCAGTCTTTTAAAAACATTAGGATTGGTTACGAAAAAGAGAGCTCAACTCTAACAAAACATGGCTTGGCTCTGTGAGAGATATTCCACGTCTGTTATTATCCACACAGTATGGTCACATGCATAATTTCTATGTTGAATGCCCAATACATACAGTCTCTTACTATTTGTATGCTTCTATCAGAAAAAATTGCATATTGTATAATAATTCAAACAATTGCACATTTGTATACTAATTCGAGTTATTTGCAACTGAATTGACGAAAAGTTACTAATGAAATGAAATTTCTCTACAGGGAACAGATTGTGGGGTGTATGACAATGCAGCACCAGAAATTTGAGATTGCTAAGAGAATAAGCAGGGCGATAGAGTGCATGGATCTTGTGTTATTGGCAATGTACTGCGAATTACCACCAGCCCGAGATCACATCGCAATTCAATGCTAGGGCTCTATCTATTCAATTCATGCTAATTCAATGCTAATGCGATTCAATTGAATAGCAATTCAATGCTAGGGATCTATCGATCGACTCGTCTGGACATCTGCAATCTCTCCTCCCCTGAGCCATTCGGTAGTAATGACACCCAATTTCAGTTACACCGCACAGTGAACACCTTTGAACCTTAAAATTGTCCCACTTCGGTGCAGCGCAACATTTAATTCATGAGCTGTCGAAAGATTATGATATTACTTTCATTTTGCTTTTAAACTTCTCAAGCATGTTAATTTAAGACATGGCGTATTAGTAATTCTGATGATTTAACACTCTAAATTTGCTATCTTTGTCGGTTTTAAATGAAATACTCTAGAAATCTTTAATAGGCGTTGATCATGTGTCTTAACAATGAAATACTCTAGAAATCTTTAATAGGCGTTGATCATATGTCTTAGCATTTTAGGTTCGGTGTTTTGGTGCTTTAAATGTAAAGTGACTTTAAGGCTGATAAAACAAAGAAATGAGAATTGGCCGATCACATTGCATTTTTTAAGTCCTTTTTAAGTCCTTACACTTCAGGTTGTTTCTAAAACTCCGTTTAGAATTGGTTGATATTTTGCCACATTTTGAGGTGAGAAAGTTGGGATAAATTGGTTCCAAGAACAACAGGTTGCATCACCTGTTTTCTCTATTTTCAAACTATCGGGGTCAACCATTCCAAACGGAGCTTTAGTAAAAAAACAGAAGTGTTACTTTAAAAATGCAATGTAGCTGGCCCATTTTGAGATGCAAGTTCCAGTTTTTTTTATAATTACGTGGTTCCCATTTTACGACAAACATCTGTTCAAATGACTGAGAACGCTGAGTTCATTGATAACCACTGTCTTGATGTAGAATTCGGGCAAAAATTACAGCAGCATTAGCCTCGATTTCATGTTCAAGCCATGTCTTAACATGCATGAGCTTGAAGGATGCCATATTCCCTACCAATAAATATTAGTCCTTTGACCCATTCGCAAAATGGCTGCCACTAACTTGCATAATTTTGATATTCAATATTGTTTCTGAAGAATAAACTGCACAATGCCAAAGAGAGACTTTGTTTGTAACATGTAGCACTTTGAGAATGAAACACTACATGTAAGTCCTTGTGAAGTAATAAACATTTTAACGACTCTCTTTAAAGCTGCTCAGGCCCGACTTCCTGAATCTCATACTGAAACTTTGTAATGCTTAGTGATTTGGTAAACATACTCATTTGTGCATGCTCTCCAAAATGCCAGTGCCTACAACTCAAGTGTTGTGATACCATTTTTCGAATGGGTCTATGCAGCTGTAAACATTTTCTCGACACAAATCTCCTCCGACAGGGGTAGCTCAACCAAACCAAACAAACGTAAACAAACAAACCTAGTTGCCAGTCTTCGGCACGACCAACGTCGCGGCCTTCCTCTCACACCTCAAATGATCAATCCACTCGAGGCATTGCAATGGAGATTTCGAATGAGGGCAGGACTTTGTCCTCTCCACAGCCACTGAAGATAGTGAATTACGAGTAGTCAGATGGATAAGAATTCGTAGGAGATATGATTCTAGTGCAAGGCAGTTTTGGGATGCTTTATGCTACAGCACAAGCAAAGGCGAACATGATATGTATGCTAGCATTACTCCATTAGCAAAAACCTTGCAACTCCATGTCACTCCCCTCGCCTCAAAATGGACGATGCTGTATATTGCTTTTAATCTCGATAATTTTTAAGTTACAATGTACAATCTGTACAAAAGTTAAAATCTTCGTCCACCGACACAAAAAGTGGATTACGCGAATATTCACGCAGAAAAGTCGGTAGAATTCCCGAGTTTCGGATACTCACCGCTTCCCTCGGTGCGGCATGAAGAAGATGACTCAAAGGAACTGGCGGAGCTATCCGCAGCTATCGCCAGAGAAAAGAGTAAAAAGGAAGCCTTACAGAAGAACAGTCGACTGGAAGACTTAAAGTGCACCTAAAGTTTATTTTGTTATCATCATTATCGATTCTACATCAAGTTTTGAGTACTTCTGTGAAGAACGTTTTGGTTTACAGAGAATACTCTATGTTCTGCGCTTGTTTGAAATCGTGAAAATGTGACCTTTCCTGACCCACGACCGCGTAAGTAAAAGCCTGGGTCGATCCCTGGGTAGACGTCATATAATTAATTCGACTTTGCAATAAGTTGAATAAATACTTAACATGTTGACTAAAATGACTTTTTTCTTTACTAACAACTCGCAAACAGTGTATATTCTCTATAAATCGATGTTGTTGTGATAGAATGACGCCATGGAGAATAATGCATTGATGAGATGACGTCAACCCAGGGATCGACCCAGGCTTTTGCTTACGCGGTCATGGGTCAGGAAAGGTCACATTTCCACGATTTCAAACGAACGCAGAACATAGAGTATTCTCTGTAAACCAAAACTTTCTTCACAGAAGTATTCAAAACTTGATGTAGAATCGATATTTATGATAACAAAATAAACGTTAGGTGCACTTTAAGGGTACAGATAGCTGTTTTGCGCAAGGAGAATGCGTCGCTGGAAGAGGAACATTGTACCCCGCCCCGCCCCCTTCGGTCGCACACATGCGTCATTCCTCGCCGACTTTGCCAGAGCTTCGTGGTGACAAAGCGTTGACGAAACGCGTAAACGACGCATTGGTGGCATTTAATTTATCCAGCGATAGTAGCGACGACGATAGTAGCGATAACGAACGAAGAACCAAGTAAAAAGGAGGGAAAGCTAAAGGTAGGCGGACGCAGAAGTCTGGAAAAGATAGCAAAATAACCAGTCACGTACAGGATAGACAGTTGTGGCCCCACAGTCAGTTAAATCTGTCCTATGTCGAAAAGGTGGTCAAATATGACGAATTGACAATGGCTGAGTTTGTGGCCGGTTATGCCACTATTCTGGGGCATATTCCCTCTGTACAACTACGAGCGTGTATCACCCATTGCTCATCCCTGATGTACTTGGCGACACAGTTCTCGTGGGAGTCCGTGCGGAATTTGCACATGGCCGTGTTGTTTGAGATTGAGTGTGGCAGGGCGCGATGGGGAGACTCATTTACGTATCTGGAATCGCGCATGTTGCAGCCTATGCAGCCACGATCCCAACGACGGGGCTCGTCTCGCAGCAGCGCGGATGGTCAGAGTAGTCAGGGCAATACGCCAGTATTGTTTCGTCGGGGATACCAGTGGTGTTTGTCGTAATGAAAAAGACCACTACGGCACTCTCCGTAGGGAGCGACGATGGTTACACCACACTGCGCATGTTGTTGGATAGAGAAGCGAGTCATGCTTAAGCATTCCGAATTTTCTACTGAGTGCCCATTGCCGCCGCGATCATCGACAGATCGAGCGCCAGCAGCGAACGCACCGACGCCTCAGTGACTAGTGGACACTCCCCAGGAAATGCCAGGAATCAGGTTAGATATTCCAGTTCAAGACAAGAGTATTACGGATCAAGACTTGTGTTTCCCTTCAGTTCAAGACATTTCATCGGATGTAGATATACCCATTCTCGAACTCATTAATAATTCATGAGATAGTCATCCAATGGAGGAACTGTATTTGGTCACATGCATGGGTCTTGATACCGGGTGAAACCCTTGTGTTTGATCATGTTTCAAACCCTAGTGATCAATATTTCTTAATCATCATATTCATAAACCACTAACTAATTACATACTGATAAACTACAAGTAAGGAGCGAAGAAGTAAAGAAATAAAGAATGACATAGAAAGAAAAAGTCTGCCTCCACTGGAGTTCGAACCACGACCCCTTCCGACTGCTTGCACTAACTCTTGTCCACTACTCTACTAGTACGCGAGTTGAAATCACTGCCATCAAAAAAGAATAATAAGCCATCTATTGAATAATTAGATACAACAGTCAAACCGTAAACAATACTTGCTAATGAAGTTTGAAAAGAAACGTATGTAAATTGTCGGTTTTCCATTCGCATGAGAAGACATGTCAAACACTCATTGTTCGTCTTTCATCAGGGGATTCCAAATATTTCGAAAACAATAAAACGCTACGCCTCTCGGGTTTCATTTGTTTTCTCAATATTTGGAACCCCTGATGAAAGACTCCAATTCGTGTTTGACATAGTTCTTCAAGACGTGTATAACCGTTTGCCGGTTCTAGACAAGTTCGTCGTTAGTTCAAGACAGTTTACCGGGTGCGGATGCGTCCACAGTTCCAGACGATATTATTAGCCGTTAGTAGAAGATAGTTTATCGAGTAGCTAGTGCGTTCACGGTTACGGATCTCATCAGTCGAGATTCCAGTTTATTTTCAGTTTCCGATTTCGATAAACATTATTTTGTCGATTTACATAATCGAGTGTTTGCGTGCGGTTTAACCGAATTATCGAGGTGCGCGTTTACCAGTACTGTCTACGCTAAATTTCTCAGTATGGCGGCAAAAGTTAGCCGAATATTCGGATTCGTTGGTTTGTGATTTTCTAGAGTTCGGTTATGATTACAAGAGCAAATTTACTGTTAGCGAATTTCGCAATCACAGCGGTGCGATAGACTTTCCGTTTGCGGTTGATAATTACTTGTCAACTGAGCTTGCATGGGGTTCACTTAGCGATCCGGAGATTTGAAACGTGCCTATCGTCAATTGCCTGTCGATCCTTATGACTATCCATTACTAGGTTATTCTTGGCGAGATCAGTTATACTCTGATGTTCGATTACCCATGGGGCTTTGATCCGCAGCGATGGCGTGTCAACGAGTTACGAATGAGGTTTGCTTTATGTTAAATGAGGCCGGTTGTCATGTCCTTAGTTATTTAGATTATTTCATGGGGGTTTCCCTTCCCGAGACAGCAAACGAGCACTACAATTTATGCGGTTAGTTATTGTGCGATTTAGGCTTACAAGAGTCCGTTCAAAAAGCATGTGCGCCGTCTACTACAATGACATGTCTCGGTGTTCTCTTCGATACGGAAGATCTCACCGTGTCGATCACTCCGGCTCGTTTGACAGAATTATGCGAAGAGGTGTTACCTCGCTGGATCACAAAGAAAACAGCTACAAAGCGTAATTACAATCCTTAGTCGGGAAACTTTCATTCGTCTCGAAATGTGTTCGTCAAAGTCGCCTCTTTTTAACACGCATACTCGATGTCTTACGAAAGTCGCACCGTAGTCACCATCGCACTAAATTGTCTAACGAGTTTCGAAAGGATATAAGTGGTGGCTCAAGTTTATTCACGCTTATAACGGTGTTTCTATTATCTATACTCAGTTATGGTCCGAGCCAGATGGAATTTTTTGGCACAGATGCTTGCCTCACGGGATGTGGAGGAATGTCAGTGGGACAGTATTTTCACGCGGAATTTCCGGCCGATGTTCTTGTGAAATATACGACTATTCATCTGCTCGAAGTCTTAACTATTCTTGTCGCTCTTAGACTGTGGGGTCACAATTGGCGCGGATTCCGTATTGTACTTCAATGCGATAATGCGGCTGTAGTTAGCTCGTTTAATTCCGGACAAGTACAGGCTGTGTTGCTGGCCGAGTGTCTTCGATAAATCTGGTTTCTCGCAGCATTTCACGAATTTGAGTTACGCGCCACGCACTTATCTAGTTCGGAAAATCGCGCGGCTGACTTACTTAGTCGTTGGCATTTGCGGTCCTGTTTTCGGAACGAGTTCCTAGTATCCTATGCTACGTTTGGTATGCACCGAGGTACACGTTCCTTGTGATTTATTTCACGTGTCTGATCATATGTAATCATTTTGTTTTGTTAGATGCTGCGTCGCTGATACGTCTACAAAAAGACCTCAAGAAGACGAAGACTAGACGTGCTGCTTATGCCGAGGGAACTCACAAGAATCACATGACATAGTGGCGGGCATATTTGTATTTCGGTTTCCAGCATCTTCCCACGTCGTTGGAAGGGGTGTGTTTATTTTGTCAATTTCTCAGTCGATCTATGACCCCTCAGTCGGTGCGTAACTATCTAAGCGGAATCAAGTTGTTGCAGCTATCGGCGGGATTTGAATTTCCGTTTAACGAATCGACGGACCTAAAATTGACACTACGAGGTTTAGATAGGATGAATATAAGCATGCTCCCGTACGAACTCCACCTATTATTACGCCTGAATTGTTATACCATTTAATTCACTGTAGCGAGCTGCACAACGTTGAGGAACTCGTTTATTCATGTGCCTTTTCATTCGCCTTTTTTGTCGGGGCGATATCGTTATTTCTAGTTTCGGGCTCCGCATCACCTTTAAATGGTCAAAAACAAATCTGACAGGATCTCGTCCGTTAGTTCTTCCATTAGTAAGAATACCAGGTTCGGAGTTATGCTCCGTGCGGCTTTATCGTACCATGTGTTCTCGGCTGCCAGCTCCAGACTCGGCGCCGGCCTTTTTTACTCGTGTCCGATCTTTGGGAACGTTTTCAGTGATGACAAATCCACAGTTCGTCTCAGCTCTGAGAGCTCGCCTCGCACGTGTCAATGTTCCTAATCCTACTAGTTTTCGTGGGCATTCGTTTCGTAGAGGAGGCGCTAACTGGGCCTTTCGAAACGATATTCCGGGCGAACTCATTCAGATATACGGTGACTGGGCCTCAAACGCGTACAAGTGTTACCTAGAGATTTCCATGCACGCTAAACTTCGTGAAGCACATGACATGGTTCATGCACTTAGTGATATTAATTTCTCCTGACTCAAGGAATTTTTTGTTTGGCGTTGGCGGTCGAGAGGCTTTTTCTGGCAGAGTGTATTATTTAGATATTCCTTACTTCTGGATTGTGTCATGATTTTATACTAATTGGTAGGGAGAATTGTGTTATTTTGGTAACTTTCAAAGTATTTAATTCGACACCATGTAAATAGATTAGACTACATTACCACAGATACAGGCTAGTATCGTGTTTCGACTTTATAATGATATTGTATGATATGCTTAGAACTCAGTTGGCTCCGGCTTTCACGTGCGGTATCGCGTTGATTTACTGTTGCTGTATATTGCTTTTAATCTCGATAATTTTCCCACGCTCCCACCCGGTTATCGGGTCGAGAGGCTTTTTCTGGCAGAGAGTATTATTTAGTTATTCCTTACTTCTGGATTTACTTTGCTGAATAAAGCCTCTCACTGTGCCAACACAAAATATGCCCTGGTGTCATCATTTTATACTGATTGGTAGGGAGAATTAAACTTCGATTTAACTCGACAATCATATTGAACAAAGCTTTGAGAAACATCTATGATCGGATATACAAGTAGCAGAAAACAAAGTCATTCAAACAAGAATAATTCAAATAACCCGACTATTACCATACGGACGTTTCGCAATGCTGAAAGAAGAACCTGCACTTGAAGGATTTGGTGTCAAGGTTGACATCGATAAAGTTCAAGACTTGGAAAGCGATGTGACTGACATGATGGCAAACTCTAAATGAAGAGGATGTTTGTAAGTTTATTGCACGTCTTTATTATTTTACGGCTTTGAGTTTGGTTTAATAATTGGGACTAAATAGTGGCTCGGTAAACAAGTAGTGGTAGTTTGATAACTTCATTTTAAAAATATTATCTGCGTATCTCGGTAGTCTGCTGATATTAGTAAATTTAATGCAAAATTGAGTCTTTGGGTCCTTGGTTCTTTATCACGATTTATTAGGATGAAACTATCTTTATATAAAGATTCACCTTAATTAAAAATCTTTATATAAAGATTCATCCTAATTAGAAATTCACTGATAAAGACCCAAAATTAGCAAAAAGGTACACGAATTTTAAGGTACCTAGATAAGTAAATACCATATTCATTATATTAGAATGATGAGATTTTATCAGGTATAAAGGAGCATGCACGTGACTGATTTGCTTCATCTGATTGGACAAAATGCTCATGAATTATTCATGAGTTTTTGAATTTATATTAAACATTGCAACACAAGAGTTTACCGACAATGAAAGCACTGCTGGAATGGTTTCTATTGGAAGCTCGAAAGTTTTAGATCACGCGGCTCTTGTCTTAGACATTTTTCATATTTGCTTAGCGAAAGCCATTGTACTCGAAGCTCAGTGGATCCCCAATACTTGCAACGAAATTCTCAGTAGATTCATTGATAAGGACGACTGGTCCGTCAACCCATCTGTGTGGTAGATGGTCTCCACAGTATCGATCGGTTTGCGGCGTATTATAACACGCAACCCACGAGGTTCAATTATAAATTTAACACGTTAGCTCTTCGGCTAGGGTGTAGATTAGCCTGTCAATCCGGTTTATTTGCGCGGTATCGTGCTTTACGCGATTTAGTTACCTACTTTAGCTGTGAGGTTTACCATTTTGGTGCGTTAAATCACGCTAGCTATTTCCTTCGACCAAACGACTTCAGTCCGAATTATCGGACTAGATTGTTATTGCCTACGGCCATACCACTTAAGTGAGTAGTATCGGCCATTGTTTACGATGTCACCATTTAGGTGTGTAAATTATTATTGCCTACGATCGCACCACTTCGGTGAGTAGTATCGGCCATTCTTTATGATGTCACCATTTAGGTACGTAAATTATTATTGCCTACGGCCACACCACTTAGGTGAGTAGTATCGGCCATTGTTTATGATGTCACCATTTAGGTGTGTAAATTATTATTGCCTACCGCACATCACATAGGTGCGTAGTATCGTCAACATAGCTATGTTCATCTTTAGTTCTTTTCTATTTTGCAGATATGTTACAAGCAGGAATTGGGAAGCAAGCGATGTCCTTAATAAGATCCACCATTACAAGAACCGATTCAGAGTATTGTATGCCTTACAATCCGAAATCCTGAAGGAAGCGACGTGCCTACTGTTTCGTTCTTTACGACAATTTATCAAAGAAGAATTTTATTCTTAATTTCTATTCTTAATTAATTACTACTTGATTGTATTTTGGTCACGTAAATCGAACATTTATGTCTAATTGTGCGCGTCACAATTAGCAATCAAAGGCACTGAACTAATTAACCATTCCAGATTACTATTATTTTCCTGGCTGTGAAGACAATACAGAGGAGCCATCGGGTTTCGAAAACTACGCTCGTCAATACAATGCACAGCAAAATAAACCAGTCTTTTGAAACGTTTTACTCCAGTGAACAGCTAGGAAACTTTCGAAACCCGTTTCTGCGCGCTGGTCTATTCTACTGAGGATGGCGGGGGACGTGAAAGCCATAAGGAGGACAGCAAAATCAAGGTTCACAAGGAAACGGAATGCTCTCCTCAAGTTGATCAATGAAAATAAAGGACTAGGAATTGTCAAGCGGAATTACTCCGAGCTTACCGAGGCATGGCAACTATTAGAAGGTAAGCACGACATTTATTTTATGTATTTCACGGATGAGGAGATCGAAAGTAATGAAATGTGGATAACGGAACTCCCAAGAACTCTTTACTAAAACAACGGCGATACAGAGCCAGTACGCGAACGAACACACGTTACTGGAAAAGAGAGCCCAAGAAGAGTTAGGTCGCCGAGAGCTCATCCAGCAAGCACTTCAGTATCGGGAGACACGCTGAAGAAGCAGTATTCGTAACGATAATAGATATTGCAAATCATACGCTGGCTAATCCAGAGAAAATTCAATCGCAGGCTTTAAGGAAAATAGAGCAGGATCTGGAAAATGCACTAGTCGACTGTAAGAAGTGTCACAACGAATATCTCGAGTTGTTGTCCAAGGAAGCAACAAATGCAGAAGTTTTATGGATCCAACCAATTCAGTGTCGTTACAGTGAAATTATTGAGAAAAGAATTGTACATATACATTTGTAACTAGCGAAACAACCTTCGCTTAGAGAAAATCAGAATGCCAAGATTTGATGGAGAGCTGAGAGAGTATCCTCAGTTCAAAAGGACTTTGTAAAACAAGTGATGCCAAACTTGGAGAGGTATCCATTTTACCGCCTTGAGAATGAACTGTATTTATTCGGTAAAGTGTGAAATCCCCATTTATAAAAATCAGTCTCCTTCACGCAGCCGCTGTTTCCGTCACGCAACGCTACTCCATCCTGCGTGTCGAGGGATCGTTGCGTGACAGAACATTGACGAATTCCGCGGGAAACTTGCGTTAAAGATCTGAAAGATGGTAGATCAACTTCAGCTTGATCGACGCATGAAAGTTGTCCTTGATGGCCTACGACATTTAGCTTCGGTTTGCACGAGAAATGACAACTTCATCTCACGAATTAAGGCTCAGTGAAACCTACGGTTTCCGGCGCGGGACCAGTATCTCAGAACGGTTTTACATTTAGCTGCCAGGCAGGGCAACACGAGACTTGTGAAATGTCTAACGTTTGGTTGGAGGAGCGGAGATAAATTTACAAGATGGAATAGGACAGACTGCACTGCACTGGCCATGATGCTGTCACAAACGGAGCTGAGGTGCAGGAACATTTCTTCAAATGCACAGTATCTCCTCTTGATGTTGCAAAGGCGAAGAATAACCACTAACTTATAGAGGCAATAGAGATTAAAACATTGGAGGGTAAGCGTTTAGAAGAACATATGTCCAATTTCTTTTGTAATGATATGGTTGTCGATTACAGCTCAGATGGCAAGATTCTGGCCGGCAGAGCTGAGTTTTTCGCACGCACTCAACATCAACGTGAGCGACCAAAAGAACACTGTCACCATTCAGGGCTGCGCCATCTCCTGCCCAGATATATACGGATGTCTTCCATAACCACGGTTATCTCAACGAATACGCCGCCAGAATAGGGGGCCAGGGAGGGTTCTGGCACGTTGTGGAAAAGTAATGAAAAGACCCACAGTCAACCCAGCATCATTCAAGTTAAAGTTCAAAGACAATAATTATAACAATAACGAGGCTCTATATGTTTACGAAGACAGTGTTTCAATTGCGACGATAAAGGCTTTTCAATCGTCAATTTTCTTTCCGAGTGAGAGACTTTGGAAACTGTTTGAGAGACTGGCTGCAACCGAAATAGTTCAGATTAAAAAATATGTATTACAAAATCTTATAATCTTTGACATTGTTGCACAGTAAAAATTTGCAGTTTGCGATTAAGTTTACCACCAAAGCATAAATTAATAGTAATGTTGGTGTTCAAGGACTTATAAAATCTAACCAACAAAATTGCATAAAGCAACAAATTTCTGCCATATAGATCTACATAAAATGCTGTAGTAGATCTGTTATCATTTCTCGTATATTCAATGACACTGTGTGCATTGGCTCCATGACCAAGGACTACTGAAACATTGCTTTGTTGTAAGTTTATTTGACTTTATATCAGAACGTAGGTTCAATGACCTACAACATTATGTATTAACAATGGTGCATGTGCAAATCCCACTAATTAATATCCAAGCCAAGATGACATTTAAGCTGTAGTTTTTAACTCCTGGATGCACGCATGTGCAGAACGAGTTATTGGGGTTAGGCAGTTCGAGCTAATCTATTCATCGTTTTATGGTGTATCGAGGACTCTCCGATGGCGTTTTGCTTAGCTCAGCTGAACAGAATGGCGTGAGTCTAGATAGGATGGCCAGTTTATAAGCAAAGTGTTTTAAAGTCAATCATGAGTATTCCTGAATTCGAAGTTCTGTATTCAGAATTCTCGAATGAGAAAATTAACTGAAATAACGTAATATATTCACATAGATTCCATCCTAAAAAAACGGGTTTTCTTTGATCTACCAGCCGGTTGACTTCCGGGTCATGCACTGTTTATGTTTGATAAAACGTTTGCAAGTTACATTTGGCTAGCGTTAGATTCCCAAAAACTCAATTCTGCGCCGATGTGGATCAAATAGTACAGTTTTTGAAATTGTACCAGTTGTTTTTTGCCTTGAGAATAATGAACGTGAAAATTCACGTAAAAGAAAAAGAACAGACTGAAACTCAGCGGCAAAACAGGCTTGACAAGGCCACAGATTATAAGAAGAGAACAATTTCTCAAGAAACTGAAGCAATTGAGATTGGAGAACAAGAACGTTTCCCAGAAAAAGAAACGATCAATGGAAACTGTCATTGAGACAAATAAGGTTAGAGAAAGTGAGAACTTACCAAAAAAGAAAACAATCTGTTGAGACTGATGCTGAGAAACAAATCAGGTTTGAGAAAAACAATGCTTGTCACAAGAGAACAAACAAGGTCACAGGAAAATGTCCCTAAGAAAATAGCTAGACTTGAGAACGTTAGAGAACGCAAGAAGAGATGATATCCTAACAGAGCAACAAGATTATCTAAAAGACTTTAACAGCATTGAACATTGTGAAATTCGTCAACAAACATGGGCAAAAGTCTGTTGAATTTTCAATTTCTAAGTGTACTGTTTGCCAAGAGGCATGGCCACTGAAATGAAAACCAAGATTAGCAGACACCATGTCTGTGCACGCTGCTCTAGGTATAAAAAATCAACAAAGAAGTTTTCAACGGAAAATTCTCTAATTCCTTCTCCAGTTCCACCTCAGTTACAAGATTTGACACAAATAGAGAGCGCGCAAACAACGTCCCAAACTACTACAATTGGTTCCCTCGTAGAATTCAAGCCTGGGCAGCTACTCACTCTCAAAGCCATGGTGAGTAATTTGGGCACCACCAAAGAAGTGACGAAAAAGGCCACAAGTGAGAAGGTTACAGTAAGAGTGCCAGATTACAGATCCTACAGGGACTGTCAAACTAGTCCTGTGGGAGTCATTTACAAGCCAAGTTGATGATGGCAACACATACCTGTTCGCCAATTTACGCCTAAGTCTGATAATACTAAATTATCATTAACCACCACGCAAGCAGGGTGCTCAATCACTGAAGATAATCCATATCCTGACCTGAAACCACCAGAGGCGCTCCCTTCCACAACACTAACAGAGGAACTTGAAGTTTTGGGGTGGCAACAGTGGGCTCATATCATGTGTGCCCCAACTGCACAAAGAAAATTATCTTAAACAACGAGAGAAGCACTGTTAAATGCCAAAATTACAACATCACCACCAACAAAAAGAAATGCAAGCAGCAATACTACGCTAAGATGATAATGAAGAAGAATGATGCAAAAATGAACTTCACCCTATTTCATAACACAATAGTGGACATCATCCAGATTTACAACGTGAATAACACTGAAATCAACCCATGTGCCCTCACAGGAGAATTGGTAGAAGATATTCTCCTGTCATTCGACACCATGACCATCACGTATGACTTCACGTCCTTTACTGTCAAAGCAGTAAACGCGTAAGGTGTCACGAGTTCAGAAATGGTCAACTCGTTGAATGATTTATAATGTCCCAGTTTATATATAAAGACAATAATGCTTCAAACCGTGACTCTTGGATTTTTAGAGCATTTCATTATTGTTTCAGTTGCAGTTTATAATATAATATTGACTTTAAAACTTTATCTCATACCCTCATACAGAGTAAAGACAGGAAATGCCAAAAAAAAACAGGGTCAGCTTTATTTTCTGTTCCAGTTTATACAGGGGCACTCAACAAAAAAAGGCAAGAAAATGTGTAGCAGTTAGCATTAAATTTAACAGTGTTAAGTACTCTAAAAACTTTAAATTTGTTCGGATGTTTTAGCGGAAATTTAACGTATCCAAAAATTTTAGGGAATACAGCTGGTATTTACGAAAATAAAAGGTGAAATTTAATGATTCGAAATTTTTAAGGTGATCTTTTTAAGAGTCAAAATGAACGAAAATTAGTACAAATCGTGTAGTTTATTGTGTTCCAAATTCATAAAAAGCTAACATGACAAAATTGCTTCCGAACAGATATTTCATAGAAATATTCCGTTAGGTGAGGTTGGGTGCCCCTGTTTATAATGACTTCAATGGCATGACAATGTGAACGCAGTAAATGCATTTGCAGCTCATTAAAAATATTTTGACTTAAATCTTGTGGAAGGTACTTTTAGGCTATGATTCTCACTGTTTCTTACGCTTCCATCAGGTTGCCATCGTTTACAGTTAAACAAAAGACAAATATTTGAAAATTTTGCTCTTGTGTTACACCTAAAAACAAATACAGGTTTTGCCAAAGAAAGGGAGGGGAACTACAACATAACTCCTGCATTTTTAAATCTATAAATTTCTCAACTGTAATATTGAATACGACTCGCAGCACTCTGCTTTTGGTAAAAACAGCTAGTTATATATTATGTCTCAATGGTCGTTATTTTCAACATAGGCAGTGACCAACTCGAAAGCATTTGCTACTACTTTGGTCACTGCACACAATGCTTTTTCTCATGTTTGCTATTTGTCGTATTATAATATTTGTAACCGGTTATTACATGTTGAGCCCCAAGCCCTGATTATTTGTCACAGCAGGAATGTCCAATCGGCGCATGCTTTTGGTTTCGTTTATGTCAGCAAGTCATTAATTAGATAATAACGTTGACTTTCGTTCAGTTTCAGTATGAAACGTTTGTTAGTACCTTCTGTATTCGCTATTGAATTATACTATATATGGGCAAATTGATTCCTACTGGAACTCGAGACAACAAGATTTGATTGTGTGTACTACTTTAATGTTTCCTCAGGTGTTTTCCTCCAGTTTGGATTCTTCAAAGAACTGGAACACTCTGAATACAGATATTGGTACTATGACACCGATAAAGTTTTCTATCGGGCGGTTTTTCAAAGCTTTCCAGAGAGAATTGAAAACACTAAACTTCAGCGAGTTTACTACAAGAGATGGTGGTGCAGTACCAGCCAGTCGGTTCTTTGCCGATTTGAACATAACGAGAGTGGAATAAGTTTGTTGCAACGGCTTTTGGTGTTTTTGGTGGCATTTTTAATCGGTGGGATATCTATTTAGTAAAGCCCTTGTCAGGATTTCACAAGGATATTTGAGATATCGTAAATAAAGCTACTTCTGATTTTTTAAATAACAGACCTACAGTTACAGAGTTGAAGAAAATGTTCCAGTCCATGTAAATACAAACTATACGATTGTATATTAATATCACAACCGTTCAATGTACAGAATAAGTAGATACTGGCGGAAACAGGGTATTATAAATGTCAACTTCGCATGTAAATTGTCTTCTTCTGTGAAAACATTTGATGACACTATCAAAATACAGTACATGCCCAGCAGTACTATTGTTGGTATTAACAACATAAACAACTTTACCGAAGAAGGGCTCACCCGAATGAATATTATGCAGACTTTATTTTCTCTGTTGTCCAATCAGCAACGTCTCAGAAAACAATGGAACCAACATTTCTCAGACGCCATCCAATCCTAACAAAGGTTTCAATATCATGGCAGGATAATTCACTGAGGAAAAAGTGGAAAAATCAATCACTCTTCACGGTCAGAGTTTATTTACTGTAAACTTCTGTGTCAAAAATGTAGACAACCACACAAGATCGTGTCCTTGATTTTAAATGAGTTCCAAGGGCACTTCGTGCATATTATTCCATTTTTGACTGGTTAAGATGTTAAAAGAAAGCCACCAGCTTGATCATATGATACTGAATTAATTTGCAATAGTTTATTTTACAGAATTTGTTAGCCAGAAGGATAGGCTAGCTAGTTTTGTTTTTGAAGTTTGTTGACATTGAAACACGGTCCAATAGGAGGGATGTCATTATATTTTTAGCAAACTTTGTAAGAGACGGATGTATGTCTGGAGAGTTGTTGGATTTTTTTAAATATAACTTTAGCAAATATTTACAAAAGTCAACATTGTATCTCTCAATGATACAATTGTATATTAATATTAGTTAATTCACCACTTTTGCAGTCACTGGGGACTGAATTACAGAGGGACTGTCAGCAATTATACTGATTTATGTGATTGCTGTATAAATAATATAATAAGTAATAATACATTTATATATATCATATATAGATAGAAAATGAAGTATCAATCGAGTATTGCTCCAATTCAGAACTGGTATTTCATTGCTACAATGTCATTGAAGCGTTTTGGTTTTACCAATAAGCTTCTGGAACCTACTATCAAAAATTGAAATTGTTAATCTTCTTTCTATATAATTGTTATGACAGAAATGGTACTAACGTTATATAAAATGTGTTTTTTCTTGGCACAGAAGGTGTACCGACTCATTGAAAGACTCGCTCGCTTCAACCTTAAGGCACATTCGACATGAGGCCCAGAGGACCTACGATAAACAGACAGCCAACGAAAAGAAAGCTGAGGCAGTTGAGCTACATGTATGTTGATAAAAAGCGGAGACCTCCCTAAATGAAGAACAGGAGGAATCGCTGCCCATGCAATCAGCCCAAGTTAACAATTTGAAACTGGGTGATTTGTTGGCTTGGTTGAAGAAGATAGCACCTTGGCAGAGCCAAAACTTCTAATTGATTGTGTGAACCATTTCACTGAGAAAGGAGAAGCTTCCCTTCTGTGGTACAAACACTTAGGAAGGAACATTTACAAATTGGAGCTGTGTGGCACACCATGGACAGAACCCATTAGCGCCCTGGTAACAGTTAATGTCAGCAACACAACACACGGCCACTACAAATTAGTCACCAGCATGCGTACAATTCACAAGAGCTAATTTATTGAAGGCTGGGTCACTTATAATTTACTCAAATGCTACCTAAAAAAGATAATACTGCTTTCAGTGTTGGTCTAGCAACACTGAAAATACCATGCCTCCTTAGTTGTCAAGGAACACGCATAGAGCTAACCCACCAGCAGAGGATATGACGTGGTTACTACAAGTACAGGAAGCAAAGGGGCTGCCACCGTGGCCCCACACATCAGCAAAGAAGACAGTGAGGTGGTCGTGAGCCCAATGGATGAGAAGACATGTGAGAATTGCAGAGGGGTTTTCAGGTCATTTGGTGGGAAACAACCTTATCGGAGAAGGGCTCACACGAATGAATATCACACAGACTTTATTTTCTCTTTAGTTTTTCAGCAGCATCTCAGAAAAGAATGGCATCTACATTTCTGCAACGCCATCCAATCCTAACAAAGGTTTCAATTTCTTAGCGGGATAATTCAATTTCAATTTCTTAGCAGGGAAAATCACTGTTCACGGTCAGAGTTTCTTTATGGTAAACTTCACTGTGTCAAAAATATGGACAACCACTCAAGATCGTGTCCTTGATTTTAAATGAGCTCAAAGGGCACTTCGTGCATATTATTCCATTTTTGACTGGTTATAGTCCGGAAGATAAGCGACAAAAAATAGCGGAATTGTTCAAATTAGTGATACAAGTATGAAATTTTCATAATAAATATATTTTACCATGTAGATTCATATAACATTAGGATCCAGTCTGGATCCTAATCGTAAGCATATATTTAAGACGCTTGAACAGGCGGTCAGCGGTTCGGTACAGCAGGCTCATAGTTAGCTGTATTTATGCATCAAACTCAACGAAATTACGCCCAAAATGTCCTAGTATCATTGTAATAGTACTATTTTGTTTAATAAGCCTCTAACGGGTTTATCTAGTACAGTTAATATTTTTATTTAAAAATATTTCTGACTAAAAAGCGGAATTCCTGTGGTGTAAGCAAGGACGCCTGACTGATTTTAACTACAGTTTGTTCAATTTTGGAATTAGAAAATGGATCCTACACGGACTAGTAAAAACTGGGATTTGTGTGCTTTGTGCGAAGTAGACAATGCAGATGAGAAGCTTGTTTGTCCATTTAATAATAAACGGAAAGACTACGGATCAGGCTACAAAAGTTTAGCAGATATTTTACCAAAGTTCGCGGAAATTGGCGAAATGCCAATTCAAGTGCCATTATCGAGTCTTGACGAAGGAAGAGGGATTGAAGAAACACTGAGATCTCACCATGCATCATGGCACAAATCGTGTTTTAACCGATGCAGCAGTGCAAAGTTGAGCAGAGCTCAGAAGAGAAAGCTTGTGGAGATGAGTGACGACTCTGACGAGGCAAGTTCCACACAACCGAGCCCGGTCAAAACGCGTGCCTCCCTGGGAACAGCAGCCAACCCATTGAGTAGAGAAGACATAAAGCGATGCTTCTTTTGTGAAGAAACAGGTAGAGTAGTAAGAATAGAAACTTTTAATCTACTATGAGTGAAACACAATATAGTAAACCAGTGGCCCACATACAAAAACCTTAGGTATTAAAAAATATAAGCTAAGATAAAAATGGACAAATATAGAACCATTAAATAAACAATTAGATTATTAGATTTAGAAAAATCTAGTCTTTATTGATATATTTCAAAATCGATAGAAAGAAATGTTATTTTTGAAAAGGTAAAAAGAATTAATGTGTTTAAAGGAAGAAAGATTGAAGTAAAAGTTCGTAATTTAAATGTATCAATATGTTTATGTCATAACAGGTGAGAATCTTCGTAGAGCAGCAACACTTGTTATTGATAGCAATGTAAGAACAGCAGCTATAAAGCTGCAAGACCGGAAGCTGTTGACAAAGTTGTCAACAGGTGATATGCATGCCATCGATGCATACTACCACGCATCATGTCTCACTGCTCTTTACAATCGAGTAAGGAGCATTAGGCCCTCACAAGAGCAAGAAGAAAACGACACTTCTCAATTTTCTTTGGAGGCTATTGCTTTAGCGGAACTCGTCATGTATATTGAGGAAGCTCCAAGTCCAATGGTTTTTCAGTTATCAGATTTGACAAAAATGTACTCGTCCTCACTTGAGCAGCTTGGAGCACATGTTCCAGGCCGAGTAAATAGCACCAGGCTGAAGATCGCCTGCTCGCACAAATACCCGCGCTTTGTGCGTATACTGAAGGAAAGGAAGTAAAGCTTGTTTTTTCTAGTGACATTGGTGCAGCATTACAGTTTGCCCAAAATCATGACTATGATACTGAGGCCATGCATCTTGCCAAAGCTGCAATGATTGTCAGGAAAGAGCTACTAGCTAACAAGCAATGCTTTACTGGTGCATTTGATACCGACTGTCAGCGCTCTGCAGTACCTGACTTACTCCTCGCGCTGGTGAACATGATATTAGAGGGACCGAATGTCAAGAACAAAAATGAGCAAGATATGACAGGCATGAACGCAGGTGTGATGCTTTCCCAGCTTTTGATTTTTAGTGCTGTAAAACGTCAGAGGGACCCACAATCTGATGTCACAACAACCAGACACGACCAGAATAGAGAGCCTCCATTACCAGTCTATCTGGGACTACTAATCCACGCTGAAACCAGGAAGAAAACGTTAGTAGATAAGCTCTACAGATTAGGGCTATCTATTTCATACGATCGACGATGCAGATTTCAGCAGATCTTGGAAATAGTGTATGTGCGCAGTTTGAAGAGGGCGTAGTGTGCACCTCAAAGTTAAAAAAGTCGCTAGCTGTTCACTACTGGCAGTGTAGACAACATTGATCACAACCCAAGCTCACGTACAGCTAAGGACTCATTCCACGGAACGGCAATTTCTCTCACCGAGCACCCTACTATCCACTTTAATGGTATTGACAGAAATCGAGTTCTAATAAATGCTGACATGCCAAAAATGAAAACTGTGTCTAATCTACCAGAAGCCTATACCGGTATTCAGCCTTATACGGTTCAAGGATCGAAGAAAGATTATTACGTCCCAGGAGGGTGTAATGCTAACAAACCGCAGTCAGATCTGGTTACTGAAAATATGAAATGCGAGCACCAATGGCTCAATAAGGTCGAAGAGCTACTAGAGAAGGAAAAGCTGGAGGAGAGAGATTATCAGTCGTGGTCCGCTCACTTTGCCTCCTTGCAAACCGGAGCTCTCCGACCTACTGCCATAACGTCCTTGTTACCCCTTTTCGAAGACAATGCACACAGCAAAGCAATGATCCAACATTCTATGAAATTAGTAAAGGACGCGATCGCATACATAAATCCCGGGCAGACACCCATAATTGGAATGGACCAGCCCCTTTACACCCTTGCCAAACAGATTCAATGGGAAAGAGCAGATGCGCATGGGGAGAGTAGCTATGTTGTGATGATGGGTGGGCTGCATATCGAGATGGCCTCATTGAAGATGGTTGGACATTGGTTAAACGACAGTGGATGGGATAGCGCATTAGTCCAAGCCGACATCACCACCCGTGGAAGGGCAGATGCTATACTGAAGGCTGCCCATATCACAAGGTCACGCTATGCGCATCAAGTGAGTGCCTGCACACTGTATATCTTACAGAGAAGGGCTTACAAGGCTAGCATCGTTAACTTTAACGAACCTGAAGATTTTACTACTTGGGTACAGAAGCAGTGTGAAGCACATCCGCAGTTTCTTTGCTGGTCAACTGCGCTTGAATTGGAACTGCTGGTTTTAGAATTTGTCAGGTCTACTAGAGAAGGCAACTTTTCCCTGTATGTTCAGATTCTTGGCAAGCTAGTTCCTTGGATGTTTGCTCTAGATTTAGTTAACTATTCAAGATGGCTTCCTATCCACATCAGAGACCTGGTCAACCTAAAGGAGAGGCACCCATCAGTATACGCCGAGTTTGAACAAGGGAAGTTCGTTGTACAGAAATCCCATCATCTGTTCTCGAAGATTTCTCTGGACCAAAACCACGAACAGGAAAATGAGATGATCAAAGGGGACGGCGGGGCAGTAGGGCTAACGGAGAGTCCCGCAGCCCTTAGACGCTGGATGGTAGCAGGACCGGAAATAGCAAGAGCAGTGAACGAATTTGAGAGTACATATGGCGCACGGAAGCCCAATGACATCCGTCACCACGAGCAAGTCCCATCTGTTCAGAAAGCCTTCACTAAAGACGTCAAAAGCATGATCAGTGTAATTGAGGAAATGGGAAACCCATTCAGTGAAGAGAGTACAGATCTTCTTGTGTTGGACACCAAGGAAATTATGTCTAAATGTGTCGTGGAAGCTATTTCAACAGCCAAGGCGAAAGGACAGTTAAAGTATGACAAATATGTAGAGGAGAGACTTACTAAGCGGTCCAAAGCCATCACAGACACTATCGTATCAAACGGTGCAAGCTACCTTTGTTTGGCATGTCTGAGAAAAGGAAATCAAATAAGACAAGTAATCAAGTTGCCACTCTTAAGAGCGACTGCAGCCTATTTGCTAGACTGTACATCGCTTGCCAAGCAAGAGAGGGAAATGTCGACGAATTTTTCAAACACGAAAACAGTTCAAGTCCACCGGCACTTTCTTGTAATGGCAAGATGCGCACAGGCCAGAAATCGGAACTTATCATTTGCATTGAAGTCAACACAACGTTGGAGCGTCATTATTAGATGTCAATGTTCTAGATGCCGCAGCTGTCGTTAACATGCTTGCGCCTGGAAAGTGCAAGACCTTCAAGGAATATGCAGTAACTGTGTTTCTCCCTTATGTCATCAAGCAGGCACAGAATGTAAAGAGAATTGATCTGGTATGGGATCGTTACCTGCCAAACAGCCTAAAGCAAGGTACACGTGAAGCTAGAGGCTCAGGAGCTCGTAGACGTGTGTGCGACAATGCATCAATACCTTTAAATTGGAAGGCATTTTTGAGGCTGGATGAGAACAAGAAAGAGCTGTTCCAGTACCTTGCAGAGAATGTCGCATCTATCAACCTACCAGTAGTAGAGGTGATCAGTACGGCTGATGTGGATGTCATCAGCTCCACCACAGTAGACAAGGAGTGTCTGGCACCGTGCAACCACGAGGAAGCGGATACGCGTATCTTCGTCCATGTAAAGCATGCATCAGTGAATGGTATGAAGAAGATCCTCATACGAACTGTTGACACGGATGTTGTCATCCTAGCAATTGCATTTGCGCACAAGTTACAAGTAGAGGAACTGTGGGTTGCCTTTGGTGTAGGCAAGCATTTGCGGTACCTGCCGATCCATAAGATAGCCAGTTCATTCACCACACAGCAATGCGAAGGACTACCGTTCTTTCACGCCGTCACCGGATGTGACACCGTATCGTATTTTGCAGGAAGGGGGGAAAAGACTGCATTTCAAGCATGGAAGTGTTATCCCGAGGCGACCAAAGTCTTCCGTAGTCTATCATCACCACAAGCAATGGTCTCTGAGGAGCAATTCAGGGTGTTGGAGCAGTTAGTGGTTATAATGTATAGCCGAACGAGTCCCCATGAGACTGTCATCAATGCACGGCAAGCCATGTTTGCTCAAGGCACTCAAGAGGGCAGCATTTCAAGCCGGTCATGTCTGGGGCCGCACACTAGATCCTATCCAGGAGCTTCCAAGTGCAGCAGAGTGGGGATGGCATCTTTCTCCAGAGGGATGGACACCGACCTGGACAACCCTACCTGAGGCATCAAAAGCATGCAATGAGCTAATCAGATGTGGTTGCAAGCGTGCATGCCGGGGACTGTGCAAGTGCACTAAAGCAAACCTGCCCTGCACTGCGCTGTGCACCTGCAATGGCCATTGCTACCAAGAGTGAGAAAATCTGGCAAATAATATTTTGTAGACTAAAATCTGTGAATTACATTGAGATTCTCGTGGGAATATTTTCTGATAATGTTTCCTTCAATAATTCACAAGACAATTTAGCTCAAATGATGTTTTAGATTATATTCATTTTTTTATGAATTGGGTACCCTGTGGTTTTCAATACAAAACATGGTAACTTTTTGTTGACGAATAACTGGCGAACATGTTAGGATCCAAAGTGGATCCTAATCTTATATTATTACCCACCCTGAAAGGACCACGCAGATGAAATTTGGTACTTGTATCACCAATTTGAACAATTTTTCACTTATCTTCCGGACTATTAAGATGTTAAAAGAAAGCAACCAGCTTGATCGTATGATACTGAATTTCCAATAGTTTATTTTACAGAATTCCTTAGCCACAAGGAGAGACTAGCTAGTTTTGTTTTTGAAGTTTGTTGACATTGAAACGAGGGATGTCAATATATTTTTAGCAAACTTTGTAAGAGACGAATATATGCCTGGAGAGTTGTTGGATTTTTTTAAATATATCTTTAGCAAATATTGACAAAAGTCAACATTTTATCTCTCAATGATGCAATTGTATCAATGCTACAAGGAGATATTATCAGTTAGTTGTCATGTGATTCTAATATTGATATTAGTTTATTCACCACTTTTGCAGTCACTGGGGACTGAATTACAGAGGGACTGTCAGCAATTATACTGATTTTTGTGACTTGCTGTATAAATAATATAATAATTAAAGGGAACCTCGGCTGAAAAACAATGTTTGCTTTCAAGTGTTTGTTATGGATGCCTAAGTCTGTTTCTGTGTTTGTCTCCAGTAAATTGTACACTAGATGTCATTTATACACCGATTTTCCTGTCGATAAAACTCATTTAAATTTCCTGCATGCCGCCATCTTGGATATCATGACGTCACAGTGTTGCCCTATTGTCAGAAAACAAATGCTCTTTTGTTATGCGACAATAGGGCAACACTGTGATATCCAAGATGGCAGCACGCAGGAAATTCAAATGAGTTTTATCGAGAGGAAAATCGGTTCATAAATGACATCTAGTGTACAATTTACTGGAGACAAACACAGAAACAGACTTAGGCATCCATAACAAACACTTGAAAGCAAACATTGTTTTTCAGCCGAGGTTCCCGTTAAGTAATAATACATTTATATATATCATGCATGTATATAGATAGAAAATGAAGTATCAATCGAGTGTTGCTCCAATTCAGAACTGGTATTTCATTGCTACAATGTCATTGAAGCGTTTGGTTTTACCAATAAGCTTCTGGAACCTACATGAACTATCAAAAATTGAAATTGTCAATCTTCTTTCTATATAATTCTTATTAATTATCTTTTCGCTCATGCTACCTCTGAACATGCTAACAGAAATGTTACTAAGGTTATAGATATATATAGATATATTGTTTGCACAGAAGGTGTGACGGCTCGTTGAAAGACTCGCTCGCCTCAGCCTTAAGGCACATTCGACGTGAGGCCCAGAGGACCTATGATAAACGAACAGCCAACGAAAAGAAAGGTGAGGCAGTTGAGCTACAGTCAAGACGCAAACTTCTTCTTAAAACAGCAATTGCTGCTCAGCAATTGCCCCGATATTGCTGTTTTCAAAAACGTTATTGCTGTTTTTGAAAAACGATATTGCTGTTTCTAAAAAACGATATTGCCTTTTGCCTTTTTTCAAATGATATATCGGCACAGCAATTGCTGATTTGAATGTACAAAACCCTAATTCGTAATTATTTAGTTTACCTGGTTCGATCGCTATCTTGAACATCGAAAGCTGCACGAAGTTGATAACCCGTTTTTTTTCGCTCAACCGCAAAAACGCACAAAACGTTTAAGAAGTCGATGCCCCACTTTTCGGCTCAACGGCTAGAAGTTAAACAACGCAAAAAGTTACAAGACCAATGCAATGAAAGGACTTCGAGATCCGAATAGAAATTAACGCTTTTTTAATAAGCTTAAATAAAATTTGCGCACGGCAAGTTTTTTCGACAGCGTTTCGTTAAAAAAAAAAATATTATTAATAAAAAAGAGACATTGAGATGTCTTTTACCATTTTTATTTTGTTTGTGGCAGTATTTATTAATTGATTACATGTATTTCCCTGATTTTGCAGATACTTGAAGTTCGACCGCGTCTTTGACTTGCACGTGCGTTTAGCGATTGTTGAGACGATTGTAATATGCTAATTTCGACCTTGAAGGTTTTGGAAAACTTTCACTGTATTAAAGCGCAATTTGCATTCAACATGAATACCACATTCCCAGTAGAGGTTTTCTGGTAAGAATATAGAAGTTTTTTGCACGTCTTTTCATTACGAATTGGCTTCAAAACTGTGTTCACATTCCCAGAAAGTTTCAGCGATTTGACAGACTCGTCAAAAGTCAGACTGTCACGTTCACGCCTGACTGATTGCACGTGAAAATTCACACTCCGAGAACTTGAGATTTTAATTTTCGAAAAACATGCCAGGACTTCAAACATTTGCAATAATTTCAGCCGAAACTTTTAACTATACAAGGATATACCGAAAATGTGAAACTACAGAAGCTAAAGTTTATTTACTGTTATGATTTGCGCTTAGCGGCAAACTTTAAAGCGAGTCCCGTGTCGGTCAGGGAACTAAACAAGCTACCGCTAATCGTTTTGTTATTATTTTGTGTCGCAAGTCGAGGCTTCCATATTCATGCTAGTTCTAATATTTTAAGTATAGGTTTCCGATAAAGGTTTGCAGAAGCGTTATAAGCGAGCTGTGAAGTAGCAAGGACAGCATGAAGTTTCGTTACTATAGGCACGCATATGCGGGATCGATCGTCATATTGAGCTCGGGTTTCACCAAGGGTCAAACTTCTCCAGATTCACCAGTTTTCTTTATGCTAAAACAACCTAAATTCCAATTCAGGCCTGGTTTATTCAATGGCCCTCATTCATTCTTGGGAAGCCGCCCCATAACGGCTCTCTCTACGTCAACAAAAACAAACCATTTGGCATACGATTACGCAAAACATCGATTTTGTACAAACTCGTCAGAATATCGGAGATATTGCTGTAAATCAGCAATTGCCGTTTTACCAACAAAAACGATATTGCGTTTTTCAAAAAACGATATTGCTGTTTGCCGGCAAAACGATATTGCTGATTGCTGTTTTCTAAAACAGCAATTGCTGTTAACGAACAGCAATTGCTGAGCCGGTTCAGCAATTGCCTTTCCGCGCGTGACAAAGTTTGCGTCTTGACTGTACATGTACAAATGTATGTTGATAAAAAGCGGAGACCTCCCTAAATGAAGAACAGGAGGAATCGCTGCCCATGCAATCAGCCCAAATTAACAAATTAACAATTTTAAACCGGGTGACTTTGTTGGCTTGGTGGAAGAAGATAGCACCTTGGCACAGCCAAAACTTCTAATTGGTCATCTGAACCATTTCACTGAGAAAGGAGAAGCTTCCCTTCTGTGGAAGGAACATTTACAAATTGGAGCAGTGTGGCACACCATGGACACAACCCATTAGCGCCCTGGTAAGGGTTAATGTCAGCAACACAACACATGGCCGCTACAAATTTGCCACCAGCACCTATACAATTTACAAGAGTGTTTTCGAACGGAAACATTAGGTACAGGAACATCCAATTTCAATATGATTGTCAGTGGCAGTCAAGTATGTTAAGGCATGGGTTGAACATGAAAGCAAGACTATAGCTAATTTATTGAATGCTGAGTCACTTATAATTTACTCAAATGCTACATAAAAAAGACAACTCTTTTCAGTGTGGGTCTAGCAACACTGAAAATACCATGGCTGCTTAGTTGTCAAGGAAAACGCATAAAGCTAGCATTACTTTATATCATATAAACTTGAAGTAAACTGTTACACTTACAGTGTGGACACTCCAACCAACCCTGAACGGCCTCTTTGTTTATAGGACCTTTTCGTAGTGAGAGTAACAAGTAACCAGCGAAACTGACGTCCTATCACCTCTGCTGGGCTAACCCACCAGCAGAGGATATGATGTGGTTACTACAGTGGCCCCAAACATCAGCAAAGAGGACAGTGACATGGCGATGAGCCCGATGGATGAGAAGACATGTGAGAATTGAGGAGGGGTTTTCAGGTCATTTGCTGGGAAAATGGCTCACCCGAATGAATATCATGCAGACTTTATTTTTTCTGTTGTCCAATCAGCAGCATCTCAGAAAACAATGGAATCTACATTTCTGCATTTTATCTCTCAATGATGCAATTGTATCAATGATACAAGGAGATATGACTTTAGTTGTCATGTGATTCTAATATTAATATTAGCTAATTCACCACTTTTGCAGTCACTGGGGACTAAATTACAGAGAGACTGTCAGCAATAATTGCTTATAATTTATTATACTGATTTATGTGACTTGCTGTATCAATAATATAACAATATTAAGTAATAATACGTTTATATATATCATATATAGATAGAAAATGATGTATCAATTCGAGTGTTGCTCCAATTCAGAACTGGTATTTCATTGCTACAATGTCATTGAAGCGTTTGGTTTTACCAATAAGCTTCTGGAACCTACTATAAAAAATTGAAATTGTCAATCTTCTTTCTATATAATTCTTATTGATTATCTTTTCGCTCCATGATACTCCTGAACATGCAGACAGAAATGTTAATATCAAAACTATAATTTCCAGCCAAAACAAAACAGAACTAAGCAAAACGAAAACAACCGAGACGAAAGAACCCAACTGCAACTGCCGAAAACTACCATGCCCCATGAACGGATACTGCCAAGACAAAAACATCATCTACCAAGCAGAAGTCATCACCCCCAACAGCACATAAACCTACATTGGACTATGCGACACCACATTTAAAGAACGATACCGCAACCACAAATGCTCATTCAAATTAGAAAAATACAAGAACGTGACTGAACTGAGCAAATACATATGGAACCTTAAAGACCAAAACATTGAGTACAAACTCAAATGACGCAAAGTCAAACAGACCAGATCATACTCTAATACTAGTAAGAATTGTAGTTTATGCTCGTGGGAGAATTTTTTTATTATATGTAAACCCAACATGGCCACTTTGAATAAGAAAAGCGAATTAATGTCCAATTGCAGACATTGCAAAAAATTCTTACTTAACACACCGATAACTTAACATCTTGACTGTAACGCGTGACTGTAACGCGTGACCGAACCATGCCGCTTAGGAATGCATTGTTCTGTATTATCTATGTATACCCCATATTTGTGATTTGTAATCAGTTTCACCTGAAGATCGATCGAGAGATCGTGAAACTCTGAGTTGTGATTAAAATGTTTTTACATCAACGTTAATCATCCCATACCTACTCTTATATATATAATATTCATTCACGAAATAACTCCTGATGAGTGAGGACTTTGGTCCGCACGAAACAGTATTGTAGAGCGAAATATGAATGAACCAAGAATTTAAATACTCCGAATCCTTAGTATATATATACATATATATATGTTGTTCGCACAGGTGTGCTGACTCATTAAAAGACTTGCTCACTTCAGCCTTAAGGCACATTCGACGTGAGGCCCAGATGACCTACGATAAATGGGCAGCCAACGAAAAGAAAGCCGAGGCATTTGAGCTACCGGTATGTAGATAAAAAGTGGAGAACTCCCTAAATGAAGAACAGGAGGAATTGCTGCCCACGCCATCAGCCTAAATTAACAATTTGAAACTGGGTGATTTGTTGGCTTGGTTGAAGAAGATAGCACCTTGGCAGAGCCAAAACTTCTAATTGATTGTGTGAACCATTTCACTGAGAAAGGAGAAGCTTCCCTTCTGTGGTACAAACACTTAGGAAGGAACATTTACAAATTGGAGCTGTGTGGCACACCATGGACAGAACCCATTAGTGCCCTGGTAACGGTTAATGTCAGCAACACAACATATGGCCGCTACAAATTAGCCACCAGCACCCATACAATTCACAAGAGTGTTTTCTAACGGAAATCTTAGGTACATGTATGGGATCATAAAATTCAATATGATTGTCAGTGGCAGTCAAGTAAGTTAAGGCATGGGTTGAATATGAAAGCGAGACTATAGCTAATTTATTGAATGCTGGGTCATTTATAATTTACTCAAATGTAAAAAAGATAATACTGTTTTCAGTGTGGGTCTAGCAACACTGAAAATACCATGCCTGCTTAGTTGTCAAGGAAAACGCATAGAGCTAGCATTATTATATATCATATAAACTTGAAGTAAACTGTTTCACTTACAGTGTAGACACTCCAACCAACCGTGATATAAGACCTTTTCGTAGTGAGAGTCACAAATAACCAGCGAAACTGATGTCCTATCACCTCTGCTGGGCTAACCCACCAGCAGAGGATATTTTGTTGTTACTACAAGTACAGGAAGCAAAGGGGCTGCCACCGTGGCCCCAAACATCAGCAAATAAGACAGTGAGGTGGCAGTGAGCCCGATGGATGAGAAGACATGTGAGAATTGAGGAGGGGTTTTCAGGTCATTTGCTGGGAAACAACTTTATCGGAGAATGGCTCACCCGAATGAATATCATGCAGACTTTATTTTCTCTGTTGTCCAATCAGCAGCATCTCAGAAAACAATGGAATCTACATTTCTGCAATGCCATCCAAAAAAAACAAAGGTTTCAATTTCATGGTGGGATAATTCAATGGGGAAAAAGCAGGGAAAATCAATGACTGTTCACGGTCAGAGTTTCTTTACTGTAAACTTCTCTGTGTCAAAAATGTACATGTAGACAACCACACAAGATTGTATCCTTGATTTTAAATGAGTTCAAAGGGCACGTCGTGCATATTATTCCATTTTTGACTGGTTAAGATGTTAAAAGAGAGCCACCAGCTTGATCATATGACACTGAATTTGCAATAGTTTATTTTACAGAACTTGTCAGCCACAAGGATAGGCTAGCTACATGTAGTTTTGTTTTTGAAGTTTGTTGACATTGAAACATGGTCCAATAGGAGGGATGTCAATACATTTTTAGCAAACTTTGTAAGAGACGGATGTATGCCTGGAGAGTTGTTGGATTTTTAAAATTATATCTTTAGCAAATATTGACAAAAGTCAACATTGTACATGTATCTCTCAATGATGCAACTGTATCAATGATACAAGGAGATATTAGTTTAGTTGTCATGTGATTCTAATATTAATATTAGCTAATTCACCACTTTTGCAGTCACTGGGTACTAAATTTCAGAGGGACTGTCAGCAATAATTGCTTATAATTTATTATACTGATTTATGTGACTTGCTGTATAAATAATATAATAATTAAGTAATAATACATTTATATATATCATATATAGACATAGATAGAAAATGATGTATCAATTGAGTGTTGCTCCAATTCAGAACTGGTATTTCATTGCTACAATCTCATTGAAGTGTTTGGTTTTACCAATAACCTTCTGAAACCTACTATAAAAAATTGAAATTATCAATCTTCTTTCTACATGTATATAATTCTTATTAATTATCTTTTCGCTCTATGTTACCCCTGAACATGCAGACAGAAATGTTACTAAGTTTATATATATATATATTGTTCACACAGAAGGTGTGCTGACTCATTGAAAGACTCGCTCGCTTCAGCCTTAAGGCCCAGAGGCCCTACGATAAATGGACAGCCAACGAAAAGAAAGCTGAGGCGGTTGAACTATGTACATTGTACATATAAAGCGGAGACCTCCGTAAATGAAGAACAGGAGGAATCGCTGCCCACGCCATCCGCCCCAATTAACAATTTTATACCGGGTGACTTTGTTGGCTTGGGGGAAGAAGATAGCACCTTTGCACAGTCAAAACTTCTAATTGATCGTGTGAACCATTTCACTGAGAAAGGAGACGCTTCCCTTCTGTGGTACAAACACTTAGGAAGGAACATTTACAAATTGGAGCTGTGTGGCACACCATGGACAGAACCATAATTAGCGCCCTGGTAACGGTTTGTCACCAGCACCCATACCATTTATTTTACAAGACTTGACTGGGAATTGAGAGAGTTTTAGAAATTGCAATAATTCTATAAATATTGAAATAAAAGAAACAAGACTTTAGCTGTGTGTTGGTCAGTTATTGGGCTGTGTCTGTGTGCAATTTCAGCACATTTGGTTGATTTTTCGACCCAGCAGAACCAGACCAGTACTAAAGAGAGAGAAGGCAGGACACTGAAAAGGCCGATTTCCAACAACGAGGCAAAGTCATAAAATATTTTCATCATGAAAATTAATGCCTGTGCCATTCAACTTAGTGCAATTGGAGACAAACACGGGAAATCTGTTTCATTTCTTTTATAAAATAATTATTTTAATAAAAAAAAGCACTTACAGTGCTTGTCTTATGGTGCAACATTATTTCCATGTTTGCACAGGCTAATGACAACATGGCTATCAGCCAATCAGAATGCACATACTATCTAAATTATTTTATAATTGTTTATCACATGACCTAAGATTGGCTAAGGGGAGTGGTATTTCAACATACAGTACTGACAAGAAACACATCTACAGTCCCTGTCAAAAGTGTTTCAACCGTATACGGTACCGTATGTGCTTCGGTAAAACAAAGATTCGGTAACCACATGTGGTAGATTTTGTTCGGTAAACTCCATTCGTTTTAAGACCGAATTCGTTTTACCGAAGGTGGTAAAGTCACCGAATTCGTTTTACTGAAAGTGGTAGAGTCACCGATTTCGTTTTACTGAAAGTGGTTCAGTCACCGATTTCATTTTACCGAAAGTGGTTCAGTCACCGATTTTGCTTCGCCACATTCATTTTACCGAAAGTGGTAAACACATGTGGCACATGCTACCACATGTGGTTTGTACGGTGTGAAAAACTTTTGACAGGGACTGTACATGTATATTTATCACGATTTGTTCACGAGCAGATCGCAATCACTACAGTACCGACCAGAACTTACCTCCAGTTAAATGTTCACTTGGGTTCACTTTAGCAAATGCAAGGTTCACTTGAAGCAAACACTAACAGGGTTTGCTAGCATTCACCCAAGTGAACGCTGTGAACTCCGAGTGTGCCCTGGAAACTCTGAGCGAACCCTGCAAGCAAAACATGCAAGCGAAACCTGCAAACTCTGAGCAAACCAGTGAACTCTGAGCAAACAGCAAATGTAAATTTATTTAGTGAACACAAAACCCACCGAATGCATCTAATCTTAGGAATAATTTGGAATGGTTAAATGGAGAAGAGATGTGGGACATTTTTAGATGATAAGGCAAAATTATTACCCACAGAAAGTGCCAATATTTTTTTGTTTGATTCAGATGTCTATCAATCATGGCCATTCGAGAATTAGGCCAAAGTAGCCATTCTAGAATTAAGCCAAAGTGGGCTTTATTTCAATCATAAAAGTGTACCTACATGTATATTATTTTTTGAAAACCAACCAAGAATTAAAAACAAATTACAACCAGAGAATTCCAAAACCTGACTGTTAAATGGGTTTGGGAATTATGTTTCTTGAATCGAATGGTGAGGCAATGATCTGAAGGAAGTTTTAATTAGTCTAAATAAACACTGCAATTTAATAAATGTCTCAACATTTTCTCACGAATGTTTATAATGCTGCTTGAGAACAGTTTGACTACACTATTTTCACCGCCGATGAGAGTGAAGTCGAAGCTCACTGCTACACAATAAAGAAATTAGAGAAGTGAATAAATATAGCATCAAAGTTACATGTAGATTAAAACAAAAACATCCTCTGCAGAAAGGAGACCTGGTAACCGAAGTCACAATCCCAGCCAAACCTGACATCCAAAGTCACAATCCCAGCCAAATCTGACATCCAAAGTCACAATCCCAGCCAAACCTGACATCCAAAGTCACAATCCCAGCCAAACCTGACGTCCAAAGTCACAATCCCAGCCAAACCTGACGTCCAAAGTCACAATCCCAGCCAAACCTGACATCCAAAGTCACAATCCCAGCCAAACCTGACATCCAAAGTCACAATCCCAGCCAAACCTGACATCCAAAGTCACAATCCCAGCCAAACCTGACATCCAAAGTCTTTGCAGGGTCGGGAAAGTATTTGAGTTTATAACTGTATAAAACAATAATAGAACCACTCCAAATCAAACCACTCCAAGAGGTGACTCAAGGTGTCAAAAGTTAAGATAAGATGCTTGCAATCAGCTTGTGATTGCAAGCAAATCGCGAGCAAGGTGAGATCGGATCGCAAATAAGGTGAGAGCAATCAATGTTATGTACATAATTACATACATGTATGTTTCTTGGCGGTACTGTAATAGTGAAATTACATTATAAACTCCAAGGAGTGGTATTTCAAACTCTGGGAGTGAGGGGGCACTCATGTACACAACATAATAGAGATGTGTGGCCTTACCGGGTCCATGTTTGAGCCCAATTTGGCAAACCAAGTCTTGTTTTGGAGCAAATCATCTATCAATTTGGGTTGATTTCCTTAAACTTCATAGAAATTCTGGTTAATAAAACTAAAAATACTTTTACTACTTTTTTTTTTGCAAACCGGGTGAGGCTCTGAAGACAACACCTCACATATCTACCTTTATTATACAAGTGGTGCCCCACCCCACCCACCCTGACACTTTTGTAAGTTTTGTACAGACTGTGTTGTAAAAAGGATCATATTTTTGACAGCTCCGCCTCCTAATTACTCCCTAGGGACACGTGGGTCAGTCTCTTTCAGTTTAAGCTTTGCATCAAACTGTCAATAACGTGAATGCTATTTATGCTAGATTTCACCGAGTTCACCCACAACAATCAGTTTGGATTCTCAATCTACATGTACTAGGTTTCTCAGGTTTGTCCAATACTTGATGTTGCAAATACCACTGTTGTTGTTTAAATTAGTGGCACATATCGACTTCACTTTGATTCTTGATCTTGTATTTTCTTCCTGGGTTCTTTGGCAAGTTAACAATGTTGAGACAAATTTGAATGAAACGTTCCAGTTGTTATATTCTTACATGCTGATTTTCAAAGTCTGCAATAATCATGTAAACCAAAGCAGCGTCCCTTTTTATTCTGAACTAGTTTTTAGCCATTTCAGTCATGCTACTGCACTGCTGCTCAAGTAATAAAAACTGAAAGAGACTGACCCATGTGTCCCTAGGGAGTAATTAGGTGGTGGAGATGTCAAAAAATATGATCCTTTTGACAACACAGTTGGTACAAAGCTTAAAGAGTCAGCAGTCCCTACTTACAGACCCAGCCAACTATGTGTACCATGTCTAGCCATCATTTGCCATCTGGAACCATGTTTAGCCATTCTAAAAAAACTGCAGAGTAGAAGAGATTTGCTAGTAGTCTATCAGTACACCTGAGAGAACATCAGATTGGCTTTTTCAGTAAATTTCTTAGGTCATTTTAGAAACAAAATTAATAATAGCATGATTTGTACATGATATTTGCCCATAAAGTACCAATCAAAACTGCATGTAACCTCCCCTTTGCATGCACTTGTGTTTACTTTGTGTTTACTAGTAAACGCATGCAAAGTAAATGCAGTGTTTGCTTTGCATGCATGCAAGTAAAGGCAAACAAAAAGTAAATGCAAAGTAAACTCACACTAAACCCAAATTAAACGCAAGGCAAATTATTATTTATCAAAAGAAATGCCACAAGCCAAAGAAAGTCTGCTCGAGATACAACTTCCCTAAAGCACGGACCAGTAGTCTAAAATATTTTAGGAGTTTGAAAATAGTTTCCTCTAGCTCAAAATATTCAGAAAAATCTGTAATTTTTTATGAAAACGTTGGAATTTCTAGAGTTCTGCTCGCAGGGAAAATGGAATGCGTGCGAGCACGTGCTGAATCACAAATGTCAAAACAAAGTTGTACATGTATCTTTGCACACCTTTGCTTCTCGGATCTCTCAAAATATTTTCCTTCTCATCTTAGCTTTGACACCTTGAAGCAGCCTCCAGGTAATTTAGATAAGTTGTCTTATATTTTCATTTAAAAAAACCTTCATTTCTCAAGGTCTACGTGCAAGAAATTACCGGGGTAAGTGAAATTTTGAAAACCTTGTTTTCATGCCGTGGTTGCGACTTCTGTTCCCAGGTCGGCTTTCTTCAAATGATGTTTTGGTTTTGATCTCCTTTTAATATTTCTTCGCTTCCACAACATTTCTAAACTTATTCACTCATTGTGCTCTCATCACAAATAATATTGCCAAACTGTTCTCGAACATGTTTATTTGCTGGAAAATGTTGAGATGTTCGACATACTGTATTTACAAACTCATTCTCACACGCTTTAAAACAACTTTATTTATACATCACCCAATCTGATTGGCATGCAAGAGTTGTAGTGTTTATCTGGTTTGGGAATTTTGCCTCTTAGATGAACAATTAAAGAATCAGGTTTTAGAATTCTCTGGTGGAAATTGCTCACTAATTTGGGTTAAAAAAATGCAGGAAACACAAGTTGGTCATTATCATAGCCTGTTCTATTCGTGGGCCGTGCATTTACTATGTGTTTGCTTTGTGTTTACTTTGCATGTACATGTACAATAATAAACGCAAAGTAAACACAGGGTCTATTCTGAGTGCACGCAAAGTAAATGCAAGGGTGAGGTTAGTTTCAATCGGTACTGTAAATACCGCTCATGGTATTTCAAAATTGCTCGTAATACAGTATCATAGATGCAAATTTTGAAATTACACTTGCACTATTTATGCGAAATATCACTACAAATCATGCTATTACCTAGTATTCATGCACCAATGGTGTATTACATGTACACAATGTATATCAGTACCTGACTGTATCCTGCAAAGGGTACTGTACATGTATATTCAACTTGATTTCCAATTCAACCTTTGAATTACCTTTGTACCTATGTCTTTTCAGATATTACCATACTAGCAACAATCAACTGCACAATACAATGCCACTTGGTTCATTAATAATTCATGTTCTCAAATTTTCATACAAATATTCTAAAAACATTACCCCAAAATTTTAAAAAACCTAACCATATCTCACAGTAGCCAATCGATAAAATTAGCTGATTGATATTGATTCATATCAGTCAATTGATAGTCACAACAAAATGCTCATCAATATTATTGCTATTGATTGGTGCCATGGGGTTCAATACTTTTATGTGCCACATTTTTGTTGCTAACGTTAAATCATGTTAGGGCAAAAAACAATGTCTGTATCAGGGGTAGAAATTAACTTTTTTTGCCACTAGCAGAAATTTGGAAGTTCTTTTGTTTAAGCTACATGTACATGTAGCAAACTAAGAAAACAACTAGCAAACAGTAAAATGTCTAAATCAGGTATGTCTTTTACTAATGCAAGTGCATACATTGTAGTTAGTGCTTAACAGGTGAACAAAGCATTGGTAAAGTGAGCTGAGCACATTTTCATTGTTTTAAGTATAAATAAGTTGATATGTATTGGAGACTTCTCAGTGAGTAAGTTCTGTCTATATTTATTTTTTAAACAAAGTCGATACCTGTCAAATAATAATACCTGAATAGTTCTAGGTTGGATCCCTGGTACAGTAGCAAAAAATTGCTACTGTAAATAAATTCTACTAGCAAAATCAATTTTTAACTACATGTACATGTAGCATTCTGCTAGTTGGCTTCCACTAATTTCTACCCCTGCTTATAACTATATGCTGCTTCATCAAATGGTACCAGAGCTGCCCTTTTGAAGTTATAGGGAGACATCTGTGGCCCAAAAAAAGTGTGAATGCAAAAATGTGAGAATCTATGAAATCAATACTAATCAATACCAATCGGTATCGTAACAAAACTTTGCAAAATCAATTGGCCATCGATTATCAAAATCAATTGATTGCTATCAACTGATATCGATCGACTATCCCAGGCCATTCTAAACCCCAAATCATTCATAGAATGAGTCTAAATACACCTGAGCTACAATGGAGAATTTAGTTTTCAAGTGATGTATTTAAGTGGCACTGTAGTGACATTGTATTCTGCAGTTTATCTTCATTTTTTTCTTGGGGTAAAGCTCTAAATTTAAGCCCTGGCCAAACGGACTTGCAAGTTAGGTCACAAGTTTAGCAGTAAAATCTATTTCCATACTGTTTACTTAAAATACACCATACATTTTACAACGGTGAAAATTTGTGTAGACATGCATGTGAATTTAAGCTTGATCAAAGACAACGCAAGTCATCGCAAGTCCATGCACACGAAATTCATGTCCAATGCAAGTCGGAAACTTGCATTGACTAGCGAGTTCATTTGGCCTGGGAGAACGGCTTGGCTTGATTCAAACACTCGGGACCGGAAGTCACGTGTCAGGTTGTAATAACAAAAATACTGCAATTATTCAGTACTACATGTATTTCGATCACCATTTACTTGTCAACCCTAGCTCTACATGTAAATACTTGAGAACTTGTTTTGTGACGGTTAGGGTTCGTTTTGGGGCCTGGGAGATGCAATGTATTCATAGGCAGTCAAACAAGTTATTCACTTCTGGACCCTAGTACTTGAATTGCACCAAGGGCTTTAGAGGATAGAGGGTAAAGACACCATCAATGCAACATGCAGCTAGAGGAAACCAGCTAGAGTGTGACTAGCCTGCTCGCAGGCTCTAGTTGATTTGGGGTTCCTGTGGTGAGGGAGAGGAGGGGGAAGGAGGCGAAAGGGAAAGGAGAGCCTGTAACAAGACCCTGTGTTTTTGAAATTTCCCGTTCGTCCACGAACAGGATTATCTGATTGGCTGAACCTAGAAGAGGTGTGCGCACTTTGTTCGAAAATGGCGTGTATTATGGTGTAAGCTAAAATTGAAAACTTTTCACTCATGATAAAATAATTTTTCTGCTGTTTTCTCTCGTTTTCTCCGGTTTTTATTATCAAACATGCAGTAAAAATACAAGGGGTTCATTATGCTAGGGTACATTTATCACATAATCCCATCGAAAATGTTGATTTTAAAATTCTTTGTGAAACGTGTAACTTGCAATGGTATGTGACATCATGGGGGGCGAATTTCAAAAACACAAGGTCTTGTCGCAGGCTCTCCTTTCTCTATATCCTCCTTTCCCCTCCTCTCTTCCACCACAGGAGTCTTCAAGCAGGTTAGAGTGTGACTGACCCATGACCATTCCCAAACTGTACACTGTTTACGCTAGTTTCCTTGCTTGTTAGAAATAAAGGAGAACGAAGCAATACAAGGATTTCCCTCCGAGCCAGAGGTATCTTTCTTCTACCCTACCCGGAAAGAGAGACTTCTTCTAGTAACTAAGTAACGTAAGTCAAAGTTTCTCTCACCTTGAAATATGAGAAGACAGTCCAGCCTCCAGGCGGATCATTCGCATCGAATTGTGGCGTGAAAGTGTCGAGAACAGTCCACATGTACACGCCATGCTGGGAAGGGAAACCATTCTCACGATTTCTGAAAAGGAGAGGTTGATGATTAGAATATTAAGGTTAACAGTCAGTAGTTTCTTTGACTTGCAACTGCAAGGCGAATTCAGCATTTCCCGCCGTCGACAGCAGCTCGCCTCAAAACTTAAAATTAAACGTAAAATTGAAAGCCAAACGCATAAAACAGCAGAGGCTTACCTGTGTGTAAAGGAAATGAGTATTCGGTGTGGAAATAACGTAGAGGAAGAGGAAAATTTGATGCATTTTGTCGAACACGTCGACCACACAACTTGTCACAAGCAACTGAGCGATCCACTGGTACCCAGTCCTAAACACGTGTCATTGCACAGGAAACCCGAGAGAACTCGGAAGGAGTCGAGGGTGCTTGCCTCTCGTTAAAATCGCAGTACTGTACGTGTGACGTTAACAACGAAGAAAGGACGGTAATGGTAATTTATATGAACCAATATTTCGGATGGTACGGCCATCCTTCTTCAGGGTTTACGTGTAAACTGGCAAGAGAACTCACTCTGAAATTAAAAAAACAGACTTGGGGTGCTTTCCATTCAACCAAAACGACCGGTTAGAAGTTTCGAAAATTTCGAATGTCGAATGGAACAGGATTTTTCGAATTAGACAAACTGGTCGGAAAAATACGCGTTCCATTCGCAGAAATCACCCGGTTATTAGTAGCCTCGATTTCAATTCTCAAAACTGGCAAATCACGGCAAATCTAAACCGGGAATTTTGAATGGAACAGAAAATTTCGGTCGAACCGGAATTTTCGGAAAAAGAGGACCACCTCGCGAGGTGGTCCACAATTTCCGAAAGTTCGAACCGGAAAGTTTACTGTTCCATTTGATTTCTGACCGGAATTTTCGTTTTTTTGGTTGAATGGAAAGCGCCCTTGGAGAAAGTCTAGGGCATTTGGAGAGTCGTCCTATATTTCAACGAGGTCCACGGTTTTTTTCAACTTTTGATATATGTACATATAACAGCAAAACCGTCGGATACTGCTGAAAAGAGAATCTCGAAGTTAGTCAAAATCCCAAATTTGAGAGTTATATCTTGAATAGGAGCAAAGTTACAGGCCCGCAAACTCGGAAAATTTCGGAACATTTTACAGACGTTCGTACGGAAATCATTTTCGGCACAAACTTGCTCCCCAGTCAAAATCTCCATACAAACGTCTGTAAACTATTCCCTTTGCACGTGACGTCATAGCCGCCATGTTGGTGTACAGTTAACAATATATCGATTCTTCGTTAGCTTCTTTTGTTCTGTACACCAACATGGCCGCCATGCAAACCATTTATTCAAGATATAACATTTGGAATTTGGATTAACTTTGAGGTGCTCTTTTCAGCAGTATCGACGGTTTTGCTGTTATACGTATATATCAAAATTTCAAAAACAATTTTCTCGCCCAATTTTAACCACGTTCTCTGAAAAAAAATCTGAATTTCTAACGAGACCTGAAACAACCATGGGAGCTGAGCAAAGCCATGTCACGGCTAATCCACAGATGGATTAGACCAGTTCGCAGTAAATTCCGACATTTTGAAAGGGTGCAAACATGGCGGGAAATACAGTGTTTGTACTGATGGAAATCGATGGGAATCCGATGCCAAATAAAATCCGTAAAATCGAATTTCTGAAATATTCTTCAGATACAAACTTAAGATACCAGGTAAACGTTTAACATATCGAAATTTGAGGGATGTAGCTGTGCTAGAAAGCGTGTAATCGTGTTTTCAGTTTTCCATACATTGTCTGTAAAAACGAGTCGAATTCCGCATGAACTTTTTCGGTCCCTTTAAATCGTCGATCACTTACGGCAAAGACAGCGAACGATAAATCAAGCTCCAATCAACCGATCTATCCTTCACTTTTCAATTGCAAGTTGATTTCTTTTATATGATAATAATTCAAGCAGGCAAGCTAGCGGTTGTGTGTAATAAAAATGTTCGCTGTATTTCTCCCTCTTCTGTCGATGAGCTCGACCACAGCATCCCACGGCAGACCAATGAGTCAAAAGTAAATGCGCTATCAAACGGCAGCTACACCCACAGGCATCGTTGTTCATGTGTTTTGCAATGCAAACTGATAAAGACAACTAACTGTCTACGATACGTTTGTCAACTGAAATTTCTTATCAAATGCTCCCTGAGAATCAAACTATTGCAAGCAGCCACACTATTGCGACGTTATCAAACACGCCCTATGTCTTTTCCCTGTTCTATAGAACAGTGCTTGGAATATTCATTTCACGAAATCGTCTACTATTATTTAGATAGATACATAGCTGTTTATTTGGAAAGGGTTACAATAACGACCAGATACCGTATTATGGCTTGTGGTCGTAGCTGATGTCATTAATTCTCCCAACCCATGAAATAAGACAAGACAACATATTTGAATGGGGTAAAGGGGTAGGGGATGAAGTACTCCAGATGCAGAAAGTCATCATACAGGTCACAATACCTAGCAACAAGTGGTCCTAATCCTTTTCAGGGGTCCTAATCCCCAAGGCGATTGAGAGGTCCTAATCCTCTCAGAGGGTCCTAATCCCCGAGGCGACTAAGAGGTCCTAATCCTCTCAGGGGGTCCTAATCCCACAGGCTGCTGAGAGGTCCTAATCCTCTCAGGGGGTCCTAATCCCCCAGGCGGCTGAGAGGTCCTAATCCTCTCAGGGGGTCGTAATCCCCCAGGCGGCTGAGAGGTCCTAATCAGCTCAGGGGGTCCTAATCCCCCAGGCGGCTGAGAGGTCCTAATCCTCTGAGGGGGTCCTAATCCCCGAGGCGATTGAGAGGTCCTAATCCTCTCAGGGGGTCCTAATCCCCCATGCGGCTGAGAGGTCCTAATCCTCTCAGGGGAGTCACTTCCCCTTTCGTAATCCTCCACAGAATTTTCACCCAGTGTTGCCATGGTAACACTACTTTCCTGGGGTCCAATCCCCAAGAAGTGAACCATGTGAGTCTATGGGGCAAAGTGTGACCTGTATGGGAGCACTCCATCCCACCCATGCTTTTAATAAACTTCAGATCATATGTTAATCAGTACTTACACTATGAGTATTGTATTAAACTCACAACATAAAAATGTCATTAATATCACATGCATTATTGTTAAGCAGATACACTGCTTGAGTTCATAGCCCCGCTGGGCTGAATAACTGTAACTCTATGTAATATAGTCCCTTAATATAATCAATATTATTTAATATAAACATGTAAGCCGAGTAGTTATGGCACAGCTATTATTGAATATTCAAGAACTGAACTTGTGTTTAATAGACAGGTGAATTGTATCTGCAATCGTGCCAACTAGACTGGGGGCTGGGTGGGAGGGAATTTTGAGACTGAAGGCTAGAACTCAGCTAGAGAATGGAATGGCAACACAGAAAGTGTGTGTGTGCCAAAGCCGCTTGGTCTTGATTGACATGACGAAGGCTGGGAGATGATTGGCCGAAATGGAACAGGCATGCCCTTCCCAAGCGAGCAATTTGACCTTTGTACCGAACCACAAAGGACCCTCTGTCTTGCAGGAGATTGCATTACAAATCTGATAACCCATGAATAGGACCTCTATTATGATAAGTTACATTTCCTGGTTGACGCATTAACTTTAATTTATCTAGCTATAAATACGCATGAAATACAAAGATTAATGTAAACTTTCAAAGCAAATGCGACATTGAGCGAAAAACTACGGCAAATAGGAATCGTAATCAGATAAAACCAACTATGATGCGGCTGATACATTTTTTAGATTAATAAATACTACAGTAAACTAAAACATCATTCTAACTAACACTAGGCTTATTAATTGTCTTTTAACTATTCGTTATTTTCCAAACAGAAGCCAGAGCTACTGTTTTATCATTAATGTGCGATATCTACAAGACGTTGCCGTCCTATTCTGTGATATCGACTACAGTTTAAAATTGCATTTAAATTGTTAGAAAGTTCAAAATAGGGAAGGAAATCTGAAATAAATGAGTGTTTAAAAACTACTAAATGATTTTGCATTATTGTGCCGTTACAATTCTAGAACGAAGTGAAGTTTGTTAGGCAGTTTTCCCGCCACGCGCGACTGAGGCGCGACGGAACTGCAAAATGGTTTCCTTCGTGTGAACAAATTCAAATCCTGAAAATCGAGGAGCAATTAACGTCGTTTTCCATAGATTTTCATTTGGTTGAGCCACGAAGCAAAACCATAAAAATCTGTCTAAGAAGCCGGGCTGTTTTGTTTTCAGGAACAAGAGGCCCTGATTGGCCTTAACTCGGGCCACCTATAAATAGGTTAATACATGGAGTTCTAGTATATTTTTGTGTCATACATATTCACTTCTGATGCTTGTGATAATTTATATATAATGGAATGGACCTTTTGCAGGAATCCAATAATGTGGCTGTACTAGATGGCAAACAAATATTTAAAGGCACTTGCACGAGATTGGTTATTAGCAAAACCTGTTTGTAAATGCTATTTTCCACCTTCTTCCAATTCTCAACCTCCAAACTGGTCACAGTCACTTACAGGAGCTTCTAATTCCAAAGTTTTACTAAAAATTAAAACCAGGTTGCTTAAGGGTGGTCGCTGAAGGGACTGGTCAGAAATTATCAGGGGAAGGAGTTGTGAAAGGGGAGGATCGAATTTTTTTGAATCCCCAAAACTGGAGGGTCATAAATAATAGGCAACTGAAAAAGGATTGGTTATAAGGGAGAAAGGGTCAAAATATTTCATACTAATTGTCCAGAGAGGGTTATACAATTTTAGACTTTTTTTATCTCCACCCCACCCCCTCCGCCTTTGCACTTCCCCTGCTAATTTTTGACCAGTCCCTAATGTTTAATAAAATATTGTGTGCATTGATTTCATGCATGTAAACCACTTGGAAAATAAAATTAACTTTATTTAAAGAGGGTAACACCAACTAGTACACACATAGAAATGCGTAGCCTCCCCCACAGTCGTTTTAGGGGCTAGGTATGAGCCCCTAAAAACGACTGCGGGGGAGGCTAAGAAATGCGTGGCCCTCCTTGTAATTAAAAATTCGAAACAAATGTAGAACATGATTTAGATTAATATCAATTAAAATATGTCACTAATTAAGCTAAATATTGTCTGTTCGTGACTGTAATAATAATATCAGTATACAAGTGAATGCATATAAATTATATATCACTTCAATTCGTTATCTGAAAACATAAAAAACATAAATACTTCTGAAATACTATAAAAGTAGATTGGACGGATTGGGTTAGGCTTGGAGGATCAGTAATATGCCCCCAAGAGAGAAATGCACAGGAAATCCCATTGTCCCAATTTCAAAACCTAAATTATTCTATTTTCTGATGATGGTCATTCCATTTTTCGAGTCAGCTCTAATTCAATTTTCTTATTTCTTATTTTGACAGTCATACATTTGTCTTCATTGGCCTGTGTGGTCTCAGAATGTATGGGTTTTTGGTTATTTTTATCCTGGTTTCTACCACTGTTTTCCCCTGTAATTATAGATATGGGCTGATCTGCAATACTATATATATATGCACAGTAGAAACATAATGAAATTCATCTACATGACCAATATGGATTATTCTACGTATTGTAAGAGGAACAACTTGCTGTATAATAGTAGTTTCTGCAAAATATTCAGCAGATTCTGTAATGTGAATTGTACAGTTTAGAGCATTAATTAGCTACAGCCTGAACAATAATACCATCACACCATGTACCTTGTCTTTACATGTTATTTTAAAACATACTGTAACCAGGACTGATCAGTATTACTTTCAATAAATTCTTCTGGGTGTGACATAATGTACTGAATGCCTGCAGACCGCACTTGAGAATGATAAATAACATCTTGATACATTTGATGTGACACAGCTTTGAAGAAACAGTCTCCACCACCACCAACATCTAATGGTTTTAATCCCAAGCGAGATAGTCTGACTGTTAACCTAAACATATCAGGACTTATTATTGAATCAAAAGGGCCTGGATTAAGTTCAATATCATTAGACAGCATGATTTTGCAGTGATTCTTTATATGATTCAGATTTTTGAAGAGAACTGCTCGGGTATGTGAATTGATTGGAGATACTGTAGTATGAAATTTACTTTTTCCTCTGGTTCGCTTTGGCTTCTTGTTACAGACTTTTTGACGTGTTTTTACAAACAAATTATTTCTCCATTTGTTTTCTCTGATTTTTCTCTTCTTCCAAACCTTGTTTTCATGCTGACGCGTAGTGAATTTATGTTTATACCTAAATGTGCAATTTCTAAATACGTGTTTTGCTTTACGAAAGTAAAATATTTTAGTGTGGCGATAAAGTTTCGATGACTGTGGAACATTTTTACGGATATGTTTTCGAACTACTCGCCTCACTTTTCTGCTTTTTCCTAAAATTCGTCTTATTTGTTTCACAGGAATTCGACTTGGTTCGCGTGAACGATTGCGACTCATTTTATGACAATGAGTGTTTATAGTACAAACGAATATCAGGAACACCCAACGAACTGTTCTGCAAAATAACTGTTCTTCTGGGCCACTCGGCTGGCAAATTCTGCACTTTGGAATTTCTTGGCTGGCAAATTCTGCAGTCTGATACTAAATAATAATATAACGGAGCGATATTTGTCAGCTGGTAAATTCTGCAGTCCGATATAATTACATAATAATAATATAACAGAGCGATATTTCCCAGCTGGCAAATTCTGCACGTACCTGTTGTTTCACAGGTTTTTAAAAATACCGAATTCTGCAGGTTAGCTCAGGTTTTTATTCTTAAAATAAAAATATATTTTTGCTGCTGGCAAATTCTGCACTTAAATATTTCAGCTGGGAAATTTAGAAATTCTTCATGAACTTTAGGCTGGCTGGCGCTGCAGAACAGCTGTTCGTCTGCCAGCTGAAAAACAATTCCCTTAAATATGTTTAAATATATCTGATTTGTTATAAAAACATCAGAATGTTTGTTTTTATGAAGTTTTACCGTTGGGTGTTCCTGGAATATGGCGTAGCGAGATCTACATCTGCAAACCGGCACTTCAGTGAAAATGTCTGTGTTATTATTATTGTTCATGTCTGGTTCTTCGACATTGCAGTTATCTTCTGCTGGTAGTGGTATGTCTGCATTCTTCCAGAAATTCACGAATATTATCATGATCACAATTGCAAGGATAACACTGGATACAATTAGACATGGTAAAAAAGTACACTGACTACAAATAATATTTGCTTTCATAATCGAAAAAAATCAACAAACAAAGGCAGATATAAACACACAATGATTTCAATCTCACCTTCATGGCAGATATTTTAGTTGTTCACTGTTCAGCGATCACGATTCAGCTCTTGTCGGTTACTTGAGTTTGGCTTTGGTCAAGAGACGACTTCTCACTCAGTTGTATAGTATTGTACAGTATATTTGGCAGTATATTTGAGTATATTTGAGTATATTGTGGTATTTTGAGACGGCGGAAAAAGCTCGACTCAAAAATATGATACGCTCAAATGTGAATGGGGACAATAATTGTCAGAATTTAGGTGAGCTACCGCGGACCTCGTGTGCGCTGGTAAGAAGAGAGCGACTCAATAATATCAAAAAAAGAAATATCAACCATACGAACCACTCCTACAAACCTTTTCCTTCCGTTTCCGAGGATTATCAGCGCAGAAATAGAAGATGAATATTGATTCACTCCTTCTCGCTTCTCGTCCGCAAAGAAATAGATCGATTGAAGCGCATGGCGCAATGTGTCACGTGGCCAGTGCAATCTGATTGGTTGCCGGCGCCAAACAGCGACACGAAGAATAAAACACTTGCATTTTCTGACTCGTGCCTCGGCCGTAGGCCTGGCCCGAGTATTAAGCGAGCGGCCGTTGTTTTGTGATTATTTTGTTTCGCTAGTTCAGGATTACATATTTTATGCTAGTTCTAGATTATTTGGTATAGATTTTCAGTAAGGTTATCGGAAGACGGCAGGTACAAAATGCAGACTGGAAAATGCAGACTGCAGACTGGAAAATGCAGACTGCAGACTGGAAAATGCAGTCTGCAGACTGGAAAATGCAGACTGCAGACTGGAAAATGCAGACTGCAGACTGGAAAATGCAAACTGCAGACTGGAAAATGCAGACTGCAGACTGGAAAATGCAGACTGCAGACTGGAAAATGAAGACTGCAGACTGGAAAATGAAGACTGCAGACTGGAAAATGGAGACTGCAGACTGGAAAAAATGCAGACCGGAAAATACAGACCGGAAAATGCAGACTCAAAAATGCAGACCGGAAAATGCAGACTCAAAAATGCAGACCAGACAAAATCAATAAGAAACATCTATCGGTCTGTAACAGGGCGACTCTGCAAGGCTTTAGATGACTTAGATCCTTATATTTTTGGGTTATACACGTCTTATGCGGGGTCTTGCTTTTTTCTTGACTGCCGGCGCCAGCCACGCCGACTGCGAGCCATGCCGAATCTGAGCTTTTCATGACAATATTTCCTTAATAACAGAAAGGAAAAGCTATGTATTCCGAGGTATTTTGAATTATTTACTTACTTTTTAATTACGTTCGTATTTAGCCGGGTCCTTTCTTCGTTAAACTGATTCACTACGTCCCATATTCTTCTGTCCACCATTTTTAATTTATTGCTATGCACAGGAAGCCCAAATCAGCCTCTCCAATTATATATAAATTGTTCTTGGAGGGTCTATTAAATTAAGCCAATTAAGGATTTTCTTGAACTTTCTTGTCTATTAAAACGATCGTCCTTTACCTGTGAACTTAAGCCACAAACTAGTCCTCAACACTAAACGTCGTTTTCCTGGGCGCTCAAGCTTGAAACGTTTTTCAGTTAACGGTTAACGTTGACGTGGTAAGTCGTAGGGGCCTAGGGTTAGTTCATGTGACGTTTTAATAAACCTCCTTTTGATACCGAGTGCTAACTCTCTTGTCCACGTTTCAAAGACTGATCTATGACCTCAAAAAAATCGGCCATATGTATTGCATTTATGGTCACCGTGAGATCTGTTGCCGCGCAGCCAGTCAGCCAGTCAGTCAATTGCAGCCTTCTCTGACTGGCAAGGAAACGAGCGACAGTCCGCTCAAGCCGTTGCACGCGTCAATGATAATTTGGTGGACATGCAACTCAAGTCTTTAAGCGCAATGAAGCAGTCTTCCATTTGCAAATATTTCTCCTAATTCTTGTGTGTACAGATTTATGTACCGACATGAGCTCACAATGATGACGACATCATATCCCTGAAGCTTTATTCCTGGGGGGTGTACTCCCTTATATGGGCTATACAGGTACATGTGCCGTGGGGATAGGGTATGGTTTTTGAGCTGCCGAGGTCTGGGATAGGGTATCCTTTTTACGGTTTTGGTCTGGGAAAGGGTATTGATTTTGATATACTTGTCGTTGAGCCATGCTTAGCGCTCTATTGACCACTGCACTACAGCTTACAATACCATATTAAAACAACACAACGGCTTTCCTAGTGTATTTGAATTAAAAACTGTTCGGGATCTGGACTCTTTCATACATGTATCTAATGTCATGCTGTGTAAACATCACAAGATCATGTCTGGGATAGGGTATATATTTTTTGCTTCAATTCTGGGATAGGGTATGGTAAACTTAATTAGATGTAATCGGAGAGGCTGCTTTGGGCTTCCTGTGCATAACAATAAATAAAAAATGGTGGACAGAAGAAGATGGGACTGAATCAGTTTAACAAAGACAGGAACCGGCTAAATACGAACGTAATTAAAAAGTAAGTAAATAATTCAAAATACCTCGGAATACATATATAGCTTTTCCTTTCTGTTATTAAGGAAATATTGTCATGAAAAGCTCAGATTCGGCATGACTCGCATACACGGCGTGGCTGGCGCCGGCAGTCAAGAAAAGACGTGTATAACCCAAAAATATTAGGATCTAAGTCATCTAAAGCCTTGCAGAGTCGTCCTGTTACAGACCGAGAGATGTTTCTTATTGATTTTGTCCGGTCTGCATTTTTGAGTTTGCATTTTCCGGTCTGCATTTTCCGGTCTTCATTTTCCAGTCTTCATTTTCCAGTCTTCATTTTCCAGTCTTCATTTTCCAGTCTTCATTTTCCAGTCTGCATTTTCCAGTCTGCAGTCTGCATTTTCCAGTCTTCATTTTCCAGTCTGCATTTTGTACCTGCCGTATCAGAAGAATTGTAAGGACGCATTACAAGCAAGCTGTGAAGCAGGATGGATAGAAGTGCCTTCCCCGACAAACAAACTGCACTGTTGAATAAAAGAACACAACTCTTCCAAGTGTGAAATGATCGAGAATACACTTTTTCCGAATTCTGGACGGATGTCTCGACAACTGTCTCGAGAAGTTTTAATTTTCGGAAGCGCTTGTGTCTTAGTCAACCGTAATACACGAACAGTGGTGGGACTCAATAAAGAACAAAACTCCAGCGCCTGAGTGTTTGCGAAAAGATTGGGCTTGATTTCTAATATACATTTGTAAGACGTGAAATAAGCGATATTCCATTGGCATTGCTGTATAAAGTGAAATTTCACTTTTACAAATGTAGACCTTAACGGAGACGTTAATATTTATTTGGTGAATGACAGGCACTATATGAAGCTGTATTCTCACAAGATCATATACAAAGTTATGGTTAAGCAACGTGGAATCAGAATTGCTTCGTTTTCTGCTCAACTTACCATGTTTCATACACTTCTTATTCTTACACATGTAAAGGTAGAAAGAAAAATATTTTACCGCGACTTTTGCTTGCGGACGTTTACTCGCGATCAGCTTGTGATCGCAAGCAAATCGCGAGCAAGGTGCGAGCGGATCGCGGGCAAGGTGCGAGCAGATCGCGAGCAAGGTGCGAGCAGATCGCGAGCAAAGTGCGAGCAGATCGCGAGCAAAGTGCGAGCAGATCGCACTTCGTGATCGCGATCTGCACGCGATCTGCTCGCGATCTAATGTACATATGTTTCTTGGCGGTACTGTACATGTATTTGTTGATAAAACACAAACACAATGCCTCTAACATTTTAATATTCCAACTGAATGCACACCATGCTGTGGTAAACAATAAGGCACTGTCATTAACCATGCAATCACCTGATTGGATTTTGTACTGTGCAAGAAGTTGGAATATTAGAGTCTGACTACGGGGAGCACTTTAGACAACGAGAACTAAACACACGAGAACTAAACACACGAGAACTAAATACACGAGAACTAAACACACGAGAACTAAACACACGAGAACTAAACACACGAGAACTAAACACACGAGAACTAAGCACATTGTACATTCCAAAGTATAAATCCGAGCATATCCATTCAATTTTCTTCACTCGAAAGAGTTTTGAACTAGTCGACCAAATTCGCCTTTTACCAGGTCGAAGCTCATTGGCAAGCAAGTTGAAATGCTATTGTCTTCTACTCGACACTGATTGGCTCAAGTAACCGTAAGTTGGAATGCTTTGTTTTCACTCTGCAATGTGATTGGTTCTCGTTGTCTAAGTGCAATGTGATTGGTTCTCGTTGTTTAAGTGGCCCCGGTTTCAGTATTCGCACTGTAAATATGTAAATATATATAAATATGTATATATCACACATGACTTCAAACACTCGAATGTCTGTAATATTAGGTATTTATTGACTGAGTGGGAGGGCCGGACGGGAACATATTTGGCTCGAGGTCATGACGTACGGACCGAGCACATGCACGTACAAAATGACCGAGAGCCCAATATTTCCCCGTCCGGTCCGACCTAACTCAGTCAATAGGTTTTTTATCATATGACCATATATTTTTGTAGGGCTTAACTAGGTGGCAGCATTCACTACCTATTAGGTATACTACAATCATCTGCAAAATAATTTGAGACACCGCTCGCTTTTAGAGACCATTCTTAAAATTAACCCCCTCTCCCCTCTTCAATGTTGTGTTAGGCGCACTTTCTATCTAGAATTCATTCACAACCAACATTGAAATGGGGGGAGGGTGTTGGGAAGCCGCAACTGCTTTAACTTTGTGTCCAACTTTTCATTTCCTCGTATATTACATATTTTCCTCGACTGTCTCAACATTTTGCAGATACTTGTCTGAGAAGCTTCTTTATGAAATCGGCTGCAGAATCTCGAGAAATAAGAGAATTACCACCAAACTTGGCAGGCTCTTATTGTTAGAATGTACATCTTGTTTATTCTGCTTGATGCCATCGCTGCTTAATGACGTCACAATGACGTCATGGATATAATATAATTTGCAGCATTGAATGAAAATGGCAGTAAAGAGCTCAAATGTTTTTAGAAAAGTCGTACAATATAATAAACTTTACAGCATTGAATGAAAATGGCAGTAAAGAACTGAAATGTTTTTAGAAAAGTCGTAAAATATAATAACCTTTACAGCATTGAATGAAAATGACGGTAAAGTACTTAAAGATTTCGGGGAAAAAACACATTTGCAGTATTGGGGCTTATGTATCCCTTCCACTTAGTTATTACACTTCCACTTAATTATTACTACAACATAGATTTACAAGTAAAACAGGGCCCAAGGAGAACAATTGGGGAGGGGGGGGGGGGGGGGGGGGGGTACTTGCAATATTTTTTAGTTATGAAATGCAATCAGTGTATAAGGCTTTAAAACTATGATTTTATGTTCTGCAAGAGGAGCCCTTAAAATATCCCCTTCATTTATGTTTCATCGTTTGCCCTTTGAAGGAAATATCAGAATGATCAGTATACGTAAATAAAATGAGAGGGTTACCGTAACGTTACGGAGGTTTTGAGTTTAACGCAGTTATTGGTTTCTAGGCCTTCACTCGTTTTATCAACTTTGCTTCCTGCGCACAAGATGTAATGCTGCCTCTCTTCCACATCAGAGTGGCTTTGAAGGAAATATCAGAATGATCAGTATACGTAAATAAAATGAGAGGGTTACCGTAACGTTCCGGAAGTTTTGAGTTTAACGCAGTTATTGGTTTCTAGGCCTTCACTCGTTTTATCAACTTTGCTTCCTGCGCACAAGATGTAATGCTGCCTCTCTTCCACATCACAGAGTGGCTTGCTCATTGGTGTTTTTAGGAGATCGTAAAGTGTGCATTCCTCACCTGAATGTTGTTTTACTGCATTTGGGACAGTACATTTTTCCTCGTGAGACAGCCGAGATGCTCTTACATCACGACTCACCCACAAGAAATGCATCTCACTTGCGCTTGGTTTAATAGTGTTATCAGTATGCAGGGGACTTTTTCAACCGTTTCAAATCTCAGGGGAACCTTGCATACTGGGCACTCTCCAACATCTATTTTTACTTTAAGCCACCGGTTTATACAGATGTGCTCACATGGACCCTGGACTGGTGAACGTAGAACACTAAGACAAATTGAGCAGCGTATTTCGGGTTGTGGTTCCACAAACTTCTCTAGTGGTATTGGCGTGAAATTGGGTAAAGGAATTAGGTTTTCTGGAACAGCAGGGCTTTGGTTAATTTGTTTTGGCCGATCCCTGCCGAAGATGAACTTCCTTGGCCCGTTTCTTTTGTTCCCCTTCACTTTTTCTGCAAAGTCGCTGCAAACTCTGCATTCGTTTTTTTGTGTGTGGTCAATGCCAAAAAAGAGCGATAAAAACCGAGAAAGCCGTTCTAGCTGCCGAGAGTCGCTGAACGGGGGGAATTCCGATGTCAGGGAATTCGGGTTTCAGGTGCTAATTTTCTTTCGGATTTCGAGCCAGTCGTACGTTTCGCACTTTTTAAAAGTACTCTCAGTTTTGGATGGCTCGGGTTTCTCCCATTTTATTATTTTTTGTGATACAGTTGTTGCACACTTTGGCTGCCACTCATCATCTTGCTCAGATTCAATATTAAAAAACCGGCGTAGACGATTTGCCGTTTCAAAATTGGTCGAAGAATAAGTGGTGCGGTCTCGATCAATAAATTTTCCACAAGTATGTACGGCAGGATATCGATTGACTTTGTCAAAATGATAATCAACCAAGGTTGAATTCATCCCTTTCGAGAGAAGCAAAACTGAGATTACCCAATTACCGTAAGTTAATATTGTATTTTTTTAATGGCAGCAAGGAAGAACGACGTTTATGCCACTCCTTAGATAATTAAAAACATATTTTACCCACCTTTTCGCTGTTTTACGGTTTTCTTCTGAAAATGAACCTTCATTTGTTTTCGTGTTCGTACATTCGTACACTATTCGAGAACCACAGGTACCGAACCAAAGCGGTATTGGTGAAGCGAATTCGAAGGTAAGCAAATAAAAAACGGAAAAGGAAGAGACAAGTGCACCCTGATTGACCTTTATATGTTGCAAACAAACCAAATTTTATTCGTGTTGAACGAGTTGACGTCGTGTATGCGCACAAAAAGTTGTCCTTTCCCGCAGATTTTTCGCGCCATTTCTGAATGGGTAGGAACACCTCGTTAATTTCTGCATGAGCTAGCCGCGCGGTAACCTGGAACCTAATGTCGCGTGCGACAGTCGTGCCATCGCCAAACCCAGTACTTGTACTTCCGCCTTACATGATTACACAGAGTAAACTTATCGATTCTCGCTTTCTTCTCCAACATTAAACAACAATGGTAAGTGTTACATGACTTTTCCTACATCTACTACATCTACATCTACATTTTTTCGTGTGAAAAGTTTCAAATTTGTTGTTTTGTAGCGTGAAATGTATGTAGTGTAATGCACTTGGCAAGAATCTAAGCAAATGAGCCTTTAAATGCAAAATTACAACTATAATCACCACTTATTTAGCCAAACGTTTTCCCCCGTGCATTACCTTGTTCTTGTATTGGTCCTGTGTGTACTTGTGTATATTTACTTTTGTATAATTACTCGGGCTGCCTGTGGCAGCACCGAGTCTTAAAATGCAAGTCGTTTTTTTTTTTTTTTTTTTTGTTGGGTGTCGCAAAATTTCTGCGCATGCGTTAAAGGTCAAATTCACACCAATCAGATTGCACTGTGCTGATCACGCAACAATCGCCAGGTTAATTTATTTACATAATTTAATACAGTAAAGCAAGATGGCGGAGGACCCGCGAGCAACTTTCTCTCTAATTTGGAGTCTCATCTCTCAAATGTAAGCCAGTTTAATGTTTTATTTAACTTCACTCGTGCGAAAGCCTTCCAACAGGCTCAGGATATTTCAACTGGCGCTATTGTCGGAGCCGAAGGACCGCGTTTTTTACCCAGATGGCCAGTGATTTTATTATACGACACGTACGACGACATGAAGCCAGTGTAGGGGCCAGGATCCGGAAAGCTAAAATTCGAAGAAATAGATATTGGAATCTATAAGCCATCGGCTCGCTGTGCTGCATTTAAAACATCCGAGGAGAACATCTTATTTTGGGTGAAGGCACTTCAAGACCAATATTACGAGTCTCTTAAAAACTGTCAGAGATTTAAATTTACCGTAAGTTGGATCAGAGAGTATTGAGATCAAGTTATTTCGTTCCATCGAGGATATTGACCTAGCGGAAACGGTACAAGCTGTCGAAGGATTTTACTTATAATCATCCACGTCTACTTAACAACAGGAATAGTTATGTGCCAAGGCATGGGCAAAGATTGAGTTTCCCAGATTACAGATGAAAGTAGAGAACTTAATGATCGAACGAAGAAACAGAGGTCACGCGCGACATGCTTGATAACATGAACATGTTCAACACTTTATGTTATACTAAGAAAACAAAACAAATTACGGAGCCTGCAAGTTCACAAGTCAATGAAAAAACCCAAGAGCTTCTAGTTTTGGATCAACATATCCTTGAAACTCCAAAAGCAACATACGCATGAGTCAAATTCAAACCGGAAGAGACGGAATTCTTTAGATTCTTCACGAGGATAACAATATTTGTTAGCCCGCAATAAGAACTCTCTCGCTGCTTTAACTACCTTGATTTGTAACATGGAGGCTGACCTAACTGATATGCGTAATGAATTCTTACTCTCGTCACATCAAAACACGAATCAAGAAACCAAACTCAGTCATTTGGAAGACAAATTAGTACAGCAAGATAATATATACAAGACCGAAATCAAGATGCTGTCATCTCGAATATATTATTGACCTAGAAGTTGAAAATGGCGAGTTCAGAAAGCGGATATAATAAACTGAGCTGCATGAGATCCGACTTTCAAACTTTAAAAAAAAATCAAGAATACAAAAAAGAAGACAATGTTCTGAGACTACCCAACCTACTGAAGCTTATCAGTTTGTTCAAGAGCCATATTTCTTACATGACAACCCGATCCCTATTCATCAGAATATATTTTCTGTGCTAAATGACGAGAGTTTACAATCACCTGACCGACAACCCACTACTAAAGAAAGGGACCATGAAGTACGGTAGTATGGTTAATTCTCGGGTTCAAAACAATGAATATATGCCTGCTCAAATGCAGTGTGTTAAACGAATAAGTAGTGTTTAAATTAAAAGGTCAACATACGAGAAAAAGAAAACTATTAAATTACATATATACTAGGGGAGCAGAGAATGAAAGTCACCGCGCTACCGGCCACTCCTAAAGACTGCTAAATTCAGCTAATAATTCTTCCCTTTGGTTAACATTAAGAGGATTAAGAGGATTTCAAATGAAAGTGTATTTCATCTTCAATCTAATGTGGCCCGAGTGAAAGCCCAGATGGGCTCTTGTTGTGTACATGTATATTTGCATGGTTCTATACGTGATCGAATAGACCACTAAAGTCTATTATACTTAACCTAATCGACCTATTCCTGTTTTTATGTAATTTATATGTGTTTCAGTAAGTTATTTCAGATCTATTTATTACTTATTGTGATATGGCTGTAGTGGGGAGAATTGGGGACTTTGCAACAAATTCGTATTCTTGGGGTGGTGCGAAATGTGGGGACCTTGCATGCGATAATTTTCATGGAAATAGTTTAATTGTGGGCTAGCCGTATGTATATGAGGCGCAGGCATCGTGAATTGATGGGAATTTGTTGTGCTTTCAATTAAAGAAGGTGTTGAAAAGGTTAACTGCGTCAAACCTGTGAGTTTTGTGCATAAAATAGGCCATCTGTCCAAGGGCTCTAATACAAAATTATCACTTTTTTATTCGGTACATTGATAAGCTTAGAATACCGTTCAAAATATCATGTGTCCTGTAAAAGTTATTATCAGTGAGCTAACGAATTAAAGTACTTATCTGTTGTCCTAATTTGTTTGTTTCCGCCTCCTTCGTAAGCTTCGATTTGCAGTTGTTATAAATCCCTTTCTTGCTCAATCACTCCTATCACTCAACGGCCGTCAGTTAATGAGTTGATCGTTCTCTTTAACTAGTGGCTCAGTTTGAAATGCTACCGCTTCATCTGAACATTTAGAATGGGTACATGTGGGTAGGATCTATATGAGAGCTTCGGCCGATGATCAGCGGCGGCAATCCTCATCTCTGGTGAGAAAGACTTGGAAACATTGTCTGTTCCCAGATTAACACCTCTGACCTACCTGGAACTACTACGATGTGTATTTATCTATGATACAAGCTCGCCCTTACCAAAACTGCAGATCAATGTTTAACAGATATATGTGACAGATAACTGCTGTCACATATATGTCGCATATATGTCACATATCTGCAAAATATATGCTACCTAACTGTGACAGATTTCGGAATTTGATAATTTTATGGAGTTATATGACAGATATGTGACATATATGCAGACATATATGTGACATATGTCTGCATATATGTCACATACATGTCACATACATATATATGAAATACATGTATACGTAGCTGTTGGGAATTGTTTAAAGTACGTACGTGTCACATACAGTTAATTCATTCAGGTGGATATAATTACATTTTTTAAACTTGTGGATGCGCGCAAGCGCAGAACACGAGTTATTAGGGTTAGTGCTCTCCGATGGCGTTTTAGTATATACTTCATAGTATTCCGTTCCATATATAGTCTCCCTGCATAATCATTACAGTATTATGCAGGGAGACTATATGGAACAGAACACTACCATAAAGTATATACCGGCATTTTGCTTAGCTCAGCTGAACAGAATGGCGTGAGTGTAGATAGAGATGGCCAGTTTATAAGTAAAGTGTTTTAAAGTCAGTCATGAGTATTCCTGAATTCGAAGTTCTGTATTCGGAATTCTCGAATGAGAAAATGAATTGAAATAACATAATATATTCACATAGGTTCCATCGTAAAAAAACATGTGTTTTCTTTGATCGATCTTCCAGCCAGTTGACCTCTGGGTCATGCACTGTTTATATTTGATAAAACGTTTGCAAGTTACATTTGGCTAGGTTTAGATTCCCAAAAACTCAATTCTGCGCCGATGTGGACCGGATAAATACTCGTTTTAACCTCTTCGATATGTGATTTCAATGTTCAGCGGGGCATTTTGATTTAAAGATCAATTTGATTTAACTACAACATTATGATCCATGGCTACACTAAATAATAATTTTGTCACACAATCCGGCTTGTTCAGATTGGAAGTTCCAAAACTACTTAGACTGCATGCGTCAACACAATTAGCCATTTATATCAAGCGAAAGTTCTACACGTAATCAAGCTATGAATAGGTCGTTTATTCGACACATAATAGTGGTGCACGCATGTGCAGAATGAGTTATTGGGTTTAGGTGGATACGAGATAATTTATTCGTCTTTTTTTTCTGTGACTCGACGACTCGCCGTTGACTTTCCGATTGACCGTCCAAGGTTCGAAAAGATTTGGTCATGCTGGAGAAGACGTATTGACGTTGCACATCTAATGCCAGACACTTCAAACCTGGACAGACATGGTAGTAGGTCCCTATCGATCACTTAAGTGGTGATGACGTAACGATGACGTCATCGGTCACGTGATTTTAAGTACATGCCTATATCTCTCTCATTTTCTAATGCCAGACAGTTCAAACTTGGACAGACATGGTAGTGGGTTCCCACCAATCACTTAGTGGTGAATCACTTAGTGGTGATGACGTAACGATGACGTCATATGTCTCGTGATTTGAAGTACATGCCCATGTCTCCCTCATTTCTAATGCCAGCTGGCTCAAACCTGGACAGACATGGTAGTGAGTTGCTATCAATCACATAGTGGCGATGACGTAACGATGACGTCATCGATTACGTGTTTTAAGTACATTCCCATATCTCTTTCATTTGTAATGCCAGACAGTTCAAACTAGGACAGGCATGGTATTGGCTTCCAACAAATCACTTAGTGGCCATGACGTAACGATGACGTAATCGGTCACGTGATTTTTGGTATTTTCCCAAATAGCTCACTGACTATCCACGAGTTGCCCTTAGGGGCCCAATGTTTATTTTCCTCATTCCAATACTTAAATATTTTATACAGTTTGAAGTTGTCTGCATGCACATAGTTTTAAAATAACTTTCGACGCACAGTACACGCATGCATACATGTATAAACACTTATTTTATGGGCTAAAATAAATCAAACCTACATGTATTTGGACATATAATATATACAGTCTATATACAGCTATGTGAGAAACATAAATTATGGTTTTATTATATAATTCTACCAAGAACACACAAAATATCAGCCCGTATTTCGGGTAGTTACGTTGAAATGGCTTCCCGTCACCATATATGATAAATACCATTACTCGAGCACGCGTGCAAAGGTTTTGATTATTATTGAAAAAAAGTTTGTTTCAGTGCAGAATGTATGATAATAAAAATGCTGATAATAAAACAATTTTGCATAATAAAATATAATAGACCAATCCAAGGTAATTTCCACCATCTTGTAGGGGATGCAAACATGGCGCGAAATACAGTGTTTGTATGGGAATCCGATGCCAAATTATTTCCGTAAAATCGAATTTATGAAATATTCTTCAGATACAAACTTAAGATACCAGGTAAAAGATTAACTACTCAAAATTTAAGGGATGTAACTGTGCTGGGAAGCGTGCAATTGTGTTTTTAGTTTCCCATACATTTGTCTGTAACAATGCGGGGAAATTTACAGACAAATGTATGGGAAACTAAAAACATGATTGCACGCTTCCCAGCACAGCTACATCCTTCAAATTTCGATCAGTTAACCTTTTACCTGGTATCTTAAGTTTGTATCTGAAGAATATTTGCCTTTTTAAAATTAGTCGAAGAATAAGTGGTGCGGTCTCGATCAGTAAATTTTCCACAAGTATGTACGACAGGATATCGATTGACTTTGTCAAGGTGATAATCAACGGAGGTTGTAGTCATCCCTTTGGAGAGAAGCAACATTGAGATTACCCAATTACCGTAAGTTAATATTGTATTTTTTTAAATGGAAGCAAGGAAGAACGACGTTTATGCCACGCACCTTTTCGCTCTTTTACGGTTTTCCGAGGCTGAAAATGAACCTTCATTTGTTTTCGTGTTCGCACATTTGAACACTATTCGAGAACCACAGGAACCGAACCAAAGCGGTATTGGTGAAGCGAATTCGAAGGTAAACAAATGAAAAAACGGAAAAGGAAGAGACATCCTGATTGACCTTTATATGTTTCAAGCAACCAAATTTTATTCAGTGTTGAACGAGTTGACGACGTGTATGCGCACAAAAAGTTTTCCTTTCCCGCAGATTTTTTCGCGGCATTTTTGAATGGGTAGGAAGACCTCGTTAATTTCTGCATGAGCTATCCGCGCGGTAACCTGGAACCTAATGTCTCGTGCGAGACAGTCGTGCCATCGCCAAACCCAGTACCTTCTACTTCCGGCTTACATGATTACACAGAGTAAACTTACCGATTCTCGCGCTTTCTTCTACAACATTAAACAACAATGGTAAGTGTTACGTGACATTTTCTACATCTACTACATCTACATCTACTTGTTCTACTGTTAAAAGTTTCAACTTTGTTGTTTTGTAGCGTGAAATGAATCGGCTTTCCCGCCATTGAAGAATGCATTAAGAATATCTAAGCAAATCAGCCTTTAAATGCAAAATTATAACTATAATCACCACTTATTTAGCCAAACGTTTTCCCCGTGCATTACCTTGTTCTTGTATTGATCCTGTGTGTATTGTGTACATTTAGTTTGTATAATTGTGTACCTGTATATTTGCATGCTTCTATGTGTGATGGAATTATGCTTAACCTGATCGACCTATTCCTATTTTTATGTAATCATGATATATGTATGTGCTTCTGACTCGATTAACGTAACTTATTTCAGATAGCCTGTGCTCTTATTACTGCCGTAGCCGTTAGCGAAGGCAGTATATATTCTAGTCGAACTCGCGGAGTCGCTGGGTAAGCGATTATTTGGTGAAAATTAAAAGCGAGCGCGAGAATCGAAGCGGGAGGCGAGGGTTGAGTAAGTCTACATATATTCTAGACCGGTCGAGATGATTCGTTAAAACATCCGAGTTTTTCACAAGAATCAAGTGACCACTCAAAAACTCTGTAAGAACAAATTGACTATCGACCATTTATCGATTTGCTTCAATAAGGTCAATGAGCGACTCGCTTATATCAAGACCTTGCATCGAACTTTGCTTCACTTTCGAATATTCGCTACTTCGAAATTTGTTGTTTACGGGCCGGTTAAACGGTAAGTTTTATCGCTTTTTTGTTTTCATATGATCAATTTAGCCTGCTGTTATCTCTGCTCAGTTTATTCAAGGAAGCATTCACCAAAGCTATGAAGGATTAGTGAGGTGTCTAGAGGTCGCCATTGTGTATTTATGTCACTGTTAGCCTGTTCACAGGCCCTGGATACTAAGAAAACTAAAAAATCGGACGTGAAGGAAGGGGGAATGGGGAGAGAAAGAGGAAAATGGAAAGAGGGCCTGTGGACATTCTATTCAGAACCTTGTTCCGGTATACCAGCTCCTGGTATACCTTCTGATTGGTCAATTTTGACAGTTCGCGTCAACACCTATCTGTCATATCTAAAATCAGACGAGCCCAGCCTTCTTAGGTTCACTTGGCTATTTGTAGTATATGTAATTCAGAATTTGTTGAGGGATTTCCCAAACGTGAAATCACTTCGACGAAGAGTGTTTTGAAAACCTGGCGAGTGGCAAAGATGTGTTTGTGTAACAGACACAAGAAGAATACGAAAAGAACTGTAAGATATTTTGAACTGTTGCTGCACGAGCTGTCTGTCGTATTAATCGGAGGCGCCACTTTCATTCACTACGAAAGCAGGAGCCCATTACCAGGAGCGTCCATCTTCCCCATTGGGTCTGTCCCCAGCACAGGAGTGGATGTGGCTATATTTAGAAATGCATTTCGGGCGAAATAAACAAAGGCCATGTTGTCTTAGCCAATCAGATAGCTAACGTCACTTCTCATTATTATTCATTATCATTCTTCTCACTTTCAACGCGGGAATTCAAATTGCTGGTTTTCACTCAATCCCCAGAGATTCAAATGACAAAGGGCATGGCGGCCATGTTGGTGCACGAACAAAAGAATCTAACGAGGAATCCATTGTTTAAGGGCACCAACATGGCGGCTATGACGTCAAGTAAAAACCAGCAATTCTAAATATAGCCACATCTACTCCTGTGCTGGGGTCCCAGCCCATGACATAGGAACGCTCCTGGTAATGGGCTCCTGACGAAAGTTGGAGTTTTGACTTTTTTTAAATAATGTAATATTGATCTGTAAACAGCCAACTAACGATGTTAAAACTTCCAAGTCAATTGAGGAGTATATTATCGACCAAGAAAACAAAATCGCAAGAGCAAAACTTAGAGAAACAGACGTAAATTGAGTTAAAGCGACAAAGAAGAAGCGATATTCTACCGAAAGAACTCAACAGATATTGAGATAATCTATGTGAAATCATTCTTAGTGTCAAAAGAAAATACGGCGAAGATTACGAGCTTTCAATCCTTCGTGGAGTGATTTCAACTTCCATATACCACAGGCTTCCCAGACTCGACGTATATTCCCCGCTTATTAGTCTGTTGGGTTACCTGTGGTTTATCAATTAGTTTCGTAACGATCTCAGAAGAGTTTATATAATTGCTTAGTGTGAATTCTCTTTTCCGATTCCTACGAAATGAATCTTCAATAATAAAAGATTGATACTTAATGAAGTTGTGTGAGTGTTTTTTTGGCGATTTGGGGCCTTCTAAAGCAATTTATTAGGATTCGAAATTTTGACCGTTGGCCGTGGCTCTAAAAAATTCAACAAGGTAGGCAACTCGACCTCGCCAAAGCACAGACTTACCTCAAAGATCACCCCAAAATCGGCACTTTTCTTCCTCGCTCGCTATTCAGCTTTCGGCACAGGAAGAAATAGTTATCAAGCAACATCTGACCAGAGATTTAGGAAAATCCATCAAATTTATCATCGCCAAACGGCCTCCTCGAGACCCCAAAAGCGCGACCTTCCAATGATCTGTAAGAACCAGACCGACCAAAGCGATCGAAAATTTTCCCGACCCTACCCAAAACGATGCAAATCGCCTTTTTTCATGGGGGATCCTAAAGCGTGAAATTATACTTCCGCTCGAGGAACGGAAACAAATATATCAGCCAATCAGAGAGACCATGAGAGACCAGGCTTTTAACGAAACTGGCGGTTACAGACTAATTTTGAATTTCTCACGTGGAACTGTCATAACACTCGGTGAAGACCCCAGCCCACTGTCTTGGTCCTCTGATTGGCGAGTTCCAAATTCAAAATTAGTCTGTAACCGCCAGTTTCGTATAATTGCACGCTTGGGGGTCCCCCCATGAAGAAAGGCGATTTACATCGTTTTGGGTAGGGTCGGGAAAATTTTCGATCGCTTTGGTCGGTCTGGTTCTTACAGATCATTGGAAGGTCGCGCTTTTGGGGTCTCGAGGAGGCCGTTTGGCGGTGATAAATTTGATGGCTTTTCCTAAATCTCTGGTCAGATGTTGCTTGATAACTATTTCTTCCTGTGCCGAAAGCTGAATAGCGAGCGAGGAAGAAAAGTGCCGATTTTGGGGTGATCTTTGAGGTAAGTCTGTGCTTTGGCGAGGTCGAGTTGCCTACCTTGTTGAATGTTTTAGAGCCACGGCCAACAGTCACAATTTCGAATCCTAATAAATTGCTTTAGAAGGCCCCAAATCGCCCAAAAACCACTCACACAACTTCATTAAGTATCAATCTTTTATTCACACGAAGCAATTATATAAACTATTCTGAGATCGTTACGAAACTAATCGATAAACCACAGGTAACCCAACAGACTAATAAGCGGGAAATATACGTCGAGTCTGGGAAGCCTGTGCATAGACCATCGACATTTGAAAACCTTCAAGCCGTGGAGATGTCCGAAAACTCGTAGCAAACAACTTGGACAAAAGCAGCTATACTAATCTATTGACGATGTAAACTTGTAAACTTTATTTGTTGAATCAAAGACAGTTTCATATTGATGTTGAAAACTATTTCAAGGCTGATGTCAGTTTAGAAAGTAAGATTTTCTTTCCATTTTGATTGTATCGAGCATAAATTTTAGTCTACGTTGAGTCGGATACGAAATGCAAAACAAAAAATTGAAAGCTACAAATGTACGTGTTCAATGACAAGACCTAAATAAAACCTGTTTGATATTGGAGAAAAATCTCCGTATGTATATAATAAACAAATTACAAGATGGAAAGTGCTTTTGTATGGTATTTACACACTTGTTTGTTTTCACAAAACTCACTCGCTCGTACCTCGCTCGTTCGTTTTGTGAAAACAAACTCGTGCGTAAATACCATACGGCAGTACTTCCCATTAAGTAATCTCTATATCGATCTACTCTACCTGGAACGGAATTCACAGTAAACTTGATTTTATTTCTTTTGAAAATTAACGTTTATAGCTCTAGCTTTCTTTAGCTGTGCAGGCTTTAAACTGTGCGTCTTTTTCCCAGTATCAAGAGCCTGTGAACAGGCAAATTATATAGCTATAGGTCCGCTTTGACATGCCGCGGTTGTTTACATCCCATCCCGTGCTGTAAACTGAAATTTGATAGACAGCTTGAAACCGCAATTCAGTGACAGCTTGACAAGTGGGCGGAAGTATGGCGCGGTATTCGTGCCAAAATTCGATGGGCCTATGCGATGCTTCAATTGGCCTATGCGATGCTTCAATTGGCCTATGCGATGCTTCAATTGTCCTATGCGATGCTTCAATTGGCCTATACGATCATTCGATGGGCCTATGCAATGGTTCAATGGGCCTATGCGATCATTCGATGGGCCTATGCTATCGTTCGATGGGCCTATGAGTAGTAGTAAAAGGCCGATTGTGGCACAGTTTGCTAAATCATCCAGTGACACATTCCACGATTTCCTTAAGGTTAATAATAAATAATAATATTATGAATCATGAAATATTAGAGATAAAAAATAGATCACTTCTTAAATCAATAAATATATGAAAAATGGTTTAAGCAGATATCACTTATGAATAGTATAGATATAGATGAGTGAAAATAATATTATTATGGATCAAGAAATACCAGAAATAAATGTGCCGGTTTTAAAGTCAATAAATAAAATTATCATTAGTGAAAAATCATATAATTTTCATCCGATTTATGATTTATATGCTGGGAGTATAGATGGTGAAGTAATACACATCATTAAACAAAACCCAACTAAAGGAATCAAAAACAAGTCAGGATACTTTAGCTGTGCTGTTAGAAAGCGTGGACAAAGTAATCAGAAAACATATCAGGTTCATAGGTTTGTATGGGAATGTTTTAATGGAACCATTACAGATGGTAAAGTCATTGACCATATTAATAACAATAAGATTGACAACAGACTCGATAATTTACAACTAATAACACAACAACAGAACTGTAAAAAATCTGCAAAAGAAAGAGATTATTCATTTGTTAAAGATAATCATAAGAATAAGAAGTGTGTTAAAACTACTAATTGTGATACGAATGAAGTAACATATTTTAATAGTAAGCATGCTATTCAACAACACCTTGGAATCAATGCTGGTATAGTTAAGATGGTTTGTGAAGGATTGAATAGGTGTAAAAGCGGTATATCAAAGATATATAATAATAGATATAAATTTGAGTATATAAAAAATGATGAACTGCCAGAAAATTATAAGAAATCATCTTATGAACGAAAGATAAAAAAAGATAAACTATCAGAATCTGAACTAAAGAACATGCAAAAGTTAAGATCCAAAAAATGGCAACAAAAAGAATATGTTTGTCCTAATTGTAATGTGGTAATTAAACTTGGTAGTAAGTATCTTCATATGAAAAAATATTGTAAAAAGATAAGCCAATAATTATGACGTTTAGGTAAATAGATACCAACCTACTCCTGCTGCTACTATTGTTAATATAGCTAAATTAGTTTCATGAGATGATGACAAAGGTGTTGTCGGTTTATTTACTGCTGGTTTAACAGCCGTATTTACTACTGGTTTATTTTCATGTTGATGTGGTAGTTTCACTTTACCTATATTATGTTTTATTCCTACCGGCTTTGCTTTTTCATTTAGTGAATCATTAGCTCCAAATGTCATATCACTTGTAGCTTTCAGCAACTTATTATTATATCCTATTACGCTCTGTGTATTTATGATGAGATTAGATGACATTAGCCAAATTCCTGGAGCAATGGTTAAATCGAGTCTTAATTTTGCCTCTTGAACAGCTAGTTGATATCGTTGTACACTCTTTGATATATCCCCCTCAATTACGGCGCTTTCAAAAAGTGTTAGCATTTCCTGTTGTGTCTCAACCGCACTTCCACCATTTCCAATAATACTTGATCGAGTATTCACTTGAGCACCTAATACACAGTAAACAAAAGCCTCAGCTGATCTATTTAATCTCCCCATTCCAGCTTTAGACAATCCACTATCTTTACTTGGAACAAACCAAGAATATTGTTTACCTCCATGATCATCATTACGGATAAATGAAATAAGATTTCCTTGATCAACCTTACCACCCTCATCTGAGAATAATTCCCCATCTGGACTGGGATATGCATTTGCATCTGTATCGTATCCACGAATTATGTGAACGTTTTCATAACCAACGTCAGAATAATAAAGGAATATATCGGCAAGACCATGATTGCGTCCTCCTTTCCACCGGAAGTCGGGATTGGTAGGAAGACTAAATTCATTACATAACCGTTGGAAAGCAACCTTACTATACCGATTATTTGTTTGATTAAATATATGATCATCTGGTAATGGGGTTCCCATCTCATACAAGATTCTTCGTATGGTAAAGTAAACATGAAATTTAATGAATCCTTGAATTACAGGAGGATGATGTTCTTGCAAGCTTATTCCATAATCAGAAGTAGCACACCACACAGCAAAGTTTAATTGTTGTGGCCAATACCCATAGTCAGGTCCACCCAACCAATGTCTGGATTGTTTAGCAGATTTGAAAGTCACTGTACAATCTTTGAAAATGTTTCGCAATTTTATGTTAAAGTATTGAGTTGGAGAAACGTAGATCTTCATTTCTTTCAACAATGGAGCAATGTCTAAGGCTGTTTGTGTAAATAGAATTCCCGGAATTGGATACTTTTGTGTAGTAGGTAGTAAAGAATTTGGGAAATTCAACATAAGACCCAAAGCATGTTTCATAGCCTGCTTATCAGCATTTGTGATAGAATTAGGATTATCAATATATTTCTTATCACCCCACACAGCATGATCCATATCAGGTCCTTTGAAGAAGACATTATAATAAACAATACCATTTTCTTCAGTGGATTCCTTATAGAATTTACTTAGATCAGCTTGTGGATAATGTCGTTTAAAACTATCCCATACTAAGTTCAGTTTTTCTGAATCTAGAGTCATATTATAATTTATAATATGAGATACTTTTTTATATCATTTAGTATTTTTCATTATTATAAATAAAGCCTCCATAGGGTGTTCTATCGTAAGAATATGTTATTTCTCGACTTATGTTAGTTGTTTTAATAGCTCCTGCTTTACTTCCTCCCGTATCTTCTGTGTGTCGGTTCTTTTTCTTAACTCCTCTTTTTGTACTTTCAGAGTGTCTGTTCTTTTTTTTAATTCCTCTTTTCGGGTATTTTGTCGGATCTCACATTTCAAGTCTTCATACTTATTGAATTCAACCATTATCAATTCGAATTATTTATCGTCGATCTTGTTATCGTTTAATGCTTTCGATACTAGGTCACGTATCGTGTTTAGTTTTGCTTTACCTAACATTACGGTTTTTTCATGCTTAGACACCTTCTTAGTTAGAGCTTTAGTAGCTGTTGCAGAAGAAGCTGAAAATAAACCACATAAGCCACCAACTACCCCTACTGGGAGTCCAATGATGGTACCAAACCCTGACAAAGAAGTTGCTACTGCAGAACTGGTTAAGATAACTGAAAGTATACCAGCACCTTCAGAAATATTGTGAAATATTCCTCGTACTCTAACATATTGTTTTCGTACCTTTTCATAATGTTTAATTTCGGCTCCTAATTCTGATAAAACCGTATTTACTTTATGAAGTCTAAAGTTTTCTCCAGTTTTCATGTGTTGCAGTGGTATATCTGGATAAATCGAATCGTAGTCAACCATATGATTAATAGTAATATTTTTTTATTTAAATAACTTCTAACACGATCCGCATTGGATATATTCCAGAATTTATCATATTATGATTACTATCTGTTACCCATAAACGAATGCTATTAATGTGATTAGGCTTTCTAATATTAATAGAATTATTAGGATTATAGGATATCTTTTCTCCTTTTTTATTTAATTCTACAGATGTTAATATTTGTGAATATCTAGTTTCTTTTATGACTTGTGTTGGATCAATGAGATCACAATGAATATATATAACGTTAGGGCTATTCATAATCTGAATCTAATTTCGAGACCCTATTTTTAAACTCCTATTAATAGTAAGTAATTTAGCTAAACTCTCATTTAGTATGACACCAACTGTAGGAATAAGATAGGCTTTACCTTCTATAGTCTTAAGATATTTTGGTATTCTTTCTACTTCATCTTTATTTATTTTATTTATGAAGATTTTAAGACTTTCTATGGTATGATATCCACTAGGAAGACGTAATAGTTCATTCTTGTTTATATCGTAAATTATACCATCGCTTTTGAGATTATCGATTTTCATAATCTGAATATCGTAGGCAGTCAGTGCTTTTAAGTTACTACTAACGTTAAGTAATCTAGCTAGGTGATCATTTAGTATGATTTCTCGTTTAGTAATGATGCTGACTTTACTACCTCTCCTTATTAAGTAAACGATATCTCTTTTATCCTTACCTACTATTAATTTTAATAATAAATTCTCAAAATTTTCTAAGGTATAATCTCCACTAGGAAAACGATATAGTTCGATACCTTGCATATTGTAAATTATACCATCGCTCATAAGATTAGTGGCCTTCATAATCTGAATTATATGACTCTGCGTGTTCCATAAGGTTTTACGAACGTGAAGTAACTTAGCTAAACTATCATTTAGTGTGACGTCTTCTTTAATAATGATATAAGTTTTCCCCCCTTGCCTAAATGTTCCTATATCGTTTTTTTCTTTATTCGCGCCATATGCAAAATTTGATAGAAAATTCTCAAAACTTTCTAAGGAATAATCTCCACTAGGAAAACGATATAGTTCGATACCTTGCATATTGTAAATTATACCATCACTCATAAGATTAGTGGCCTTCATAATCTGAATCTTATTTAGAGACCCCTTTTTAAAATTCTCATTAATAGTAAGTAATTTAGCTAATCTATCATTAATAATAATATCTTTATTAGGAATAAGATAGGTTTTACCTTCTATAGTCTTAAGATGGAATGGTGACCTTCTTTCTACTTCGTATTTATTTATTTTATTTATAATGTTTTTAAGACTTTCTAAGGTATAATATCCTTTAGGAAAACGATATATTTCACTACCACTAATATTAGAAATTATACCATCATTAATAAGATTATATGAATGATCATAAAAATTACAACTAATCATTGAAATATGTTTTCTAACTTCGATAGGATTCTTCAAGTATATGATCTCATCGCATTTTGTTTTTTCGACGTATAGTACTACCATTATACATATATAATCTATCTTTTCTTTTATATCTTTCATAAGATCATATTTTAAACGACTTCTAATACTATCCGTATTGGATATATTCCTGAATTTATCATATTATTATTACTATCTGTTACCAATAAGCGAATGCTATTAATATGATCAACCTCTCTAATACTAATATTAGGTGAATTATTAGGGGTAAAGGATACCTTTTCTCCTTTTTTATTTAGTTCTAATGATGTTAATATTTGTGAATATTCGGTTTCTTTTATAACTTGTGTTGGATCAATGAGATCACAATGAATATATATAACGTTAAGGCTCTTCATAATCTGAATCTCATTTCGAGACCCTATTTTTAAACTCCTATTAATAGTAAGTAATTTATCTAAACTCTCATTTAGTATGACACCAACTGTAGGAATAATATAGGCTTTACCTTTTGAAATTTCTATACTGATTGGCTTCTCACCAATTGAAACAGCTTTACTTATGGCAATTTTAAAACTTTCTACACTATAATCTCCTTTAGTAAAACGAAGTAATACATTACCATGCATATCAGAAACTGTACCTTCGCTCATAAGATCATACAAATGATTATTAAAATTGCAGCTAATTAGTGAAATATACCTTCCAACTTTGATAGGATTCTTCAAGTATATATATCTCATCACATTTTGTCTTTTCGATGTATAGTACTACCATTATACATATATAATCTATCTTTTCTTTTTATATCTTTCTACGAAATAAACGACCACAGCTACGATAAGAAGCCATGCGTTTTTAGCTAGGAAGCTAACTACTTCTCCAGCTGTTCTGAAAATAAAGGATGCGATTGCTCCAATCATTCCAGGTAATATTTCACCTAATTTCTTTCCAATAGTTTTCAAACCATTTCCAACACCTTTTGCAACACTAGATAATCCATTTTTTAGACTGCTAATAATTACTCCAATAACAACCCCAACAGCTGATAGAACAGCAACAACAGTAAAGCCATATTTTTTTAATATAGCTTTTATACGATCTTTTAGAGACATGCGCCCTTCTATTACTTCATTCACATGTTCCAACTGTTCGATCTCTGCTTCTTTTTCTATGATCTGTTCTCGAAGTGATTTATCTAACCTTTCTCTAACATCTTCAGTTTCAGCTAGAGAAATATTGTCTACCTCTTTTTCTAACTGTTTAACCTTTTGTTTAGATTTTAATATTTTTTCATTAATATCATCTATGATTTTTGCAGCGGGCGGATCGAGATCTTTAAAGTGCCCCTACGATCAAATTTTGACATATCAATGTTTTTGCATATTCATAAAGTAGAGTTCATATATTATTACCAGTTCAAATTGTTTTTCGATACAACGACAGGAAGTCTTATTTTTTTAGCTCCGAATATTGAATCTACACGTCCGCCATTACTGGAAGCCGTGCCGTTTGTTCAGCTTTAAACAAAGGTTTATTCACCGGAAATGATGTCATACACTTAACGCTCGCCTGCAGAACACAACGCCTGGAGGCATATTTCTACTAAAAACGTCTTCACGTACATAGGAAGAAAGTTATATTTATCTTTGCGAGGTTGGCTACTTTTTTATGCACGCTATTTCGCGCCACGAGGTTGTCGTGTTAAGTGTATGACATCACTACCGGTGAATAAACCTTTGTTTAAAGCTGAACAAAGGGCACGGCTTCCAGTAATGGCGGACAGGATTTTACCGGTAAACTCTCCTAAAATTTGTGGTTTAAGATGCCCATTTGGGAATATTTTTTACTATTTCGGATATTTCTAATACTGATTGACCTATAGACACTGAAAAAGTGGCAAATCGAAATGGTAAATTTTCGTCGTAGTGGCACTTTAATAATTGTTTTAGGTAATTTTGCATTTACTTCACCTTCCGCATTAAATAAGGGATAATATTTTCCACCTATTCTCTTATATTTTACTACAACTCTATCATATGCATCAATAGTAGCAAGGAATTTAGCTTTATTTCGGTTAATGCTAGGATACTTATCTCGAATCCTTTCCCAAGCAAAATTTACTTTATCTTCCTTATTTATTAATTGTGTTTTAGAATCACCACCCCAAAACGATGTTTCAGCAGTGGTGTGATGACTTGTATAAGGTTTATTGTGGGTTGATGTCAAATTAGCCATTTCATAATATTCTTCATCAGTATAATTAATATCGATATCATGATCAAAAGGATTTCTATTATCAGTATCAGTATTAGTATCAGGACCAAAATCCATCTTATATTATGATTTATAATATTAGATATCTTTTATATAATTATATGAATTTAGTAGCTATATATGTTATAACCATAATACCACCCCCCCCACATACATCATTTCATATTGTTTTTGATTATTACTTGGTTTATAATAATCAGATAATTGTGGCTCATTCAAATTAAAATCTGTATGTGTTTGAGCATATAATCTAAAAGCGTTATCAACCTCTTTGTCGTTATCGTCTGCATGAATTTTGTTTTGATATTTTTCTGATAACCAATCTTGATATTCTTGTCTTCTTTTCTGCCATTCACCCATATCATGTTGATATTTTTCTAGAGCTTTATCATGCCTGATTCGTTCTTCATCGAAATTGTTACCTGATAGATATTTTGCGAGATATGATCCTCCTACGAATGTTATTGCATTCAAAATAGCTCCACCAATCATTATAGCTATAGTTGCCATTTATATTATGTAATACATCTAATAGTTTAAAGTGATTTTGGTAGTATTTTTTTATCTTCAAGATAGTCTTTCAAATATATACTTCCAGCTAATACTAAGACCCACTTACCATAATTTGTGATGCTTGATGAGGGATCGTTTAGGAATGATTCCTTCATCATCGTTTTGCTGAGATAACCAACACCAGCTGAAAGCCCAACTAGAACGGATGCATCTGTAACTGTTTTAACCAGTTTGTTTTCTGTCATAATATTGTACATCTTATCATAACTTTAAACCAAAGTTATTCCATACCTATTTTTTAGGAACGTAGGTTTTTACAGGTGGTTCACTTATGATTACATTTTCTGGTACGTTATGTTCTTTCTTACTACCATATCTAAAATACAAGTCTGTAACAGTTAGACCTATACCAATTATTGTTAATACTGTTGTAAACGATAACTCAGGTATGAAGGACTTAGGATCTGATTCTTGTCCGACTTCAGTTTCGCTATTTTGTTTAACCTCAAGAGCTTTCTTTGCTTTCTTATGGTATTCTGCTAACCGTTTTCCAGCTTCAACCTTCTTAGGGTCTTTCTGTTTAGTAGTTGGTTTATTGTTTTCTGGTTCCTTAGTAATTACGTCATCTGGTTCCTTAGTAATTATATTATCTGACATATTATAATTAGTATTTCAATGTTTAAACCAATTTTGTTGGAAGTGCTTAAGAGGTGCTCAAGAGATGCTCAACAGATTCTCAAGAGATGCTCAAGAGATGCTCAAGAGTGCTCAAGAGATTTATCAACAGTTTGTTGAATCTGATTCTCAAAATTAATGTTAGTCTCAGAAGGAATCTTAACGTGTTTTGCTATTTGAAGTAAACCACTTGCTAGAGCCACCATTCTACCTCCTTTTAAAACGATATATCCAGCAGCATTCGATAGTTCTTGTTTAACTAATTCATTAGTTCGTAGATCTTTGTAAAGTTCTTCTTTATTGCCTATAGGAATCGCATAAGAAACTAGTTCTACAGTAGTTCGTATAGCTGTATCCACTAAACCGTTAGTAACCTTATTTCCCATAATAATCTGATATCGATTATAATATTTTTCGACATCCTTTGGTGGTAATTTCTTAACATCACCTAAACTCATGTTTACACCAGTGCACCCATTAATAGTTCCCAATACTGCTAGAATTGATAATGATTCTCTTTTATCTTCGATATCTGCTTTATCATAATTCTGAGAAACTTTTTTTGACTTTACTTTAATAGGTTTGTCTTCCTCAATTATTTTATCATCTGTTATTTGATCATCATTTAGATACTCTTCAACAATAGACATCTTTTATTATAATTATCAACTATTATTTATATAATTTTGTGGAAATACTTTTTATGATTTTTTAGCGTTTCCTTAGAACGAAATCTCCTATTACAATACATACATTTTAATCTAACATCTTTTAAATAATCATTTAGATCTCTTATTATTAGATCGTAATCATTTGATACTAAACACTTGAACCCATTCTCTTCATACCGTTCTAATAAGTTATTTTGTTCATTAGACAAAACACCTTTACAAGTAGGGGTTTTTAATTCAACACATAAACCATTGTAATTTTTATGACCATTATTTATTATAATATCTGGCTGTCCTTTCATATATCCTTTTCTATAAGAATCGATTCGTTTAGTTGAGCTATCTTGCAATTCACCCAACCCAGCTGTCATTATGGTATTAGGGTGAAAGCGTCTAACATATTTAACAACTCTTGTATGTAGATCGTATTCATCTTCTATCTTAAATGTTAATGTATTAGGATTGTCGAACATTCTATAATATTCATACTTTCTGATAGATGGTAGCACTTCAGACGTAATCCATTTTTTGAATCTTTTGGCTGTTTCTAATTTAGATCCGAAAACAAGAGAATATAAACCACTTTCATTTATCATTATTTGGTTTCTAACCTGACCCGTCTGCTGGACGGGGTAGGTTCTTTTATCTTCTTGATCAACGTTTTTTCTAATTGCTTGATCCGTATCCTCATAACCTAATGCTAAGGCTATATCTTTCCCCTTGAAATATATGCTCTGTTTACTATCTATGTATGCATTAATAGATAAGTTGAGTTCAGAGTTTTCGAATTTCTTGATAGACATTATAATTATAATTATCAACTATTATTTATATCACTTGCACACGGTATCTCAAGATAACACTGAAATGGATATCGTAAACAAAAACATATCCTAGAATATTTTTCAGATTTTAGTAACTTTACGAATTTCTTACGATCTTCGTTATCAATATCTCCACCACACTCTTCAAATAACGTTTTCGTTGATGTTTGACATGAACTATGAAATGCAATTACACAAGCTACGTTTTCACGAAATGGTTTAGCAATCGAGGTTAATTGTTGAGTTAATACCCAAACCGATATTCCTTCATGTCTACCTGAAAATCCAAGATTAATAAACTTATTAGAACGCTGTTTTAGATCTTTACTAAAAGCACAATCGTCTAAGATAATTAACGTATTAGTACCTGTAAACAATTGTTGACAACACGATAACAAATCATTTATCTCATCTACACTACTTGCATCAGGTGATAAAACAATAAATCTAGGATCATTTTTTGTAAACCCACGATATGTTTTATTATTTGTATATGTTGGACATAATAAGATTATATATTCAAATATGTGACGAAAGGGCCCTCTAAGTAAATCTATCAAATATTTCGTTTTTCCACATTCTGTTGGTCCTGTAATAATACAGTGAAAGGGTGTTTTATCATTCAATTTTTCCATATATGTATATTAATACTCAATCTTTTAATACATGATTGATTGGAGGTTAGAATTCATAAGACTAAACAAAGCATCAGCTACAACAAACATGTAACAGGTAACAGCAGTTCCAGCTTTTCTCTTAATCTCTAGTCTTACACCATCTCGCGTATTATTCAACATTAATCCTCCTCCATGAATATCATTATCTGCAAAAGTCCTCAAATCAATCCACATCGCAAACTTATCTCCTGCATAAAAGTCATTTTGTTTAACACCTTCTACTACTGTAAAACGTTTCCTTACGGATTCCCATAAATCAGATGGTAGCATACCTTTTGAGTATAGACGGTTTGGCATTCCATCAATATCAATAGTTACAGATGTGATCTTTGGGTTGGCAAACTTTTCAGAATCCCGCGCACCTCCAGCATAGGTTTCAGTAAACAAACACAATACACCCGTTATAGACCTCCGTGGTAAATTAATATGTTCATTAATAACGGTATCCGCTGTCTTGATGTTGAATGTCTTATAGAGAATTACGTTTTCATAGAAGAAGCCTTTACCGACTTGGTATGTTGATGCTGCTTCACGTGCTAGGTATTCACTCGAAATACATGAATACTCCATTTCTATATTGCTAAGTTTATAGCTAGGAGCTATTGTGGTATCTGTATAGACTAACACATCAGAGACTGGAGCTAGCGTAATCTCAAAGATTAGTGGGTGAGGTAATGCCTTTGGATAAAATACTCCATGATTGTTCAAAATGGAATGGTCAAGTGGTATTTTATACTTAGTGCCATGTATTGCTGCTAGAGCTGTGTCCTTAGCAACATCAGAGGGCTTATCACCAGCATCTGCTCGCATCTTTCTCATGGCTTCTGACGATATACCCTGCTTTAATCGATTTTCACGTTCTTCTGTTGATAAATATAGATCATGATAGGTTTGGAAAAGATCATGGCGTTGTGTATCCTGAAGCGTTTCTCCACCAAATATGACCTTTTGTCTAAATACTAGGTTCCTTCCTATGTTATTCACGAGTCTCTTGTTTGCATGTCCTGTAGTGGTGATATCAAATAGTAGAGCTACGCTACCAGGGATAATAACGACGTTCTCCGATAATTGTGGAATATTAACATATAAAGTTTCACCCGGACTTGCAGAAGATGGGTTCATAGTTATTCGATTTAGACTATTTTCTGCCTTTAATCCAAATGGTTGTTTATAGACATGATTTACATCTAGCTTTTCTGAAATTGATTGTTGTGACATACTACTATAAGGAGTGAACTATTGTTTTATTTATATATGTTTAATAAGATTTATTTTTCAACCAATGGTTATTGGAAAGGATATTCAGCTATTTATAAACTAGCACAGGCTGCTAATGTTAGTGAAGACACTGCAAAGAAGTGGCTTGAGAAACAAGCGATTTGGCAGATATACTTACCAGCTCCCACATATGTTCCAAGACCTCACTGGGACACTTCGAAACCAAATCAGATTCATCAAGCAGACCTATTATTTCTTCCACACGATACTGTTAAAAGAAGAACTTACAAATATCCTTTAGTTGTTATCGATATAGCTTCGAGATACGTTGATGCTGAACCCTTGACGTCTAAGTATTCAACAGAAGTATCAAAAGCTTTTACTAAAATTTATTCTAGAAAATTAAAATGGCCACAAACATTGATGGTAGATCCTGGAACAGAATTTATGGGAGAAATGAAAAAACATAATATTAAAATTCAAAGAAGTGAGGCTGGAAACCATAGAGCACAATCATTAGTTGAAAGAGCTAATAGAACTATTTCTGAAAAATTATTCAGCCATCAATATGCTCAGGAAATGATCATGGAAAATGAACGATCAAGAAAATGGGTTAAGATATTACCAGGTGTCTTGAAAGCCATCAATAGTTCGGTTAAAAGAATTACCGGTAAAGAACCTATCAAACTAATAAGCTCTAAAGAAGTCAAAAACAAAGAAGACGAATATAAAAGACCTGTTGGATTAGATGAAAAAGTAAACACCTGTTTCTATATTTGATGGATGATCTTTAGGATAGTTGCTTGTGTCGAACTTCGATCTCACATCATTACTTATATCCTTATATAAATCTTTTGTTTCGATTTCATACATCAAGCTATCCGTATCTGTGAATAAGAGTTTTGCTTTCTCATTGTACTTAGGTTTGATATAACTATAATGGAAGTCATACATTAATGTTTTACTAAGGTCTAAGATAGTCAAACCTAAATAGATTGGCTTATCGAATACTAGCTTTGTTCTCTTCATATGTATGGCTACTAAGTTCTCTGAGAATATAGTTCTATGTTTATAGTTTGGTTTAGATATTAACTTCTTTGCTTTCTTCTCAGATGTGACAAGCTGAATATCTACTCTATGGCGGATGTTTTCCAAAGTCTTACCAAAGGTCGAGTTGTTCATTAGTTTGAAGAAGTCTTTTTCGAATTCATTCTTAGCAACCTTTCGTAGCTCTGTATTCAAGTTTATGTATGGCTCCATCCAAGCACTCTCACTAAACATTATACCTCTATGGATCTTAGTAATTTTCAATCCTAGGCTCTCATATAGTTTCAGTGTTTGGTGATGGATGATGTACTTAGATTTGTTGCCTAGATTTGGAATCAATTTCTCCACCTCATTTACTGTCAGTCTCTCAGAAGCTAGAGGATAATCATTATGGAGATCGTGAAGTTCTATTGGATACTCTAGATCCACTTCCAAGATAGAAGGATACTTCTCCCATTTCTTCAACTCAGTCTTATTCATCCATTTGAAATTGTGCGTTGGTAGTTTTCTACTCATTGCCCACCCATATAAATTATTTGCATCTAGGTATTGAATATACTTTGATGGCTTCGATGAATCATAATTATCCATGTACTTATTATTTGCTTCACCATATCGTGTTGAGATCATAGATATACCACCTCTAATACCCTTCTCAACCATATTTATCATATCGATGTCATGTAGTAGTTGTAATTCGATCTTAGTCATTTTCAAACAGGCATCCCATGACAATCCTGGTGATGTGTAGTACCATGCTGGATCTAGATTGTAGTTCTTCAAACATACGTCTCTAAAATTCTCAAACACATCCGCTAATAAGATAACATCAGATTTGAGATATATGTCATGGTAATCTTTCATAGATTTCATATTAAAAGTTTTCCACACGTTATTTGCATGTTGATGATCCTCCTCTGATATCATCGTGTCATTTAGCTTTGAGTAGAAGGCTTCAATTGGTGGAAGACTTGTGTCAGCTAACTTCTCAATACTATCTACATAGTCATAAGGATATACTCCTTTCCTTAGTAAGAGGTCTAGCTGCTTTCCTATGTAGAATCTTTTCATATTCTTACAACTAGACTTATCGAGATTACTTACAAGATTCGCTAGACCCATTTGCGTGAATCTGAAGCTATCAATGAATCTAATGTCTCGTGTAACATTTTTATTTTTACCATCCTTCATAAAGCTGTCTACAACTATCTTCTTTGTGAATGAAATATATTTCTCATCATTGTTTGGTATACAATCTATCTCACCTTCTGTCACACCTAGATTCTTAATAAAAAGATGTGCGTCATATCCAGATAGGTTATGAAATATGATAGGAAAGAACTTTGGAATTTTGTAGTTGATATTACAATCGCTGTGTGCAGCACCCCTGTACTTACCTGTTAGGTGGCAGTGATCTAACACCTTATCATCTACCAACTCAATCTCGTACCCAGACCCCATTCGTTTCTTACTGCGCATGCTCGACGAATAAATAGGGCTCTGGAAGAATCCGATTTTTGTGTATTCTGATTGGCTGTTCTGAACAATGCAATTTCACCGGAAGTCAAACATAAAGCATTTCTGGAGGGTTGATTTATTTGGACAAAGGTATCGGAAATATGGGGCCGGGTTATCTAAACGCTAAAACCGTTGGATTTTACCTAAATGGTGCCGCTAAAAATCTTTAGGGATTCTTAGATATTTGCTTGTATCCACTCGAGAGTTCATATCACTTCATCGTCAACACACATCGCACACAGTGCATGAATTCTCAGACTGATTCGAAAATCGAACTCAACTGGATATAGCCGAGGGATTTACCGTAACAGATAGTTAACTGACTATACTGATTCCCATATTAACAACAATGTTCGTAAGTGCTCTATAGGCAGAAGTGGCTTTTCCGATTTCGTAAACTTGTGAACAGGCGCTGATCGCTTAAATATAAGCGTTTGTATGGGAATGTAACGAACTCCAGCTTTCAAGGAGCTAAAATACGAGAGAATCGTAAGTAAAAATGCCTTGCCTCGCTTCTACGGTGTATTCAGTTGCTGTTTGTGTGGTCATCTGGCTCAGGTAAGGCGATTTCAGCGAGTTTGAATCCTCTTGTGTACTCAGGAATCTGATATCCATCTCACGATAAAGAAACACGAGCCTAATGCATGAAACTAAAGCCTTAAAATCCAAACTACAAACGGCAGAAGATGAAAGAGTCTTCCTAAGGCTTGCCCTGACACTAGCAAGCAAATGATCACTATCAAGATACCGGGTGAACGTCCAAATCCAAACCAAAACCTAGGCCTGAGGCGCTGAGAGAGAATCGAAGGTGACGTAACGATAAGCATGCGCAGATTCAACGGAAGTCCGTGATTCGCGGACTTCCGGAATCGGATTCTTCCAGAGCCCTATTTTTTCGTCGAGCATGCGCAGTAAGAAACAAATGGGATCTGGGTACGAGATTGCTACCAACTCTTTACCACAAATATGACAACTAGTAGATTTGTCATAAGCGATCTTATCTTCTTTTGCCATATGCATCTTCTTAGGATGTTTGAATACCTTATAGATTTCTTTGATGGAATTCTCAAGGTAACTTATGAATGCCTGTGAAACATCATCATCATATGACTTAGCTGTGTATGTAACTAGCTTTGGTTTTAATATGTTGTCATCAAAGCATTTTATCAAGTAGCAGAATCCTGATGGTTTATGCTTCTGATATTGTTTCGTATAGCTCTTACTATCGTTAGGACTACAAGTTGATATGCTCTCTGTAAAGCATTCGAAATCAGCATAGATTACAAATGGAACTCTCATAGATCTATTATAGTTCTTGAATGATAACACAGTACCTTTTTCTGGTAGCTCTATCTTAACAGCATCATGATCTGAACAGTATTCTATATGCTTGTTTAGTGATTCTTCTGATTTGAATGAATTCAAACATCTATTACAAAAATACCTTTTATGACCATGCTTATTAACCTGTGATGATAACAGCCTACTCAAATTCTCAATACAACAATAATGGTTTGTTTCATCATTTGATATCATTAATAAGTCGATAGTTTGTTCTCTATCGCATTTACTAATTCTTAGAGGATATACTCCTACCTCTTCGTATCCATAAACATTGATCGAATATGGTGTGTTGTTCTTTTCGAAACGATCAATTTGCCTTAGTGAAACTGGAAATTCGATACCACTCCAATCAAACTCTTCCGATTTTCCCCTCATTTCTTTGGTAATACGATCCCTGTTTGTCTTCTTAGGATATGCAGCCTCAGTCATACACCATTTGAAGCATTCATTATCGTTATTTTTTATGTTTATGATTGCTTTCTTAACAGCTAATTCCCTGGGAAGGGGTATGTATGAACTTGCTTTAATAGGTTCATGCTTATCGATATGTATATCAAAATATAATACTTTATTAAACTTCCACCCTGAACCATTATTTTGAAATGTGTCAACTTTTTCAAGTATAGCTTCAACCCCATTATCAAACGTTTCAGATATGTTTGTTGCTTCCGTAATTATCTCTATTTTGGAATGGAAGTGTCCCATATTAGTAATAGATAATCCTGTATTCAGATCTTCTTTTATAAACTCACACGTAAATATGAATTTTGTTTTAATTGGTTTATTTTGTTGATTTATTAAATTATCAACTCTTTGTTTGATATTATCGATGAAGGTTTTATAACCAATCTTATTATCTTGTCCTTCTATTCTGAATGTCTTCAAAAACCCCTTTATGGCAGTCTTGTGCTGTTTGGGTTGTAACTTATCAATATGGTTGTACATTTTATTTATTTCCACCTTCAATTTTTCAACACGTTTATCTGTTGTTTTCTTAATATCCTCTGGAACATGTGATGTAATCCAATCAGCAAATTTATTTATTCTCTTATTTATCGAATCAACAACGTTCTTAGATAGCTTACCTAGCGATTTTGGTTTATTACCTACTGGCTTCAAAACCGGCACATTGATTTCTGGTATTTCTTGATTCATAATATTATTATTTTCTCTCATTTGTGTGGCCTGCTTGTGATTCTTAACTATCGACTTGACATACTTATTAGCTATTAATTCCTGTCTATACTCCTTCGCCATCAATTTGGTGTTCTCGTGATTCTTAACTATCGACTTGGCATACTTATTAGCTATTAATTCCTGTCTATACTCCTTCGCCATCAATTTGGTGTTCTCGTGATTCTTAACTATCGACTTGGCATACTTATTAGCTATTAATTCCTGTCTATACTCCTTCGCCATCAATTTGGTGTTCTTGTCTATTATCGACTTATATTCTTTCATTGATAGCATCTGCTTATCTGCTCTTATTGGTTCAACGAATTCACTGTCTTCCAATAACTCCTCATACTTCTTCATAACTAATCGATCCTCTTCATCTAATTGAAACGTTTCCCTATACTTCACCAACATTGATTTGGTTGACTTTCTTTCTTCCTCTATCTGTTTTAACTCCTTTGTCATTGACTTGAGATCCTTATTAACCTTCAACACGGACTCTCTAAATTTATCACCTTTTGATTCTTTTTTTACTAGTGATAAGTATCGAGTCCTTAGAATAAACTTTTTAGATAATTCATTTATCTTCTCTGCTTGTCTAGATTCTTGTTCTAGTAATTCATTATATTTTTTCATAATATTATTATTTTCTCTCATCTTACCAATACTATGTAAACGTGATATCTGCAAAAGTGTCTTTTTAATATTTGGAGACTTAAGAAGCAATCTATTTTTTATCTCTGATATTTCATGATTCATAATATTATTATTTTCTCTCATCATACCAATACTATATATAAGCGTTATATCTTTAAGTGTCTTTCTAATATTTAGGGACTTAAGGAAATCGTGGAACGTGTCACTGGATGATTTAGCAAACTGTGCCACAATCGGCCTTTTACTACTACTCGATGTGATCGTTCGATGGGCCTATGCGATCGTTCGATGGGCCTATGCGATCGTTCCATGGGCCTATGCGATCATTCGATGGGCCTATGCGATCATTCGATGGGCCTATGCGATGGTTCCATGGGCCTATGCGAGCATTCGATGGGCCTATGATGATCATTCATTCGATCTTCAATATATGCGATACCAGAAGTCCTTGCGATTTAGTCATGTGACAGAACCATGTGACCCACACTTTCGCGCCCGAACCGAACCGTTGAGCTACTCATTTGCCATTCCGGTTCTGAAAGGATTGCATGGTAATTGGTATTATATTTGTAGTCGAAATATGTCTTTAGAACAATGCAGGGACCCTTTGAAGGCAGTCGAGAAAGAATTAGAAAGCACTAGAAATATGTCGCCACACGTTCTTCGCCTTCAGCCACTAGGCCGGCACCGGTAGCGGGTACATCGTCATCGCCATCGGGTTCTTCCATGGCCACTAGTTCCAGTTCCATATCTCCTTGGCAAGAGCACAAAACTCTATTTTCGTTTGGACCTGGCGCTGCTGGCCGAGGTGGAGGGGCAAATAAACGGCCGTATAAGTTTACTGGGAGCCACTGGGAGGGAAGCGAGTCGCCTTGAAATGCGAGTCATCTGCATTAGATGTAGATAACTCATTGAAGGAAGCATTTCCCAAACTCTTTGTTGTCATTTCACTATTCGCGAAAAAGTGAAAACGAGAAACTTCTCGAGACTTTTTCTGGTTTTCATGTTTTTCTACAAATGCAAAAAAAAGTCACCTTTTTCTGCTTTCTTTGTTCGACCACCTTGATTGACAGCTGTCAAAAAGCTGGCGCATGCATATATAATCGCCGTGACCCCATAAAAACGCACCAATCAGCCCACGATTGCTGTCATCTGACTTGATAGCTCAGTTGGTAGAGCGCCAGACATGTAACCTGGAGGTCCCACTTGGGTCAGAGATTTGTTCTCTTTCCCTCGTAGGGCGTGCACACTTAGCACTACAGCTTACCACTTTACATCACATTCTTTACACTTACTAGTGCTACGCGGCAAACATGATTTTATATCATAACTACATATATTAAGGGATACGTGTTTCTTCTGATTTTAGCTAAGCCTGAGGCTTTTTAAAGTTTCTCGTATAGATATAGTTTCACATACATAAAAATAAAATTGATGCACTCACCTTGTTCTGAACATAAAAAAGTGCACGTGAAAATGCACGCAGTCACCTACATTTTGACCGTTCTCTTAAAAAAAGAAGAACGTGAAAACAACAAATTTTACGTTCAAAGGAGAACGCAAACATAAGAAAATAAATCACACCGTTTATCGTTCGGCCTGAACGGACTCTGGCCTGATCACATTTTTCGAACATATGGTTATAAAAGGCACCTAAAGGCCACTACAAATTTCGAGAGAAAACACTTTTCTACGTTTCGTCGTCGTCAGCCGTCGTCGTCCTTAGTCTAGTTGCTTAAGGTTCCTATTCTCAAGGAAAGCCTAAACCACTCAAAAACCCATAGGAATTATAAAAGGCAAAATATGTTGACTTACTTGCTAAAACGGTTGCGATTTATCCTATAAACCGGCTCTACGTTCGATCGATCTGTATGTAGAAAAGTCCGGTGTTGTTGATTTCCCGCCTTTTCCATCACACGACTCTTGCACATCCGGGGAATTGAAGCTGGGCGTCGCGTGTTCGAATGAAGATCGAATGTCTTGAAGGATTAAATGTTTGAATCCAAGGTTGAATGTTTGAATTTTTTGACACAAAGTACGCGCCATCGTATTGAATGTTTGAATGTTCGAATTGAATGTTTGAATGTTCGAATTGCATGTTTGAATGTTCGAATTGCATGTTTGAATGTTCGAATTGCATGTTGAATGTTCGAATTGAATGATTGAATGTTTGAATTGCATGTTTGAATGTTTGAATTGAATGATTGAATGTTTGAATTGCATGTTTGAATGTTCGAATTGAATGATCGAATGTTTGAATTGCATGTTTGAATGTTCGAATTGAATGATTGAATGTTTGAATTGCATGTTTGAATGTTCGAATTGAATGATTGAATGTTTCAATTGCATGTTTGAATGTTCGAATTGAATGATTGAATGTTTCAATTGCATGTTTGAATTTTGACACAAAATACGCGCCATAATAAAGTGATGGTAATATCTAATGTTCAACTTTGCTACACTTACTTTATTATGTGCTATTAAAATTAATGTAGATTCGTAATTTGCACATTTTCATAAAAACCTAGCAGTATACAAAAACACAGGAATCAGGAACTACATTACCTTATGAGTTTGTGATTGCCGTCAATGTGCCATAGATGATTAGGCCCAGCAACTGAGTAGCTTCTCCTATAAATTGTTTGCAGCCACCGACTGGCTGTACCAGAAGGATCAACAACTTGAAGGGTTTTCCTTATCCGATATTCCTGTACATCTATACCACGACTTCTAAGATAACCTTTCATCATTCGATAACCACAGTTTGGGAACTCGGTGTGGATTGCTTTTACAACTTCAGTTAAACCGTCATCGGAAATAATAGAGAATGGTCTGGAAGAGTCAATTCCGAATTCTGACATTCGGCGTCGCACAGTTCTTGTCGAAACACCAAGCATATGAGCCATCTCTGGGGTACTAAATCTATTCTCGATGAAGTAATCGAGCTGAGCTCGTGTTATCAAGATTTTAGGTCTTCCAACGGCGCCCTTGTAATCAAATGCAGCACTATATTCATAATTCTCTGTACACTTTTCCTGTTGAATTAGCACAAGTTCATCTTGAGCTTGCCTTACACCGTCAATCGCATGGTCAACATGGCCATTGTCATCGACAGATGCTAATCCCACAAGGTGCTGATAAATTCTGTCTATCCGAAAAATGAAGTTATCAATAATAGACAAGTCGCTGTGATTTCCTTCTTCAATGCGCAAAGAAACTGATTTAAGAAGATCTTGAATCCGAATACGAATGTCGGAAATACAGTCCTCGAAAGGCATACTAAGATTTGCAAAAAAATGGCGACTGTGGGTCACATGACTAAATCGCAAAGACTTCTGATATCGCATATATTGAAGATCGAATGAATGATCATCATAGGCCCATCGAATGATCGCATAGGCCCATCGAACCATTGCATAGGCCCATCGAACGATCGCATAGGCCCATCGAATGGTCGCATACGCCCATCGAACCATTGCATAGGCCAATCGAACGATCGCATAGGCCCATTGAACCATTGCATAGGCCAATCGAACGATCGCATAGGCCCATCGAATGATCGCATAGGCCCATTGAACCATTGCATAGGCCAATCGAACGATCGCATAGGCCCATCGAATGATCGCATAGGCCCACTGAACCATTGCATAGGCCAATCGAACGATCGCATAGGCCCATCGAATTTTGGCACGAATACCGCGCCATACGGAAGAGGTTTCGGAATAGAATGTCCACAGGCTCTCTTTCCCTCCCCTTCTCCCCAGTCCCCCTCTTCTTTCCGTCCGCCATTTTGTTTTCGCCACGTTTTATTTTCGTCATTTTCCCCAGTATCTAGAGCCTGTGAACAGGCTATGTCACTGTCAGCTTTGTTGTTAAACTTCTGTTGATTCATGGAATCAAACAATTATTGACGATATTTTATATCATGACGTATATTAAGGTAGGGAAAGAAACATTAATCACTAGAATTCCAGAAACATAGTTAGGAATAGATTATATGACAAGGCAAATTATTAATTTCTTTTTGCAACTGAAGAACTTTAGGGATTCATGAAGTGGAAGTGGAATACTGTTCCAAATGTTGGGTACTTTAGAGCGAATTAAAAAATTATGTTTTGAAAATGAAAAGTGTAAATCAAAACTGCGTCTTGTGAAATGATCATGGTATTCCAGGTTAAATTTAAAAAATGCAGACAATGGATTTGGTAACATATCATTGATATGAGAGAAAATAAAGCATGAGGTCTGGAATTTGTAAATATTAACAATTCTTAGTGTTTCAAGTTCATCAAATAGAGGTTTGGTATGAGTACGTGGTAGAGAGTGAGTGATAATAGGAATGACTTTATCTGTAGTAGATAAAGAGGTTTAATATGTGTAGACAATGTGCACGGCAAAGCGTTTATTTTAAAAGCAACACATTGAAGAATGAAACAGGAATAAAGTCTTAATGCTTTTAAATGTGCTCTCCGAAAACTGTATTTTAAGGACCAAATTTCTTTAGCCCATTTTTATCCGTAGTTTTTAAATTTGTTGTAATTCATGAAATCTTCTATGAGTCTATTATTACAGTTTTTTAATCTTTTATATTTTATATCTTGCATTCATAATGTAGTCTTTTCATCATTTTTGTAAATACAATGTAGATTTAGCGCTAAGGTAGGAGAGGGTCACAAGTTTATTAGTGTTCTGCACTATTATGTGTTACCCTCCATAAATAAAGTCTTAATTATTATTATTATTATTATTATTATAAAGTTTAGCGCAGCTGAGAGTACCGGCCGAGTTTGAGAATTATTTTGAAGTGGTTTTCTTTAGTTTAGTCACAGGAAGCCCAAGCTCTGTTTATGTAAATTTCATTTTATAAGGGTTTGTATGGGAATTGTTTTATCTAGTTTTTCGATAAATATACTGTAATAAAGTGAATAAAACTTACCTGGTGTCTATGATCTGTGTCTTGGCTGTGTCTGTACGTAGTTTCAGCGAATTTGGGCGAATTTTGAATCCCTTACTCTTCATACTAAAGAAGAAATGAAAGGTAGGAAACGAACTTCAAATCTCGGGTTCAAAGCGAGTAAATCCGTAGACCGAGCCGAGTCCGAGTCCGAGTCAGATCCGAGTCCGAGTCAAATGACCGAGTCACAGTCGTTTACACGTACACGTAAGGCAGTTGTTTACTTGTGAACTCTAGCCCTTGGTGAGCGAGCTCTGGTCATTTACTGACACTAATCTTCTCTCGGAGACGGTTAGTTTTTCTTTAAATTTCCGGTTAATTTTATGTACAATAATATGCGACCTCGTCTGTGATGTAATATATAATCGAGTTTCGTGTTCTCACGGACGAGCTGGAACGAGCCTCAACTAGTAAATGGAGACAGAAACGGGGGAGGCTGAAAGCTATTTAGCATTAGGAAAGATTGATCCCAATGAGATGTCTAAATCTCGAACGAGCGATGTCTAACCACGCGCTCGCTGTTTCGCGCGAGAATACGAAACTTGCCTTTTTTCGCACGTAAAGGAAACCGTGGCCGTGCGAATCAGTTCATCGGCTCGAGTGTTCGAATCTCGGCCTGTCCTTGGGCAGGGAGTTTTCTCGATCTGCTAAAATTTCTTTTTGTGCCTAAAGAAATATGAAATCAACTTATATATTCAACCTATATTATGTGTAGTGTATTTATAGAACTTTGCGCGTGCTTGGCGAGATTTCAGACTTTTTCTTCACCGAACGCGGCAGCTGTTGGAATTCTCTTTGCAAACGAAAACGACCATGCACGAGAAGAATATCAAACTGAAGTGTAGCCGAAAGAAGGAGGGAAAACAAAGAAAAAACAAAGAAAAATGAGTGACTCGGTCATTTGACTCGGACTCGGACTTGACTCGGACTCGGATTTGACTTGGTCAACCGGTGAACTCGGTTCAAAGCCACTCACGTTTGGGTCGATTTTTTCACGAAAATCGCATCGATTTTACATTCTATCCCCATCAGCATACGCAGTGATACACTTCCAGTCTATCTGTGCCAACCAAACGAAGATATCTGTGACTCGCCAATGTGGTGCCAAAGCCGTTAACACAGGAAGCCCAAGCTGTGGAATTTTTAAATCTAGCTTTCGTTAATTGCAGAGTAAAGGATTTAAAATTTGCCTAGATTCGCTGCAACTGCATACAAACATAGTCAAGACACAGGCAATAAACACCAAGTAAGTTTTATTCATTTTATTACAATATATTTATCGAAAAGCTAGATTTAAAAATTCCCAACGGACCTTATCAGAGCTTGGGTTTCCTGTGTTGGCACCACATTGGCGAGTCACGGGCATAGATGGCTGTTTCTGGCGAGATTTTGGCGGACTCAATAGTGGATTGTAGCTCGGCAAATACAGAGATCTTCGTTTGGTTGGCACAGATAGACTGGAAATGTATCACTGCGTATGCTGATGGGGATAGAATGTAAAATCGATGCGATTTTCGTGAAAAAATCGACCCAAACGTGAGTGGCTTTGAACCCGAGATTTGAAGTACGTTTCCTACCTTTCATTTCTTCTTTAGTATGAAGAGTAAGGGATTCAAAATTCGCCCAAATTCGCTGAAACTACGTACAGACACAGCCAAGACACAGATCATAGACACCAGGTAAGTTTTATTCACTTTATTACAGTATATTTATCGAAAAACCAGATAAAAAATTCCCATACAAACCCTTATAAATTTAATTTACATAAACAGAGCTTGGGCTTCCTGTGGTTTAGTTAATTCTCTAGAAACTGCATGCAATTCATAAATGCACAAAACAGCGTTGTTTATAAATAAGCACAGTAACATGTTGAAGAATGAAACAGGAATAAAGTTTAGTGTAGTTTGCTGGTCGAATTTTACTGAACTGTTTTGAAGTTATTTTCTTTAGTTATTCTAGGGAAAATCTGTGAAGTTTCAAGTTCCAAACAAATACATTGGTCTTCGATTCTGTCAGACACGATGCGACTGCATGTTAATATGCTAATTTTCTACTTCAGTTTGTTTACATTTACTCGCACCGCAGTGCAGTGAATAATTATTAAATCGTGCACAGATGGCTAGCCACCAAATGTATGGTGCCACCAACGGCTAGCCATCAAACGTCTTCAGCCGTCAAAGGTGGCTTGGTATAACACAGGCACCCAAAGCTCAAGTTACGAAAGTATAACTTTATAAGGGTTTGTATGGGAACGTAATGAACTCCGTTTACTAGCCAGAAATACTTTATATTTTTTTGGAATAAAAATGACTTACCTTGCCACTGATGACTTGTGTCATGTTTCTCTCCTTGTTGGGTGGTTTATTAAAGCTGATATAAGCCGGGTTATTTTTCGGAGACCCTTCTTATGGTGGCCCGTTGTGATAAAAATAGTTTGTTAGAGTACGCACACAGTCACATCATTATTAGTACGCACACAGTCACAGCACTGTTAGTACGCACACAGTCACAGCACTGTTAGTACTCACACAACATATCTGTTTGCGAAAGTACGCACGCAGAGTCACATCGTTATTAGTACACACAGTCAGATCACTGTTAGTATATGCACGAACAATCCGATATAGCTAGTGGGCTAATAACGAATTAAAGTGAATGAGAGGAGATATTCGCCCCAAAATAACTAACATTTCAACATAGGGCCTCTAAGGACAACTCGTGGATGGTCAGTGAGCTATTTTGACATACTTTAAATCATGTGACCCATGACGGCATCATTACATGTACGTCATCACCAGTAAGTGACTCGTGGTAATAATACGATACCTGTACAAGTTTGAACTGTCTGCAATTAGAAACTAGGGATACGGGCATTTACTTAAAATCATGTGATGACGTCATTGTTACGCCATTGTCACTAAGTGATTTGTACGTGATGGAAGCCACTAATAGCCTATACTTATATGCACATAAATACTAAATGAACTGAGGAAAGGGGCATGATATAGTCATTATATAGTAAGTGGCATAGAGCAGATAATAAACCCTGCTAGCAGGGGAAACAGTGTTCTAGCTAGGAATTCTGCTCAATTATGTGTCAAATAACCCATATATCATTTTCTTTTGTGTCAATTTGGTCATGGAACTTTTAAGGAGGGTGGCTAATCGCTAAACAACAGAAATATAATGCTTCTTAAATCTGTTTTTAAATTAATCCAAACTCTTACTCTACCTAAAAAACCTTAAAATCAACAATGGCTGCACAGTAACTTAGGGTTGTTTAGGGCTAATCACTAAATACCACAAATATAATACTGCTTACATGTTCCTGTGAACTGATCCAAACCCTTACTCTACCTAAAAAATCCTAACCATCAATAAAGGGTGCTCACTAATATATATTTTTTGAGGACTAATCATAATCACTAAACAATACAGAAATATAATGTTTCTAAATGTTACTGTGAACTAATCCAAAAAAAACACTAACATCACTAAACGTACAATGTAAGTTCCCTTTTTTGAATCTTGAAAAAATTACCTACACGTAGTTGAAAAAATATTTGAAGAAAACATTACCTGAAACAAACATCAAATTGACCTAGGTTGAATCAATTTTGGTAAGCACTGGGCGACTCGAGCCGGTTGCAACGTGTAGGCACTGTGACTAAGTTATTATATTATATTGACAGAACCAGTTTGATTTTGTAAATGATCACTGCATTATATCATGGTTGTTGCTAGCATTTCAACGCTGTTAGTAGTACCCAACAAACAGACAAATTGTCTCAGTTCGGAAGAAGTCGTTGATGCACCGTGTTTTTTTACGACTTCCCTAATAGCAGGACAAAATAATTCTGAATATCGAAAGGCATGGCAATAAGACTTTGATGCAACTTATCCATGTACTCATGTTATTTTCCAAGCCTTTGAAGTTTAGAGGATGGAATTTTAGGCATTATGCACAAATGATAAAGATTCATATGGTGGAGAACCTTGCTGTAAAACTGGCGGATTCTTGAATAATAATCTAAACCGTTACAACGTATTTTCAGCTAGTGTCTTTGTGTCTGCGCTTGTGTACCTAGACCATTGTGTAATTTGGCCATACTCACGCTTAGATTGAGCGAGGAACAGATACAATGTACGTGGCATGTTTTATTTTGTACCGCATACTTTTGCGATGTTTGACTATAAACAAGCATTGATGCCTTTAGTTGGGAACTGATGCATGTTTTTCTATTCCAGTCAAACATGCATGACATAATTGTAAAATTGTGTTTACACGTCAAGTAGTCATGTAGTCATCTCTACACTATACAATTGTATGTATGTGGCCAGTAGCAACTACTCCCAAGTTTAGTGGCTGGGTATTCTAAAGTTGTACTTTGGTTTTTGTGGAGGGAGGAAAACTGAAGAACCCAGAGAAAAATTCGGACCAAGGACGAGATACCAACAAACTCAACGCACATAATTATTATGGCAGCGCATATGGGGATCAAACCTGGGCCACAGAGGTGAAAGGAGAAGCACTTAACTACTGCGCCACCCGGCTACCTACAATGTATCCACAATAATTGGAACCACATATACTTTTTTATTGGAGCGATTGCAGAATACCCCACCACTTGGTTAATTAATAATGCATTTTCTCAAATTCTCATACAAGCCTTTTAAAAACCTTACCCTGAAATTCAAAAAAATCCTACCCATGCATTTTCAACTCCAAATCATTACTACAACGAGTCTAATACACGTTAGCTAAATGGATAATTTGGCACAATTTGTAAGGAATTTTCAAGTGATCTTTCGAACTGGTGGGGTATTCTGCAATCTAGTCCGACTGACTGTGATAATAATGTCTAATGAAAGTAATCATACTTATATTAATTAGTCATACATGAATATACATGGTACTTTCCAAACTTCGTGTAGGCAAGTTTCTTATTTTTTTCACGACTCTCGTCCACAAGTACATGCACCTTCTTACCAGATCATGATTTCTCCAAAATAATTGTTTCTTAAAAAATAAGAGAACTTTTTGCAGAACCCAGAGAATGGTACACTTTATAGTTTTGGTTTGCAGCACACGAACCAGACCGCCATCTTTGATGTCCACAACATGGATCGAGCCAAATTCTCAATGTTACCATATAAAATTGCCATCTCCTCGTCGTTCAATTGAACTTTAGGAGAACTTTAAGCTTATATTCACCCTGACGAGTAAAACGTGCAACACGTTCGATCCCTGAGCCTAGGGATGTGTTATGAACCAACGTGCCATGAGACTCTAGAAAGCTGTTCTGTACACAGTTCTGCTGAGCTAAGCGATTCTCTCGTAAATACGACGACGAACAAATATTTTTTTTTACAACATAGCTGTAGCGGTCAGTTAATTGTAAGTCATTTTGGAATATTTACCTTTCCCTGCTAGCAGAGGTCTCTCTCTGTCTTGGTAACTGATGGAAGGCGAGGGAGAGACCTCTGCCGACATCCGACGCTTGCCGTCCACATTCATGGACGAGTCAAACCAGTTTCGAAAACACGTTTTACCGGAAATAGTTGTACGCATCAGTTGTTTGTTGCAGTTGTTTCATGCGCTCATAAGTACACGTGAGATCGCGTCACTTGTTGCCAAGGAAACTACGCATGCGCGACAGAGAAAGCGTTGGATGTCGGCAGAGGTCTCTCCCTCGCCTTCCATTTTACCAAGACAGAGAGAGACCTATGCTAGCAGGGAATATTTACCTTTAACAACATGACCAAATCCTTTCGAAAGCGTCAAAGCGTCTTCTCCGATATAAACATTAACAGCTAGTTGTTCATAAACGTCCTTCAATACATCTTCAAACGTCATTCGGAAAGTCAATGGCGAGTCGTCGATTCAGTCAGTTGCGTGTTCTTCTATGTAGTTGAATTTGCGGGGTGAGGTTCGTCTCTCTAACCTGAGATGGCGCGATTTCGAAAGCCAAAAATATCAAAAGAGAAACAAGAATTGCCTGAATTTAATATTCCAGCCAGTAACTTCATATTCGACGATGAAATGGGGTGTAAACATATTCCAGTGCTGGGAATCTAAGACTACTCGAATGAAGGCGCAACTTTAGAATACTCGGCCTCTAAAATTTGGGAGTCTTAACTACTGGCTACATATACATGTAATAAAAGGTAAAAACAATAATATAGTTAGGTAAAAGTCTTTTAGTAAATCAAACAATGTATGATTTTATTCAATTACATAATATGATTTTTACATTTGAAGGTTAAAAGTTGGGAGTTAGTTTGAATATCTCAGGGGAACGCGGGGCTAATAAGTACCTACTGAACTAGAACACTTACAAAACTCTTGATTATTGAACTGAAATACTTTCAACACTCTAGGTTATCGAACTAGAACACTTAAAACACTCTAAGTTTTCAACTGGAATACTTGTAGAACTACGTCACCAGATCTGTAAGTATTCCAGTTGAATAACCTATCTCTCTCGCGGCGCGCGAACTCAGGCATTGTTGGATTTTTGTCAATCAGAAAAGTGCCACTTGAATCCTGTCGCTGAATGCATTTGCATAATTTAGATTGTAAACTTTTCAAGTCGACGACAGGACTCGAAGGCTTTAGATTACAGCATTACTGTTCGAAAATGCGCTTAATTTTCCTCTGGAAAAGTTTGGTTTCGAATTATTTAAGGATTCACACAGCGGCAGTAAGAGAGTTAGTTTTGGGTAAAGACACTTTGTTAATAAATGTATCGGCTCTGGAGAGGCACTTGGGAAAGCGTCACTTGTTCCTCAAGTTCAAATGTACCAATACATCTGTCGGAAATCGCTCCATGATTATGTTCGGCATTTCTCCTTTAACGTGCCTCTACGCGACCTATTTTGACTTGATGATTTACATTTATAGTTTTGAACATGCTGAATTAAAAAATTGGCGAAAAAATGGACACAGATGATAATTTACGGGAGATTTTGACGCTTTTAACATGTGACGTCAGGGCAGCCGTATATGGAATATTCCACGACTGGGATCTGCTATATTTGAACAGGCCACAACAACACATCTATACGGCATCTAAAAACCTTACAACTCTGAAAAATACACGATTTTCTTCGCTTCGCCGATGAGTTTCTGCCCTGACGTTACAGGTCCCAGGCCGCACTAAACCCTGTCGCTCGTGCAAGATCACCACAGGAAGCCCAAATTGTCGTGAAAACCATGTTAAAAGCGTTAAAAACTCCCGTAAATGATCATCTGTGTCAGGAGACCATAACCTGGAGCGTCCATATCTCCTATATAGTTGTCACAGCCTTTTCACAAGTTGGGCTATTTCTAGATCCTTTTCCCCGCCTATTAGTGGATTGCACCAGTGGCGGAACAATATGTCTCATTAGCTACTTTTGTTATACCAGCAACATGGCTGATACGCTTTTGTGATTTGATTCCCTTAGGAATGATTGTAACCCAAGAATAGCAGGAAACAGTTCTAAAATAACCTAACTTGTGAACACGCTGTGACCTGGCCTCGTATGCGGGATGGCGCTCCTAGTTATAGGCTTCTGTCTGTGTCCATTTTCCGCATATTTTTGAATTCAACATGTTCAAAACTATAAATGTAAATCAAGTCAAAATAGGTCGCATAGGTACTTTACCGATGCAAGACCAGGTAGCCGTTCTCACATTGCTCTATTCCCAACTGACGAGTTTTTACAATTCTTCAAGTAATATATAAAAAACGAGAGCTAGTGTTTTACCAGGGTATCCAAACACCGAGAAAGATGAAAGCACGAGGCCGCTTTATTCATAAATCATTATAAAGTATTGTTTGCCTGAATTTATTGCATGCAATTATAGACTACAAGGGTTGTGATTGTTATTTTGTCACGGTTATTTTAACAAACGCCTGATAGCGTAGTGGGCAAGACAGTGGACTAGTAGTCGAGAGCAGCCATGGGGATGATGGTTCGAGTCACACTCTGGACACCGATTTTTATTTCCGTCTTCTCCTCTACTTCTCCCATGTAAAGTGATACTTATGCTGTAATACTTGTAGCTTAATTAGGTCCAACACATGCATGAATGATACACATATGAACATCACTAGTGATTTGGATATCTAGTGTTTCATTGGGTATCCAGATTCATGCATGTGACCAAATTCTGCCTTCTGATTGACTAAAAAGCTCATGAATTATTAATGAGTTTGAGAAGTTCTATGTAAGAGTTACATACTGAGAACGGAGGCAATAAGCCATACATCCCGAGGCTTATTGCCGACGTTCGAGGTATGTAAGTGTCTTATTTCATACTTGACGAGGTTTTCGTAAAATTTTCATTGATGTAGCTCATTTTAGGTAGATTTTGGGCGAGTACCAAGACGGAGAAAAGGTTCTAAATCATTATAGGGATATTTAGTAAGTTTGGCTGAAGCCAAGGTGAATGAATTCCTTGGAGAAAATAATAAGCTAGAAACAACAAAATATCGTTGAATTGTATTGAATTGCTCGTTATAAATGCAAGGATGTATGAGAAGTTCCCGGGATGTATCTGGATACATCCCGGGAACTTTTCTCATACATACCTTGCATTTATAATGGGGGTATGTATGGCAAATAGAGCCTCATGAAGAACAAAGAAAACCGTGTCAAGTATGAAATAATTATAAATACGTTTCTAAAATAGTTTAAACTTCTGAATGGGAACACTCTCAACTCTAGTTCAGACAGTTCCGAGATAGGTGTGGACTTTATCCCCGTAAATTCTGCCTTCATCGGCACTAAATATTAAATACTAACAAATAAAGCGGCCTGGTTTCTCAATGATTTTTGGAGGCTTTAGTTTAAAGAAAGTTTTGAAAGTGTACGCTGAATCGAAAGTAATCTGCACGCGTCAAAACACGCACAATTGAATAGTATTCAATTTTAATTAGATGACGTCATGGACACGGTGTGTTGACCGCGCGCTCAGCCGTTAGGGGGAGGCTTTGGAGAAACAACAGCCCAACGGCTGAAACCGAGCCTACATTCCTAGTTGATTACTAAAACATGAAGCTGATTGCGTTGGGTTCTGTACTTACAGACTTATTTAATATGACTATTCAGCCACGTCAGGAGCAAACGATGATCCAAGAAATTACCGTCCAGTTTCCGCTATAGTGTGCCAGCCGTTCCTCGAACGTATAATTCAAAGACAGCTCACAGCTTATTTCCATGAACATAATTTATTATATGGAGAACTCAGGCTTGCTTCAGAAAGAAACATTCAACTGAAACGGCTGTTTTTTACTCTGCATTGCCTGGTACCTTTTTTTGTTTGATTGTCCATCCAGGAAACATTTCTCTGCAAACTGAAGCACTTACATGGAGTATGTGATGAAAGTCTCCTGTGGTTTGAAAATTATCTTTCCAACCAAAAGCAGTTTGTATGTGTCGACTCACAAAGGTGTGAAGTTGACATGTGGAGTATCACATGGTCAATCCTGGGACTATTATTTATAATTTAGATCAATGACATCACTATGTATATTGTAACTGCTCAGTAAGCCTATAGACATAATGGTAGCTCGCCACCGACAATTCATCATATTTTCCTCAGCATCGTCCAATAATTGCTTAATATTATACTGGTTCAATTGTGGAAGCTGTTGAAAATCATATTAACAAATTGGAAGCATATGTCTCAATGGCTGAAGGACAATCGTCTGGTACTAAACGTCTCCAAAACCAAGACTTCATTATTTATCTCACAATTGCATCAGGAACGTTGAGCCTGAAATTCATCGGGCTAGGTATAAGTTACAAGTACCTATAGGCGTAGTGTTTGATGATTATATGTATCGGAAGACTCGCGTTTGTAAAAAGCTGGCGACTAGAGTTAACGTACGGGGTGTTTTAGAGGTTTCGTTACGAGAAAAGCAGCACTGCTTGTTTACAATACGAGTGTACTGCCTATTTGTGACTATTGTAACGTTACATGGAGTAATCTGCAACAAGATAAGGATAGAATACAGCGTCTTCAACAACGAGCTGCCACATGACTATGTACACTCAGAGGCAATGAGTTAGTTGAATTGGTCACCTCTGGACTGGAGGCGATCTTATCATCAGGTCGTGCGAATTATTACTCGGGCTGCCTGTGGGGAGGCCCGAGTATTAAATCGCAAGTGTTTATTATTTTTATTTTCTAAATCGAGGTATTTCGCTCCCAACCAATCAGCTCACACTGTTCAAGTCGTTCAAGTGCACATACCGCCCTGGCGCCGCATAATGTCGAAAAGGTCAACCGGAAGCCACAGACTGCGGATAGAGTTTTTACTCTATCCTGAGGACTATAGCAAAGCTGAAACAACGTGTATATAGTTTTAAACGTACTATATTTCGGCTAGCCAAACTAGCTTTCTTTAGTTGCCTAGATGTTGTAAGTGAAGAGTTCTAAAATAGGGGCTTTACCTCGGTGTAACAACCTCCGAGACTGCGTCACAAAACTCCCTGTTTAACTATGAATAATTTGGGACTAGGAATATTTCCCGAGCACCCGAAGCGGCACTTATACATTTTACAAGGAATTGGGGACTAGCCTCTACTTGAAAAAAATTCACTGTGCTCAGCGTAGGAATCGAATCCAGGAAGCTAAAATTTATAGAACGACTGACACAATCCTACTCAAACAGTAACCGCTAGCCCACGAGTGACGAGTGGCGCATGCTTACCTTTCGTTAGAGCTGTTAAACGAGAATCCTCTCACGAGCGAGGTTTTGGTTCGAGAAGGGCTTCGAACAGTTCTCTTTATGGCTCTGTAATATAATTGTGAGCAGAATGAAGTTTTGTGAATGAAGGTAAAGCTTTTAATTAGAGATAACCAACATTCATTTCAGTTATGAACATGGCAGATAAAGTTACACAGATCGAGGCACACGAATTGACCACGAATACAATTAACATGCCTGTAGAAAGAACAGTAGTGAAATATAGTGGCAGTTCAATCGGTAGGATGGACAGGATATAACTTATAATATGGGATAAATATAAACATTGAGACACTCATATTTTAGTACTCAGAACCTCCAGTACAACAGAACAGCAGACTGTAAATTGTAGACGTGTGTTACATGAATAAGTAGTGTTTACAGTAAAAGTCAATTTATTTAATTTACATACGAGAAAAACATATCTAATGTACATATCATGAAAAACAAAAATATTAAATTACATACATATACTAGGGGAGCAGAAAGTCACCGCTACTGATAATTCCTCTACCCCACTCCTAATAAATAATAGGAGTGGAGTACCACCCCTCCTCTGTGACCACGCCTTAGAATGAAATGTCTGGAATGTAAAGAATGTAGAAAAAAAAATGACGTTTATGTGTATACAGCCCGAGTAAGGCTGTACCCAGCCTCTTGTTTCACTTGTTTAAGAGACAAAGCAGCTAGTATACATAATTTCAATACAAGATACCAGGACAAGCTCATTGCCCAGAATCAGTGGCTGGACATATCGATATGCACATCTCATTAACTGCCGAAATCAGTCACGCGTCAAGCTCATTAACTGCTGAGCGGGAGATTCAAATACAGAAAATGGCCGAATCTACGTCAGGTAGTCTGATAAAAGTAGCTACTGGTGTTTTTCCTTTCATTTTACACAAAAGTCAACATCAGTCTTTTATTAAAGGAACACCAATTGACCCTTAGGTACAGTTTTTTAAAGTCTCCGCTTTAAAAAACCTATGTGTTCTTTCTGAATAAAGGCAACTTTTATTTCAATTTTATGTGAAGAAGTCTGAACAGCAAACTTCTTAGTATTTTTTCTCGTCAAGCGCGAAACTTTAAAAAAAGTCAACATCGGATTCTGGTAGCCCTAGAAATAAACTTTAAAATGATATGTTACTCTTTTAAATTGGTCGGAGAAAACCTATGTCATTTAATGAAAGAAAAAAAACTTTACTAAAACGTGATTCCTGAGCATTTATTATAATTAGAACAACAAATGAACTCCTGCTTGTCATGGAGGTGACACATAAGTACTCCCTCTGGGAATAGACAGGGAGGAGCGCGAAATTTAACTTGATTGGTGGGAAATGCGTTGCAAAGAAACTGAACTTCTGCCGGTAGATTTGAGTTTATCATTATAACGCAATTGCGATCTTGACTGATACTACATTAATAACACATCCGAATACGATGTCCATAAACTAGGACACGGATAAGCTTGAATAACATCTCATTTTAAAGCTACATCTTCCAAGAATCTGTATTCAGGCTTATTTGCGATGCGATTTGAACACCAATGGGAGAAAATTGAGAACGAGTTGGAACACTGTTAGCCGTTTTGCCGACCGGCTTTTTTACCGCTTCGGCAACTAGCTCTGCGATGAACACTCCCAAGAGTCAGACGTAACTTTGGGAAAAACACCTTTGTTTTTAGTGATGCCAAACTTTATTATAACAACAACAACAACTTTTTATTTCGTACCTCTAAATATTAAATACAAAATTTAATCAAACAAAGGGAGGAATGATTCAAAAATTATGGACAGGCTAACTGAATAGTCAAAGACTAATCTAGCAGGTAGCACTTACAAAGTATATTAAGCTATTGATCAGAAATTAGTTTTCTATTGCTTAGTATTTGTAGTTCTATGAATCTTATCTGGCACATTTATTCTTTTTTTACCTGTTATAATTTAGCCAATGTTTCTAGCTATCCTGACGTAATTTGTAACATTATTTTCTTAGTTCTTGGATACAGGGCCCTATGGAGACCAGCCACCGAGATGAATCGACTACCCTTGATCAGTAAAATAGCATAAAGTTTCAGTCCTGTACTCTAGAGTCGGAGTAACTTTCAGCTATTCGGAACGAATTTAAACACGAAGTTTCGGTATAAATAGGTTAGCCCCTGCTCTTTTCACGCATGACGAGCTCGAAATTTAAAATTGCTGAGCAGTGAAGAAAGCAAGCGAGCATATCAGCCTTTGAAATGCTAGATTTTTAAGGTTTAAAATTAAACAAGCAATAAAAATGTGACCAGAGGGAAGATAGTTGTCCCATTTATGACTGCCAGTGGTACTTTTGACTGTTTGCGAACTCTTTAGCTCTTACTCTGAAGTTAAACATTTTTGTGTTCCATTTGAATTGCGCGGGATAAGCAATTAGTAGGGGGCACTCAAGCATAACACAGATGTTCACTCCACAAAGGCTGATTGACAACTTGAAGGGAGACAAACTCCTGGGCTCCATTTTTATACCGGAACTTCGTGTTTAAAAGTATTAGCTAGCGACCATGCGTGCCGGGCCACGTCACACTACTTGGCTGCGATCTGCAGAATTACTCGTGATAAGGGCATCTGAAATACATTCTTCGTGAATTTGAACTGAACTTGTAATTACAACACAACAGACTACAGTTACGTGTCCCCCAAAGGAATTCCTAATAACGCACAAAATGTCGCTTATCAGTTCACCCATGTAGAAGTGGAAACACACCTGACTGGCACGCGCTTCCTGTGCAAAGTGATTGACATTCCTTTTCTCTGCCTTTCTCTCTCGTGTCTTGAATACTGTGTCTTTGTTATGATTGTCACATGATCCATTAGATTAAAATGCAATCTCTGAAATTTCATTCAACAGATGAAGACCAACAAAGAATACAGTGCAGACGAGCTCAACTACTTCCGGGTTTGTCACGTGACCACCCGTATAATTCCTGATGGGTTACGAGCAGTATTCCAACGGGAATGGGACACGCATTACAAGAGTTCTCCTGGCCAGTGGCAAGACACAGCACAGAATGGTGCTGATTTCTACAGCTTAGAGTCGGCGAAAAACCGGAAAAAGAACGCACGAATTTTGAATATAATGAAGGATGGGAAGAGGAAAAAATGGGATTGTACTTGCCTTTTCTATGCCATACTTTACTCCGATAGTATTGGTCCTAAGCTTGATGCAATTACTAAAGCAACTGTTGATGATCTGAGAAAGGTCCGTAATGAAGTATTTGCACACACAAGCGACGGAAGTCTTAACGAAGCTGATTTTAAAGTTGCCATTGAGAAAGTCATTACCGCATTCAGCTATTTGAATCTCGATGTTGCTGCCATAAAGGAAATAAAGAACCAGAAGAGCTTTCGAATAGAAGAAGTTACAACCCTCAAAAAGCAACTTCAAGACGAGAAAGACAAGACCTGTGCAATTGAAGAGGAGTTAAATGCCGACCTAAAACCATTTTCTGTGTTACCTCCAAAGCCGTCCCATGAGAGCATAGAGCGTCTAAAAGTGAAGGAGATAGTGGATACAATGAATAAGATGAGAGAGGAAAAGAGAGACGAGATAACCGTTATTTATCTGTCAGGAAACCCTGGCTCTGGAAAGAGCCAAGTGGCAAGGCAGATCGGCGAAAACCTATTTAATGGCACGTCCGATCAGACAATAGACTTGAAGTTTGTTATGACATTCAACGCAGAAAATGTTAATAACCTTCTCCAGTCTTACACTGAGTTTGCCTACAGATTGGGGTGCACTGAATATTCTATATCCAGCATCATAAAATCTGAAGAGATAAAACTAGAGGAAAAAATCCTCCATTTGAAAAGTCTCGCCGGTCAAAAGCTGCACAAATATTCTTGGTGGTTGATTATTGTAGACAATGTGACAGATCTTAAAGCAATTTGCCAGTACTTGCCACATGCTGGAGAAAAGGCTTGGGGAAACGGTCAAGTTCTAGTTACTACCCAAGATCGTTCCTCTATTTCTTATGATTCGCACACTTTCCATGTCCCATTGAGTGTCGGCATGGCACCTGAAGAAGCCATTGCTGTGTTATCGAATATCTCTGGTTTCTTTGGTGAAACAGAAATCGTACTGAAAGTGGCTAAGGCCTTGGATTTCCAGCCACTGGCATTAGCATGCGCAGCAGTGTACGTTAGACGAATAAGGGAAGTAGGGAAATCTATTACCTGGTCTGATTACTTGCGAAAGCTCGGAGAAGGCAAACGAGAATCGACTGAGAAGATTTTCAAAGAAACGAGCCTGCCCTATCCCCAAACAATGACAGCGGTAGTCAGGTTAGCCCTAGAAAGGGAGATAATAGACAACATAGTTATGAAGCATGTTTTCCAGTATCTGTCACTTTTGGCACCTGAACCTTTATCCCTAGATTATATCGTGCATTATGTTACTCAGTTTACACCTGATGAAGACGAAGAGTATCTCGCAGCACAGATTGCAACCTCTTCACTGATATTGTATTCTGGAGCGGAATCTAACGAGGTACGAGTGCACCAAGTTGTGCATTACTGCCTTAAACGATATATTTTCGGAAAAGATGAAGAGCCTAATCTGGATGTTCTTACTGCTGCCACTTTGACCTTTGACGAAATCAAATCATTTTGTAAATACGATGTTCAGCAAAACCATTATTCACAAACACAAATAACACACATTTCTTGCCTTGTTCTACAAATAAACTGTTATTGGATCAATAACTCAACAAAGATGAAACATGTTTGGTCAAAACGACGAGAAATAATAAACTGTTTGGAGAACGTGGGAATAATTTGTTGTGATCAATTCTGTTATTGTACTGCACAGACAATTTTAGAGATCAACCTGCAGTTGAAGAAATGTCTTTATCGGGAAAACCATGCAGACGTGGCTTATACGTTGAATAATCTTGGTAATACTGCTTATCATCAAGGCCAGTATCAAATAGCGAAAAAGTACTATGAGAGGGCACTGGGCATAACAGAAACAGTCTTGGGTCCGGACCATCCAGACGTGGCTTCTACGTTGAATAATCTTGGTGCAACTGCTTCTCATCAAGGCCAGTTTCAAACAGCGAAAAAGTACTATGAGAGGGCACTGGGCATAAGAGAAACAGTCTTGGGTCCGGACCATCCAAACGTGGCTTTTACGTTGAATAATCTTGGTTGTACTGCTTCTCATCAAGGCCAGTATGAAACAGCGAACAAGTACTATGAGAGGGCACTGGGCATAACAGAAACAGTCTTGGGTTCGGACCATCCAGACGTGGCTCATACGTTGAATAATCTTGGTAATACTGCTAATGAACAAGGCCAGTATGAAACAGCGAAAAAGTACTATGAGAGGGCACTGTGCATAAGAGAAACAGTTTTCGGTCCGGACAATCCAGACGTGGCTAATACGTTGAATAATCTTGGTAATACTGCTTATCATCAAGGCCAGTATGAAACAGCGAAAAAGTACTATGAGAGATCACTGGGCAAAAGAGAAACAGTCTTGGGTCCGGACCATCCAGACGTGGCATCTACGTTGAATAATCTTGGTAATACTGCTAATGAACAATCCCAGTATGAAACAGCGAAAAAGTACTACGAGAGGGCACTGGGCATAACAGAAACAGTCTTGGGTCCGGACCATCCAGACGTGGCTAATACGTTGAATAATCTTGGTAATACTGCTAATCATCAAGGCCAGTATGAAACAGCGAAAAAGTACTATGAGAGGGCACTGGGCATAAGAGAAACAGTCTTGGGTCCGGACCATCCAGACGTGGCTGATACGTTGAATAATTTTGGTACTACTGCTAATGAACAAGGCCAGTATGAAACAGCGAAAAAGTACTGTGAAAGGGCACTGGGCATAACGGAAACAGTCTTGGGTCCGGACCATCCAGACGTGGCTTCTACGTTGAATAATCTTGGTAGTACTGCTCATCATCAAGGGCAGTATGAAACAGCGAAAAAGTACTATGAGAGGGCACTGGGCATAACAAAAACAGTCTTGGGTCCGGACCATCCAAACGTGGCTTTTACGTTGAATAATCTTGGTACTACTGCTGATCATCAAGGCCAGTATGAAACGGCGAGAGAGTACTATGAGAGGGCACTGGGCTTAACAGAAACAGTCTTGGGTCCGGACGATCCATACGTGGCTAATACGTTGAATAATCTTGGTTGTACTGCTGATAATCAAGGCCAGTATGAAACAGCGAAAAAGTACTATGAGAGGGCACTGGGCATAAGAGAAACAGTCTTGGGTCCGGACCATCCAGACGTGGCTGATACGTTGAATAATCTTGGTAATACTGCTTATCATCAAGGCCAGTATGAAACAGCGAAAAAGTACTATGAGAGGGCACTGGGCATAAGAGAAACAGTCTTGGGTCCGGACCATCCAGACGTGGCTGATACGTTGAATAATCTTGGTAATACTGCTTATCATCAAGGCCAGTATGAAACAGCGAAAAAGTACTATGAGAGGGCACTGGGCATAAGAGAAACAGTCTTGGGTCCGGACCATCCACACGTGGCTTCTACGTTGAATAAACTTGGCAATACTGCTTCTCATCAAGGCCAGTATGAAACAGCGAAAAAGTACTATGAGAGGGCACTGGGCATAAGGGAAAAAGTCTTGGGGTCGGACCATCCACGCGTGGCTACTACTTTGAATAGTCTTGGTTGTACTGCTCATAATCAAGGCCAGTATGAAACAGCGAAAATGTACTTTGAGAGAGCACTGGACATAAGGGAAAAAGTATTGGGGTCGGACCATCCACGCGTGGCTACTACTTTGAATAGTCTTGGTTGTACTGCTCATAATCAAGGCCAGTATGAAACAGCGAAAAAGTACTTTGAGACGGCACTGTGTATAAAGGAAACAGTCTTGGGGCTGGTCCATCCAGACGTGGCTACTACATTGCATAATCTTAGAATAGCGAAAAAGTACTATGAGAGAGCACTGGAAATAGGAGAAATAGCGACTTAAATGTATCCAAAGTATTTTGTCAGCAAACATTTGTGGCTTATCCAGTGATTTAATACCCCAGAGACTATTCCATCTATTCTTATTCTGGAATAATAATAACAATAATAAGAACCTGTGTTAGACTGAATTCAAAGAGGTGACATTGATTGCCATTGAAGCTGTGTATACGACCGAACGCGCCCTTAGAGGACAAACCAACATCCTTCAAGTTTTTTCATACCTTCAGGGACGGCGAAGTTCGGGGGGGGGGGGGGGGGCTCTAGCTCCTCCACTTTTTTGTCAAAAATAGTTTGCCTTGTTACTTCTCAGTCAATTTAAGCCTATAGTTTGGCCATACCGGCTGAATGACCATTTTTAGCAATATTCCCCCTCCCCACACTTGAAATTTCGCTCCGCCTTCCCTGACCTTCTCTTTCAATTTTTATGCGATGGCTACCAAATTTGTTCTAGCTGTAGTACAAGAGAAGAAAGGCATTTTTATACATAGTTTACGTACCTTGCTACCAGTGTTTAGAACAAAACTTTCCGTATCGTCATGAAACCGGTATTTTTCGGTGGTAAAAATGTGAGGTTCAAATATGTTTAGGGCAGAACAAGCCAGAAATAGTATGAGCAACACAATGCATCATATTTGATTGTTTTAGTTGCATTTTTAACACGAACGTATCTTGGTGATGCGCTGTAACCAATGATCATAACTACACACAAAAGCTGCGTTGTACATAGAGGAAGTATTGGATTTCAATGTAAGAAAATAATTAAATTTGTCCAAACAGTATTGTAGTCTACTGGTGTAGAACGAAATTATAAAATAAATGTGAAATTTGTGTTAAACTATGGAAGCTGGCCAACATTAAAACAACTGTATCTTCCAAAAACAAGCTCTTTAACAAAGAACACACCCAAAATTTGCTTTAATTACATATAACTACCAAACTATCAGGTGCACCCTACTGAACAAATGAAACTGTATGTATATTAACATTAGACCGATAATGCGTTAAGTACATACAACTACCAAACTATTAGGTACACCCTACTGAACAGCATGAAACTGTATGTATATTAACATTAGACCGACAATGCATTAAGTACCTAAGTACCAAACTATCAGGTGCACCCTACTAAACACCATGAATCTGTATGTACACACATGTATATTAACATTAGACCAACAATGCATTAATTATATATAACTACCAAACTATCAGGGGCACCCTACTGAACAGCATGAAACTGTATGTATATTGACATTAGACCAACAATGCATTAATTACATACAGTATAACTACCAAACTATCAGGTGCACCCTACTAAACACCATGAAACTGTATGTATATTAACATTAGACCAACAATGCATTAAGTACATATAACTACCAAACTATCAGCTGCAACCTACTGAACACCATGAAACTGTATGTATACAGCTATTTCAATTAATGTTGTCTGGGAGATAGGGAATAGGACATTAGGGAATAGGGTATTACGGAATAGAGCATTAGGGTATTTTAAGTTTAAAAAACTTATAATGAATTATGGTTACGAGTTATACGACCTGGAAGACTTAGTCGACTTAGCTTACGGTTTATTTATCCATTTTTTGTCTGTGAACAGCCGTCCGACATTTTAAAAATGCAATATTCCCCAATGTCATATTCCCTAATACCCTATTCCCTGTTTTGCGCAGTCAAGTTGATTACGTTTAGCTCCATGGTCATGTAAGTGGAATGTGTGCCTTTTCTCCTAGGAGAAACAGCATCAGCCGTAGGGACTTGCCCGTTGGTATGGTATTACTGCTGGACATCCTTGCTGTACTTTTTTTGGTGATGTCATTGCCAGTGATGTCATACCAGGTTGTTTTCAGTATGCCTGATTCTTGAAATTTTTAAATAGCTTGACTGGCTATTAATAATTGTAATTTGGGCTCGAAGGGTGGCTTCATACGTTTTCTTTTCAATTAATCAGTATGCCTAATTCAGTTGACAGTTAATACTTTTCTTATATATAAGCTATAACAGCTTTTTCTACGCTGTTTGCAGTATGCCCACAAACTTTAATATTTTTCGTCATCATTAAGTCAACATTTGTAATTGCGTGACCTGTGTGGTAAAGTCGGTCATACTACCTTGTGTTTTTCGTTATCCATTCAGTATATCATTGTGTTGTATAATGTAATCATGTCTGTATAACCTTTATCTATTTCTATATGGCCTTGTCGGGGCGGGCTTCGCTTTTTCCTTTTTCCTTTTTCCTAGAATGCTAGCATGTTGTCGTCAGGTACCTCGGCCCCAGCAAAGCAGTCGAGGATGAAACACCGGGTTGATGTCCAGGAAAAATGCCTCGACTTCCCCATTGTACAGACATCAGATGGCAAGCAACCAGTATCTGATGTTTCACAGGCAATTCCACATGTAGTGTCTCCCCTGTAAGTACTACCTTCCGTTACCCCTACACTGTCAGTTAGCAAATGGAGGACTTGGAGAACTATCCGATAAATGCAGTGACTGTTTTCTAACTCGACGTTAATTACAACAATAATTATGTTTCTTGTCCTGTGGAGGGACTGGAGTTATGTCTTGGCTCCACCCAGTTCTTTTTCATCCCAAAGGGTTTTAATAGGTTGTTTCTGGCCTCTCTGACATTCTCCTATGTGGCATGTAGATGTGCCGATTTAATTAGTTATTCAAGGCATGGAATTGACACACCAATTATTCACGGTACAATGTTTCAAGCAACATCCCGCACGGCCTTTTACGACCGGTTTTCTAATTAACAATGACCAAAACCACAACCACGGGTCTACAATATTGTGCAAACGGAGCCTGCATTAATTGCATTTTAAGGGTCGGAAATATTGGTCGGAGATGGGCCGAATTTATGGATCGGAAATAGGTGAAATTGTAGACAGGGGCTAGTTTCACCTACCGGTTTTTCTCCTGAAATTTGTTTAATTAAGACACTATAAGTACACTGTACCTAATCAGTTAATTGTATGCATGATTCAATTTTCACGTTCTTGGATTCATCAGTGGATGTGGAAATACGAGATATTGTAGACAAGTTGCCAGTTTCTCCTGATATTATTATTTTCGGACCCGTTAATTTAGCCCATTACGTAACATTAGTACTAGTCGAACGGTTTCGGGATAGAAATACCAGACAGGGGCTGATTACTCGTATTTCTCGTCCCGTTTACAATTTAGTTTTCGATATCTTCATTCATTCGCTATCTTAATTCATTAGCTATATAGCCGGGAAACGATGAAACATATGTCTTTAGTCTCCGTTATGGATCGGAAATAGGTAAAATTATAGACAGGGGCTAGTTTTACCTATTTCTCTTCCAATTTGTTGAATTAAGACACTAACGTAATCAGTTATATGCATGATTAATTTTCCCGTTCTTGGATCGTATGTCGAAATACGATTGCGATTTTTCCCCCTGATATTACTCTTTTCGGACCCGTTAATTTATTCCGTTACGTACATTAGTTTTTAGTAACAAACGAATAACTAGCCGAACGGTTTCGGGACAGAAATAGGAGCAATTCCAGACAGGGGCTGATTCCTCGTATTTCTCGTCCCCGGTACAATTTAGTTTTAGATCTTGAAGACGTTTGTCCTGCTCTCACTAGCTATATAGCGGGTGAGCGAAAGACGTATGTCTTTAGTCTCGGGGTTTTCAAGTGCTTTGCGTGCCCGCGGCTTCGGGTGGAGCTGTCACAGTGTGACTTGTGGCGGTTGTCTGTTCCCACCTTTGTTGAATGACATTTATCTCTCAACACCTCATTGAGATAAACGGATTAGTGATTATCGCCATATTTGAATAAAGGGCCATGCTCGTGGCAAATTAATCCCAAGCTGGGTGGTGTCGCGTAGTTGATGTCTTCATTCACTAAACTGAGATTGACGCTGGCAACAAAGCACATTTCACATATCGAGGCTGTGATTACACAGTAGCTTTTCTGGGCGCAACATAAATATATATATACAGCGAAGTGCAAAAACTTTGACCTCCCGCACATCAACTGTATAACTATATCGGGTGCATTATAAGTAGGGGTAAGTTCATTAAAATGCAACTACAGCCAAATATCCGCGTGCGTTTGCAAATCATCATAGCGAAGACTTGTGTAGTTGATTTAAAGTTCAAGAATGTATCTAGAATACAACACTTTTACTCGGAACAGGCAGGAAAGTTTAAAGTAAAGTAAATGCACTCTCTATTTACTGTTTGGACAAATATTTTTCCTGATTTTATATTATAGATTAATGTTTACGTAAGCAGAACGTAACGCGGACGGAACTATCATGCCGAATTGCATCTGCGAAGCAAGAATTCAACGCTATTTTTGAAACTGTTTCGCGGAAATTGAAGAGATTAAAATAGCTGGTAAGTGCCTTTAGTAGTAGCTTATACAGGTCCAGATCCGACCAGCCTTCGTGTTCGCTCTTATGCTCTCCGCTGGCCTATCGCGGACGTAACAAATAACGTAACACAGGTATACCGTCAGCCTAACATAACGTACACATATCGTAACATCTTCCCTTTCCTAAATGAAACAGTATCCTAAATGGTAAACTATAAACGTATATCAGTTCAAAACGGTGTCTACTGAACTACTAAGTGCGTTATGTAGCGCTGCTTAAATGTTCAGTTTAAATGGTGGTTTGATTATCCTTCTTGACTGGTGGTTGTGGTGAAGGACTGGGTGGACTAGTCTGCGGGTTGCTCCACTTGTTTATACGCTTCCTCACTGCTATAGGGCTGCTCGGTTGGTGGATCCATTGGTACCTCCAGTTCAGTGGTAGGTGAAGCTGCTGTGGAGATATCCAATTTAGGTGCCTCCATAGTCGCGGGCTTTGCTGCAGCAGGTTCAGTTCCACTGTCCTTTGCATTGCGCAATAACTTTCTGTTCCTGCGAAATATTGTACCGTCGACCTCGACTATGTAGGAACGTGGAGCCACCTTGTTGATGCAGATCCCTCTTCTCCATTTCCTGCTCGTTCAGTTGGGGTTGGCTTCATTCTAATGGGTTGACCAATTTGCAGTTCAGGAAGCTCTTTAGAGCCCTTGTCGAAGTATATCTTGGCTATTAATACTTGACAGTTAATACTTTTCTTATATATAAGCTATAACAGCTTTTTCTACGCTGTTTGCAGTATGCCCACAAACTTTAATATTTTTCGTCATCATTAAGTCAACATTTGTAATTGCGTGACCTGTGTGGTAAAGTCGGTCATACTACCTTGTGTTTTTCGTTATCCATTCAGTATATCATTGTGTTGTATAATGTAATCATGTCTGTATAACCTTTATCTATTTCTATATGGCCTTGTCGGGGCGGGCTTCGCTTTTTCCTTTTTCCTTTTTCCTAGAATGCTAGCATGTTGTCGTCAGGTACCTCGGCCCCAGCAAAGCAGTCGAGGATGAAACACCGGGTTGATGTCCAGGAAAAATGCCTCGACTTCCCCATTGTACAGACATCAGATGGGAAGCAACCAGTATCTGATGTTTCACAGGCAATTCCACATGTAGTGTCTCCCCTGTAAGTACTACCTTCCGTTACCCCTACACTGTCAGTTAGCAAATGGAGGACTTGGAGAACTATCCGATAAATGCAGTGACTGTTTTCTAACTCGACGTTAATTACAACAATAATTATGTTTCTTGTCCTGTGGAGGGACTGGAGTTATGTCTTGGCTCCACCCAGTTCTTTTTCATCCCAAAGGGTTTTAATAGGTTGTTTCTGGCCTCTCTGACATTCTCCTATGTGGCATGTAGATGTGCCGATTTAATTAGTTATTCAAGGCATGGAATTGACACACCAATTATTCACGGTACAATGTTTCAAGCAACATCCCGCACGGCCTTTTACGACCGGTTTTCTAATTAACAATGACCAAAACCACAACCACGGGTCTACAATATTGTGCAAACGGAGCCTGCATTAATTGCATTTTAAGGGTCGGAAATATTGGTCGGAGATGGGCCGAATTTATGGATCGGAAATAGGTGAAATTGTAGACAGGGGCTAGTTTCACCTACCGGTTTTTCTCCTGAAATTTGTTTAATTAAGACACTATAAGTACACTGTACCTAATCAGTTAATTGTATGCATGATTCAATTTTCACGTTCTTGGATTCATCAGTGGATGTGGAAATACGAGATATTGTAGACAAGTTGCCAGTTTCTCCTGATATTATTATTTTCGGACCCGTTAATTTAGCCCATTACGTAACATTAGTACTAGTCGAACGGTTTCGGGATAGAAATACCAGACAGGGGCTGATTACTCGTATTTCTCGTCCCGTTTACAATTTAGTTTTCGATATCTTCATTCATTCGCTATCTTAATTCATTAGCTATATAGCCGGGAAACGATGAAACATATGTCTTTAGTCTCCGTTATGGATCGGAAATAGGTAAAATTATAGACAGGGGCTAGTTTTACCTATTTCTCTTCCAATTTGTTGAATTAAGACACTAACGTAATCAGTTATATGCATGATTAATTTTCCCGTTCTTGGATCGTATGTCGAAATACGATTGCGATTTTTCCCCCTGATATTACTCTTTTCGGACCCGTTAATTTATTCCGTTACGTACATTAGTTTTTAGTAACAAACGAATAACTAGCCGAACGGTTTCGGGACAGAAATAGGAGCAATTCCAGACAGGGGCTGATTCCTCGTATTTCTCGTCCCCGGTACAATTTAGTTTTAGATCTTGAAGACGTTTGTCCTGCTCTCACTAGCTATATAGCGGGTGAGCGAAAGACGTATGTCTTTAGTCTCGGGGTTTTCAAGTGCTTTGCGTGCCCGCGGCTTCGGGTGGAGCTGTCACAGTGTGACTTGTGGCGGTTGTCTGTTCCCACCTTTGTTGAATGACATTTATCTCTCAACACCTCATTGAGATAAACGGATTAGTGATTATCGCCATATTTGAATAAAGGGCCATGCTCGTGGCAAATTAATCCCAAGCTGGGTGGTGTCGCGTAGTTGATGTCTTCATTCACTAAACTGAGATTGACGCTGGCAACAAAGCACATTTCACATATCGAGGCTGTGATTACACAGTAGCTTTTCTGGGCGCAACATAAATATATATATACAGCGAAGTGCAAAAACTTTGACCTCCCGCACATCAACTGTATAACTATATCGGGTGCATTATAAGTAGGGGTAAGTTCATTAAAATGCAACTACAGCCAAATATCCGCGTGCGTTTGCAAATCATCATAGCGAAGACTTGTGTAGTTGATTTAAAGTTCAAGAATGTATCTAGAATACAACACTTTTACTCGGAACAGGCAGGAAAGTTTAAAGTAAAGTAAATGCACTCTCTATTTACTGTTTGGACAAATATTTTTCCTGATTTTATATTATAGATTAATGTTTACGTAAGCAGAACGTAACGCGGACGGAACTATCATGCCGAATTGCATCTGCGAAGCAAGAATTCAACGCTATTTTTGAAACTGTTTCGCGGAAATTGAAGAGATTAAAATAGCTGGTAAGTGCCTTTAGTAGTAGCTTATACAGGTCCAGATCCGACCAGCCTTCGTGTTCGCTCTTATGCTCTCCGCTGGCCTATCGCGGACGTAACAAATAACGTAACACAGGTATACCGTCAGCCTAACATAACGTACACATATCGTAACATCTTCCCTTTCCTAAATGAAACAGTATCCTAAATGGTAAACTATAAACGTATATCAGTTCAAAACGGTGTCTACTGAACTACTAAGTGCGTTATGTAGCGCTGCTTAAATGTTCAGTTTAAATGGTGGTTTGATTATCCTTCTTGACTGGTGGTTGTGGTGAAGGACTGGGTGGACTAGTCTGCGGGTTGCTCCACTTGTTTATACGCTTCCTCACTGCTATAGGGCTGCTCGGTTGGTGGATCCATTGGTACCTCCAGTTCAGTGGTAGGTGAAGCTGCTGTGGAGATATCCAATTTAGGTGCCTCCATAGTCGCGGGCTTTGCTGCAGCAGGTTCAGTTCCACTGTCCTTTGCATTGCGCAATAACTTTCTGTTCCTGCGAAATATTGTACCGTCGACCTCGACTATGTAGGAACGTGGAGCCACCTTGTTGATGCAGATCCCTCTTCTCCATTTCCTGCTCGTTCAGTTGGGGTTGGCTTCATTCTAATGGGTTGACCAATTTGCAGTTCAGGAAGCTCTTTAGAGCCCTTGTCGAAGTATATCTTGGCTATTAATACTTGACAGTTAATACTTTTCTTATATATAAGCTATAACAGCTTTTTCTACGCTGTTTGCAGTATGCCCACAAACTTTAATATTTTTCGTCATCATTAAGTCAACATTTGTAATTGCGTGACCTGTGTGGTAAAGTCGGTCATACTACCTTGTGTTTTTCGTTATCCATTCAGTATATCATTGTGTTGTATAATGTAATCATGTCTGTATAACCTTTATCTATTTCTATATGGCCTTGTCGGGGCGGGCTTCGCTTTTTCCTTTTTCCTTTTTCCTAGAATGCTAGCATGTTGTCGTCAGGTACCTCGGCCCCAGCAAAGCAGTCGAGGATGAAACACCGGGTTGATGTCCAGGAAAAATGCCTCGACTTCCCCATTGTACAGACATCAGATGGGAAGCAACCAGTATCTGATGTTTCACAGGCAATTCCACATGTAGTGTCTCCCCTGTAAGTACTACCTTCCGTTACCCCTACACTGTCAGTTAGCAAATGGAGGACTTGGAGAACTATCCGATAAATGCAGTGACTGTTTTCTAACTCGACGTTAATTACAACAATAATTATGTTTCTTGTCCTGTGGAGGGACTGGAGTTATGTCTTGGCTCCACCCAGTTCTTTTTCATCCCAAAGGGTTTTAATAGGTTGTTTCTGGCCTCTCTGACATTCTCCTATGTGGCATGTAGATGTGCCGATTTAATTAGTTATTCAAGGCATGGAATTGACACACCAATTATTCACGGTACAATGTTTCAAGCAACATCCCGCACGGCCTTTTACGACCGGTTTTCTAATTAACAATGACCAAAACCACAACCACGGGTCTACAATATTGTGCAAACGGAGCCTGCATTAATTGCATTTTAAGGGTCGGAAATATTGGTCGGAGATGGGCCGAATTTATGGATCGGAAATAGGTGAAATTGTAGACAGGGGCTAGTTTCACCTACCGGTTTTTCTCCTGAAATTTGTTTAATTAAGACACTATAAGTACACTGTACCTAATCAGTTAATTGTATGCATGATTCAATTTTCACGTTCTTGGATTCATCAGTGGATGTGGAAATACGAGATATTGTAGACAAGTTGCCAGTTTCTCCTGATATTATTATTTTCGGACCCGTTAATTTAGCCCATTACGTAACATTAGTACTAGTCGAACGGTTTCGGGATAGAAATACCAGACAGGGGCTGATTACTCGTATTTCTCGTCCCGTTTACAATTTAGTTTTCGATATCTTCATTCATTCGCTATCTTAATTCATTAGCTATATAGCCGGGAAACGATGAAACATATGTCTTTAGTCTCCGTTATGGATCGGAAATAGGTAAAATTATAGACAGGGGCTAGTTTTACCTATTTCTCTTCCAATTTGTTGAATTAAGACACTAACGTAATCAGTTATATGCATGATTAATTTTCCCGTTCTTGGATCGTATGTCGAAATACGATTGCGATTTTTCCCCCTGATATTACTCTTTTCGGACCCGTTAATTTATTCCGTTACGTACATTAGTTTTTAGTAACAAACGAATAACTAGCCGAACGGTTTCGGGACAGAAATAGGAGCAATTCCAGACAGGGGCTGATTCCTCGTATTTCTCGTCCCCGGTACAATTTAGTTTTAGATCTTGAAGACGTTTGTCCTGCTCTCACTAGCTATATAGCGGGTGAGCGAAAGACGTATGTCTTTAGTCTCGGGGTTTTCAAGTGCTTTGCGTGCCCGCGGCTTCGGGTGGAGCTGTCACAGTGTGACTTGTGGCGGTTGTCTGTTCCCACCTTTGTTGAATGACATTTATCTCTCAACACCTCATTGAGATAAACGGATTAGTGATTATCGCCATATTTGAATAAAGGGCCATGCTCGTGGCAAATTAATCCCAAGCTGGGTGGTGTCGCGTAGTTGATGTCTTCATTCACTAAACTGAGATTGACGCTGGCAACAAAGCACATTTCACATATCGAGGCTGTGATTACACAGTAGCTTTTCTGGGCGCAACATAAATATATATATACAGCGAAGTGCAAAAACTTTGACCTCCCGCACATCAACTATATAACTATATCGGGTGCATTATAAGTAGGGGTAAGTTCATTAAAATGCAACTACAGCCAAATATCCGCGTGCGTTTGCAAATCATCATAGCGAAGACTTGTGTAGTTGATTTAAAGTTCAAGAATGTATCTAGAATACAACACTTTTACTCGGAACAGGCAGGAAAGTTTAAAGTAAAGTAAATGCACTCTCTATTTACTGTTTGGACAAATATTTTTCCTGATTTTATATTATAGATTAATGTTTACGTAAGCAGAACGTAACGCGGACGGAACTATCATGCCGAATTGCATCTGCGAAGCAAGAATTCAACGCTATTTTTGAAACTGTTTCGCGGAAATTGAAGAGATTAAAATAGCTGGTAAGTGCCTTTAGTAGTAGCTTATACAGGTCCAGATCCGACCAGCCTTCGTGTTCGCTCTTATGCTCTCCGCTGGCCTATCGCGGACGTAACAAATAACGTAACACAGGTATACCGTCAGCCTAACATAACGTACACATATCGTAACATCTTCCCTTTCCTAAATGAAACAGTATCCTAAATGGTAAACTATAAACGTATATCAGTTCAAAACGGTGTCTACTGAACTACTAAGTGCGTTATGTAGCGCTGCTTAAATGTTCAGTTTAAATGGTGGTTTGATTATCCTTCTTGACTGGTGGTTGTGGTGAAGGACTGGGTGGACTAGTCTGCGGGTTGCTCCACTTGTTTATACGCTTCCTCACTGCTATAGGGCTGCTCGGTTGGTGGATCCATTGGTACCTCCAGTTCAGTGGTAGGTGAAGCTGCTGTGGAGATATCCAATTTAGGTGCCTCCATAGTCGCGGGCTTTGCTGCAGCAGGTTCAGTTCCACTGTCCTTTGCATTGCGCAATAACTTTCTGTTCCTGCGAAATATTGTACCGTCGACCTCGACTATGTAGGAACGTGGAGCCACCTTGTTGATGCAGATCCCTCTTCTCCATTTCCTGCTCGTTCAGTTGGGGTTGGCTTCATTCTAATGGGTTGACCAATTTGCAGTTCAGGAAGCTCTTTAGAGCCCTTGTCGAAGTATATCTTGGCTATTTGTCGCTTTCTTGTTAGCTTTCTATCTACACCTGATTGTATTTCAGGCTTGTGTACACCCTGTCCGGGATGCCGTACCGAGCAAAATGCTGCTTGGTCTTCTGGATGACTGATTGGGCCGTAGTCTGTGGCATCTCATCGACTTCCCAGTATCCACTAAAGGCATCAGCTGTTATCATATAATCGTGACCATCGATGGTGTATAGATCCTGGGCCACGATACTCCAAGGGCGCGTCGGTAGTTCTGGCGCATATTCTGCACAGAGGTTGCAGCTACTCACAGCATCTTTGATCTGTTGGTTCATGCCAGGCCAAAACAAGACATCTCTAGCTCGTCGGAGACATGCTTGCTCTCCTTGGTGGCTAGCATGAACGCGCTTCATCATTTCTCTGCGAAGTGCACTAGGAATGATGACTCTATCTCCTTTGTATAACACCCCGTTATACACTCCTATTTCATCACGGTATGCCCAAAACCCAGTGATCAGCTGACTAACTTCTTGCTTCGTCTCTGGCCATCCTTGTAAGACTGTCGTCTTGAGGCTTTGTAACTGCTCGTCTGCATCAGTTAGGCGTTGGATGTTTTGCAGACCATCGTGTGAGATCCTCAGGAATTCTGCAGCATTGACATCCTCTAGGTCTAGGCGGCAAACATCTTCATGTTCCGGTCTCAGGCAGTTGTTAGGTTGACTGACACTAGGCAGCGGTGCTCTAGACAGAGTATCGGCAAGAAACATTTCTGCCCCTTTCTTGTAACCGACCTTTAAATTAAACTTCTGCAACCGAAGTTGCATGCCTTGAAGCCGCTTGGGTACTGCTGTCAGTGGCTTGGTGAATATTGATTCTAGCGGTTTGTGGTCGCTCTGTACGCTGATGGTCTCCCTACCATAGAGGTATTGGTTAAACCTTTCACAGGCGAAGACTATTCCCAAGCATTCTTTTTCAATCTGGGCGTATCCTCGCTCCGTAGGCGTCGATGTTCTTGATGCAAAAACTACGGGCTGTCCTTCCTGGAGTAGGGCGGCTCCCATTCCAGTCTCGCTACTGTCACATTGGATGGTGACCGGCAGGCTCACATCATAGTAGCGCAAGACAGGATAATCTGCAACCAATAGCTTAACACGGTCGAAAGCGTCCTGGTGATGCTTTTCCCATGCCCAGGCTCCATCCTTGTCAGTAAGGCGTCGCAACGGTTAACACTCGTCTGCGAGATGAGGGAGGAACTTAGCCAAATAGTTCACAAATCCTAGAAAACGTTGGACCGCCCTGACTTTCTCGGCTCTCGTGCGCCCATCAGGGCACGGCATCTCTTGCACCGCACGGACCTTCTTCGGATCTGGCTTGACGCCACTTGGTGTTAATAGGTGACCTATGTAGGGGACCTCCGACAGTCTGAGCTTCAGCTTCTTAGGATTTAACTTCAAGTTAACTTCTCTGGCACTATCTAGAAGTGCAATCAGGTTATGATCATGATCACGCACTGCCTCTTCTTCGGTCTCCCCTTGTCCCGTGATAAGTATGTCATCTGCTATGACGTGGATGCCCTGTAGACCCTGTAGAACTTCATGTTGTCTTCGCTGATATTCCTCCGGCGCTGTGGCTATTCCGAATGGCATCCTCAACCACCGGTAACGACCGAACGGCGTCCAGAAGGTGGTAAGATAGCTGCTAGGCTTGTCCAAGTTTACTTGCCAGAAGCCATTTTTTGCATCTGCTATGGTGAAGACTTTGGCTTTAGAGAGTTCCGGTAGTATTTCTTCGATCGTACGCATTGGGTAGTGTGAACGCTTAAGGGCTTTGTTCAGATCGTTTGGGTCGATACACAGTCGCAGCTTCTTACCTTTCCGCACCACAACTTCACTGCTTATCCAGTCGGTTGGTTCTGTGACTTTCATTAGGACTTCTATCTTCACTAATTCTTCAATATGTTCCTTAAGCTCAGCCTTGAGTGGAACAGCTACTCTTCGTGGTGTGTGTTTCACGGGTGTAACGTTCGGGTCCACCTGAAGATGGTATTCTCCTGGGAGACATCCCAATCCCTCCAACATATCACTGTACTCTGTGAAGATATCTTGTTGCATTGTAGCTGGAGACAAGTTGACAGCGTTCACTACATTTACAGTTATGAGGCCCATATTGGTACAGGTTTCGCCTGACAGCAGTGGGGACTGGGAACCACTAATAATCTTGAAGTTAATGTGATGCTGTTCGCCCTTAAACTGACACTGGAAGTTGCATTCGCCGAGGGCTTGTACGAAGCTATTATCATAAAGCCTGAGCTTCGCAGTGGTAGGCTGCATGGCTGGTTTTCCACTCTGTTTTATTTCGCAAAGGATGTCAAAGGACATGACATTACATGTTGCGCCTGTGTCTAGCTGGCAGTGAACCACGCTTTCTCCCGTTTCATCACAGAAATGTAGGGGTACAAAGAACCGCTTTTTTTTGTTGGGCGTCTATAGCTCCTACCGTTTCTAGGCTGTATAATGAATCCTCAGAGTCGCTTTCTTCTTGGACTTGGTGAATGTTCTGTTTTTGCTGACATACTGACTGGAAATGGTTAAACTTCCCGCATTTCCGACAGGTTCTGCCATACGCTGGGCATCTGGGCTTATCCGCAGTACTTACACTCGCGTTGCTCTTTAGTCTCCTTTTCCGGTGTGTTTCTCTTCCTTGTGGCTTCACCTTGCTTCTGTGATTATTTCTTGCTACTTTTGATTTCTTTCTTTACAAAATTGACAGGATCTTGTGTTCCTGGATCTCGCACAATTCTCTTGAGCTGTTCACCGGTTGCTTCACTTATTCTCAATGACTCTACGGCTTTCTTTAGATCGCATTCGTTTTCTCTGAACAGTCTGCTTCTCGCAGCACTGTCTTTGCACCCCAGGACTAGTCGGTATCTTACAATTTCATCTTCTAGTGTTCCAAATTTACAAGGCTCTGCCAGTTGCCTAAGCTTAATGAGGTACTGGTCTACTGTTTCATGGGCTTGTTGTTCCGTGTTGTGGAAGAGATATCGCTCATATAGTATATTCCTTGTTGGAACGAAATGCTCTTCTAGCCTATCCATGATTATTTTGGGATCTTTCATGTCGTCGTTTGATAGTTGAAGTCGCTTAAGAATCTTCTTGCACTCTGTACCCATTAGGCTCTTTAGTGTGGCTACTTGGATCGTTTTGTCTTTTTTGTCTTTTTAGCTACAAGATAGTCTTCATGAGACTCACGGAATATTTTCCAGTTGTTCGACACGTCTCCGTTACAGTTCATCTGATCTGGCGCTGGAATCTCATACGTTGCCATGTTTGCTTTTACAAATCCAAGATGGCGGCGCTCGATGTAAACTCAACTGGTCCAAATAATAAACTTTTATCGTTCGTGTTGCAATCAAACTTCTCTCCTGCGATCCACACGGCTACAGGTAAAAGTCAGCTACTTCTGACACCATGTTATGTCTTTGTTACTGGTAAGTTCCTTTAGTAGTAGCTTATACAGGTCCAGATCCGACCAGTCTCGTGTTCGCTCTTATGCTCTCCGCTGGCCTATCGCGGACGTAACAAATAACGTAACACAGGTATACCGTCAGCCTAACATAATGTACACATATCGTAACAGTTTACACAATTTCATAAATGTATTGACAACAAATTCATAAAACATTTCATTATTTTAATTAAGAAACGGATAGAAATTAACGTACCCCATATCATTGCCATATTTTATGGTATTAAACAATTCTTACAAATTATAATAAACTCAGTTATTCCTCTTGAAATTCTCTTATCCAGTTTTTTTTTTAAATGCTCGGAGGAATCCTCTTTTTATGGTGTAATTTTTTTAGTAAACGCTCTTATGAAAGGTACGTTCGATAATTCTTGGATTCGCATCACTGAATGTTCTTATTATTGTTGCACAGTTTTCTTTCATTCTTAAAATGTATTTTGTATGCTATTTAAATCTCATAATTGTGACGAAACTGTTTATTATTGCTTCGCCATTAAACCAAAAACGTTAGTAGCTGTGGTCCCATTTAACAACATCACTTTATTGTGAATCCTAGTTTCCTAATTTCGTAGATAACGAGCCGCGACAAACTTTTGAATATTTAATTTTCGAAGTTTCATTTTGTAATTATATTGCAGCTCCAAACAACAGCAGTTTTTTCTCAGATTGTGAATTTCCTCTCATCGGGATCAGCTAAAAATAGACATTATACACAGCAGTTAAGAAAATGATTCGATGCTCAAACTGTAAGAGGTTTCCTTACGTTACACTATAAAGTGTTTATTTTGCTTTGTCGATACGTTTTCCACCTATAAGACCTATAAGCCAGGCTCTTGTGCAGTCTGTGCATCCGGTCAGCTCCGGTCAGTACATGCGAATCCTTTTATTCTGCTCTTTGAAACGTTATATCAGTCTCATAACACTGATCAGTTCAGTCTTCACAGAAGTAGAAGACAGAACGGAATAACTGCGCTGATATCGCGCTGAATGTTTTCATCGATCTCAGTTTAACCTAGCCCTAACCCTAGAATCACTGACAACAAATGTCAAAGTTTCAAACGCTTCGAACAGCTTCACAAATAGTTCTGAATTCACGCTTCGAACCTGAAACTTCGGCATGATCATTTCCCGTTCTCTTTCCGCCGACCAGGGATATGTTCTGTTTTGCAAATATTCGATCTAACAGTAAATATATAGAGTGTATTTAAATACTCAGGTTTATTTAAGCTGTCCTGCCTGTCCCGAGTAAAAATGTTGTATTCTAGATGAAATCTTGAACTTTAAATCAACTGCATAAGCCTTCGCTATGACGATTTACAAACGCGCGCGGATATCGGCTGTAGTTGCATTTTAATGACTTTACTCCTACCCATAATGCACCCGATATAGTTATGTAGTTGAGGTGTGGGGGATCAAAGTTTTTGCACTTTGCTGTATATATAAATATATCAACATATACACAAATGCACATATACACATATAATCAGAATAAAGGTGAAAGATAAAATATGTGCCCTTGAGTGGGATTTGAACCCACGGCCTCGGCAACCAGTCCGTTGTGATACCACTACACCATCAGTACCAACCACGCTGGCAACGCAGCCAGTTGATGGTGTCATTGTGGAACGTAACCGTGGGTACACCCGGCATTTTCTCTTTCTGGGTCGAGATGGGAAAGCCTATAACTTTAAACTAGCTTTCAACCTAAGGATCATACTGATTCACAGGCGGACAGACAAAGCTGACCTAGGCCAACTTAGGAATCACTAGGTTTAAAAGATCCCGAAGGATTCAGGCTTATTTATTAAACACATATAAACAGTATAAAGAAGAAACCCATCTCTATATATAAATAATCAGAATAAAGAGAAAATATGTGCCCTGAGTGGGATTTGAACAAATGGAACGATAAAAATCTAACTAACCTTATTGATTTTGTAAATTACAAGATGTTGATGGAAAAAGAGACTTGCATTATAAGATATTGAAATGGTACTAACTGACTAACTAGTTTGAGTGACTAACTAATTGACTAATAATTTAATTAGATGAATAAGTGAGTAGTTGCCAGTGTGTAAATAGATGTACCAAGCAAGTTGCTAGCTACGTCGTCGCGTTTGTTGAGTAGTGCCATGCAACTTGCTTGGTTTATAATTTCGGATTTGGCCGTACCATTTCCATATTTCACTATCAGATCCTCTTCGGAAAGATCCACATCGCTATATCACTTTGCTCACATCTCCAGCCCCCACACGTGTTAGCGTGGTGGCTGGGGTTTAAAGCAGCTCACCTTGGAGTAACCAGATTCTGATGCCTATGATCTTTAGTGAGGCTGATGGTCTTGGGGGCTTTGCCATGCTGATGAGTCCCAACAAGGACAAAACAGCTGTACATGGTTGCCACTCTACGGGTAATAAGATGTGAGCATGCGCGTTAGACGCTAGCTACGTCGTAGCATTTGGTATACCCTGTATCAATAAAATAAAGTTTCAGTTTCTGTCCTGTACTCTCGAATTTGTAAAAGTTTGAGTAACTTTCAAGTTCAATATATTCACACTTGTTTATAGTTTACAATTATTTGAATATAACAAGCCATAAGAAAACAGAAAAATAAATAGATAATAATTACAATCTTTAAATGATAAGAGTAGTATAGCCGGTAGTAAAATGATACCCGCTATCCAGCTACTACAAACGTTAAATGACCCCCTCCCAAAGATTTTGTTGTTGAAATTGTGACCACAATAGTGTTCTTTTGTACAAAATCTCAACTTTTAATCTCTGGAAATACCATACATGACGAGATTTGGTACTGCTCTCACACCTTTTGCGGTCAAAATTTCAACAAAGATATTAAGGTCGGGGGCCTCCAACGTATGTAGATAGGCTATATATCGGGTATCATTTTACCTACCGACAATACTACTAGGATTCTATCAACTCGCATTCCTATTAGAGATACGCTATTATAAGGTATATATCACACGATGACTGAGATAATAACTTGTAGTTGGTTGATGCGAGGTAAGGACACGAAATGCGTAAGGAAGTGTTCTAAGATATCAGAGTACTGTGCTCAGCACAACTTCCAGATACAAAGAGGGAGCACCATATTCGTTCCATGTTCGAAGTGCGGTCGTGGTTGTCGTACTAGTTACGGACTTTGTACGAAGTGTGGTGCACCACAACGCCGCCTCATTCGCGAGAAGAAATACCATGAAACGATATGCAGCACTAAGGATTGCTTTTCGAAGGTGTTGGCGGAATTGAAGAACCACAAGGTATTTCTAGATGATTAGAAATTGCGATATGAAAAAAGAAGGAAGATAAATTGGTAGGAGTGGGATACCAATTTATCTTTTTTTTTTCATATATCGACGAGCAATTAGATAATAGATAGACCTATAGTATATGCCACTAGTATGGATGATCCTCTTGGCTTGCTTGGCGGTAGCCTATGTACGTTTGATATTAATCCTATCACCCCACAGCTACGTATCAATCCCTCGGAAATGTGCCCCGAATGTCTCTGTCTAATGAAAGTGATAGGAACTGAATTCATATGTTCAGCCTGTGGCCTTGTTTCCGAGGCTGAATTAAGCGAAGAAACGATCAACGTTGCTACTCGGTTTCGTATAGTAGGTCCGGATAGCTTTCGGTATCAACGCGATCTCGATCTTATGAGCCCAATAGATAACCAAGAATTTCAACGACGCACAGTTATGAGAGAACTACAGGCATACAACACTGCTTATAAACAAAGCCACAACCTCTCATTTCCCACGAACGTATTAGTAATCGTAGCCGATGCATTCATCCAATCGAAGAAAGTTTGTGTCAAGCGTAGTCATGCTAAGAGAACTATTTTAGCTGCTCTACTTTACCATGCATGTATACAATGTGGGTTTGTTCGCTCTAGAAGTGAGGTTGCTCATTTCATGCAACTCAACAACCAGTGTATCTATCGCGGCAACGTCTTTCTACGATCACTACATGCCGACGACACAATAGATATAGACTTAAACGCCGATCACATAGCTCCTCATATCGCAACGACTTTTGATAAACTCGACCTCGCTGGAGTACCTAAAAATCTTCAACAAATAGTCTATGAGGTTGTTCATACAGCAATAGAAAACAATATCGGCATCCACTCGATACTTCACACCAAAGTCGTTGGAGCAAGCTACGAGGCGCTACGTCGCGCAGGAGCATGTATATCTCTTATTGACGTCGTTAAACGATGTGGTATACGTAAGAGTACTACTGTACGTTTTATCAACGAGTTGCTTGCTTACCATTCCCACTTCGAGCCAATCTATACAAAACATGGTCTAACGTGCTGTTTCTCGATGTGAAAGCATATACCCCGCTCGCTTCTCTGATAGGAAATATCAATCTTTAACCCACTAGACTGCCTAATTTTGCTCGCATCTCTTGCTTGAGTTCTGCTCGAATTGGTTTTTCACCTTGGACCAAAGCTACGTGCCTAATTTCTACCCTCATAGCCTCGTATTTTTCTGCTTCGGCAAGTATGAGAGCGAACTCGGAGTCGGACACTTTCTTATCACACACGGCTTTTGAAATGAGATTACAAAGTGTATTCACTTTCGTTTTAGCTAACATAGCGGTTTTCTCGGGCTTAGAAACTTTGATTCCAAGCTTTTTAGCCCCAACAGCCGTAGAGGCGGAAATTACGCCACAGAGGCCACCAACAACACCAAGGGGTTGACTCACTATAGCACCAAAGCCGGAGAGCACAACTGCTAAGCCTGATCCCGATAAAATCACAGATAGGCTACCTGTGGTCTTGTTGACATTCTCTTGCTTTTTCCGCCTTCGTTCCTCGGCACGCTTTGTCTTTTTCAGTCGTAGGTTTTCAAGATGTTCCAGGTACTTTCTCGTACATGTAAGACTTTCTTCCACAGCAAATGTCTTTGAAAACGTTTCAATGGACTCTGTGTTATCCAACGCAAGTGTCCCAATCTCTTTTTAGCTTGTGCTCTTGGCTGATAGTCATCTATATCTCTTTGGGAACCACTTGTAGGGGTCTTGTCATAGGGCAAGTAGCACAATTCTGGTAGAGCGTCCTGATCTGGCATTGGCCTTGGAACCCTTTCCAAGCCTGGAGCTGAACGGGGAAATTTGGTACAAAACTGACAGAGGGTTTCGTTTGTCTTCTGACAGTCACATTTGAGATATTCCAAGTACAGCTCTCCCACCTGTGCATCTTCTTTCATAAACGTATTTACTTTCTTAAAATATGCAGATCCCGGGATATCTCTCTGCTTTGAATCTGGTGCTGAAACAAACTGGCGTAGTTGCTCTGTGTTGAAGAAAAACTGTGCATCCTGGTGTGGTGTCACAAATGATTGCATGTAATCTCCAGCTGGGCCTGGCTCGTGATTGATTCTTTCAGTCACATTTTTGGCAACTTTCCACGCATTTTGTTCCATTGCCAGCTCCTCGCATTTCTTGATGTCATCAAGGGAGAGTGTTTCAATTTCATCTTGTGTCAGTCCATCAAGTGCATCATGGAACTTCCATTGCATGGCACCACCATCAACCAGTGCTTCACCAATACACGCATTAGACCTCTCGGCCTCATTCTGGCCACTGTCATCTCTTGCTCTATGTATTCTATTCACACGATCAGAATTGAGAATTCTGGCCATCTCGACATCCCTGTATCTCACCTCTACATTGCTGCTTTCCACACCAGGACCTGCATCAGTAGCCTTAAGGATGTCAGTCTTGACGGGTGGCAATTTCAGCTCTTTGATGCAATCTAGGACCTGGTCCACCTTTCTCTGGAGAATGCCATATGCTTCCTATAACGTTTCTCCAGTGGCTGTAGTGTCAGTGAATTCTTGCTCCAAGTTGTCAATTAATAGAACCACTGCATCCTTCACCTCGTTTCCATAAGCTACATCTTCAGCTTTGACATCGATTTTGTCTTCATCCCATCTTAACATAGCTTCAGACAATTCACGTTTAAGCCATGACAAACGCATCATTTCATATTTGCGGAACTTGCAATCAGGCTTTTGTGTTAATGCCATGACATCTTCATACATTGTCGTATCTTCAAAGTAGTAAAGACAGTCATGAACGTGTGCGCAAAACCGCCTTAAGGGAATACTGCCATATATGTATGGACCTTCGCGATTCACTAACTTCAAATAGTTGAGGAATCTCTCTTCGCAGTGATATTGTCTGTGATACAGTGACATTGTCTGTGACATTGTCTGCAATACAAGTCTGTGATACCTTGAACCCCAATTTGGCAATGGACAGTGGCACAGATACTGGTGATGAGTTAACTGATGATACAGACTAACTGTTTATAGACTACTATTAATAATTGTTAACATTTTGGTGCTTTTGTGTTTTGTTTTTCAATATAACTGTACCCTGTTGACATGATTTTATCAAAACAGCTAAGAAGGACCTTGAGAAAGTCTACATATATTCTAGACCGCGGATCGAGATGTTTCGTTAAAACATCCGGGTTTTTCACAAGAATCAAGTGACCACTCAAAAACTCTGTAAGAACAAACTGACTATCGGCCATTTATCGATTTGCTTCTATAAGGTCAATGAGCGACTCGCTTATATCAAGACCTTGCATGGAACTTTGCATCACTTTCGAATATTCGCTACTTCGAAATTTGTTGTTTACGGGATTAAACGGTAAGTTTTATCGCTTTTTTGTTTTCATATGATCAATTTAGCCGACTGTTATATCTGCTCAGTTTATTCAAGGAAGCATTCACCAAAGCTCTGAATGATTCGGTGAGGTGTCTAGAGGTCGCCAGTGTGCATTTATGTCACTGTCAGCTTTGTTGTTAAACTTCTGTTGATTCATGGAATCAAACAATTATTGACAATATTTTATATCATGAGGAATATTAAGGTAGGGAAAGAAACATTAATCACTAGAATTTCAGAAACATAGTAAGGAATATATTATATGACGAGGCAAATTATAAATTAATTATTAAGGAAATAAGATTTTGATTTATTTTAGTAATTGAAGAACTTTAGGGATTACCGAAGTGGAAGTGGAATACTGTTCCAAATGTTAGGTCCTTCAGAACGAATTGAAAATTTATGTTTTGAAAATGAAACTGCGTCTTGTGAAATGATCATGGTATTCCAGGTTAAATTTAAGAAATGCAGACAATGGATTCGGTAACATATCATTGATATGAGAGAAAATAAAGCATGAGGTCTGGAATTTGTAAAAAAAAATTTTAGTATTTCAAGTTCGAATTCTGTCAGTGATAATACGAATGACTTTTTTCCGTAGTAGATAAAGAGATTCAATATGTGTAGACAATGTGCACGGCAAAGCGTTTATTTTAAAAGCAACGCATTGATGAATGAAACAGGAATAAAGTCTTGATGCCTTTAAATGTGCTCTCCGAGAACTGTATTTTAAGGACCAAATTTCTTTAGCTCATTTTTATCCGTAGTTTATAAATTTGTTGTAATTCATGAAATTTTCTATGAATCCGTTATTACAGTTTTTTTAATCTTTTATATTTTATATCTTGCATTCATAATGTAGTCTTCTAGAATTGATATTTTCACCATTTTTGTAAGTACATTGCAGATTTAGCTGTAAGGTAGGAGAGGGTCACAAGTTTATTAGTGTTCTGGGCCGGGTTGTTCAAAGCCCGATTAGTGTTAATCCTGGATTAACTCTGCACAGAACCTATTGGTTGTCATGGAAATTAACCCTGGATTAGCACTAATCGGGCTTTGAGCAACCGGGCCCTGCACTATTATGTGATACCCTCCATTAACTATTTTGAAGTGATTTTCTTTAGTTTAGTTAATTCTCTAGAACCTGCATGCAATTCATAAATGCACAAAACAGCGTTGTTTATAAATAAAACACAGCAACACGTTGAAGAATGAAACAGGAATAAAGTTTAGTGTAGTTAGCTGGTCGAATTTTACTGAACTGTTTTGAAGTGATTTTCTTTAGTTATTCTAGGGAAAATCTGTGAAGTTTCAAGTTCCCAAACAAATACATTGGTCTTCGATTCTGTCAGACACGATGCGACTGCATGTTAATATGCTAATTTTCGACTTCAGTTTGTTTACATTCACTCGCACTGCACTGCAGTGAATAATTATTCAATCGTGCACAGATGACTAGCCACCAAATGTATGGTGCCACCAACGGCTAGCCATCAAACCTCTTGAGCCGTCAGGTGGCTTGGTATAACACAGGCACCCAAAGCTCAAGTTACGAAAGTATAACTTTATAAGGGTTTGTATGGGAACGTAACGAATTCCGTTTAGAAGCCAGAAATACTTTTTTTTTAAATAAAAATGACTTACCTTGCCACTGTGATGACTTGTGTCATGTTTCCCTCCTTGTTGGGTGGTTTATTAAAGCTGATATCAGCCGGGTTTTTTTTCGGAGACCCTTCTTATGGTGGCCCGTTGTGACAAAATAGTTTTTTTAGAATACACACACACAGTCACATCATGATTAGTACGCACAACAGTCACATCGCTATTAGTACGCACACAGTCTACAGTCGGAGCAGTTTGTCTAACATGGCAGATTTCCTACTAGGTTTAGTAATAACACCAGCGGTACTGAGTTTAAGCAACGCTTCTGTAAAACAACAACATATCAGAAATCCTACATGATAAGAGCCACTAGAATTTGGAACCGAATTTTACCAAAGGAAACCCCCCGGGATCCCACGCTTGAGCATGGGATCAATTCATATCGCATTTCACTCACAGTTTACTATAAAAAATTCCCGGCAGGGGGACTCTCATATAAAAGGGGTAGGGATTCTAGTCGGACATTTTCGATTTGACCCCTAAGAGGTACTAAAATGGGCGTGGCTCAAGCTTATTTTGACCCCTAAAAGGTACGACGAGCATCTATGTACCCATCACATAAGGGAGTTCACCCCCCGGGGGAAACCCGACAACCAGCACTTCCACTGTCCGCCTACAAGTCTCACCTTTTACAATATTATACGTCAGCCCTGAAAACATCTTATAACCCAGACAATCCGCGGACATGGAAGTCAGTTTGTGTAAACTGTAACTCTGTCCGTAGCCTACTCAGTCCTTTAACTTGTTGTTTTTAGTCACCTTGTGGTTGTGAAATCCTTATCGTTAGTTCTTTCTATGACTATTATTAATTTAATTTAGTGTCCTGGGCCCGCAGTAATTGGCTTTACCTGTTGCGGTCACTCTGCCTTTTATCATTTTGTTTTTACATCATTTTAATCATAGTTAATAGAGTGGAATGGTTAGCAAACCCGGCAAACTTCAAAAGGGCTAACAAAGGCGCTGCGATTTAGGTTGGAAGGGGTAAGACAAAAGATTGTGCACGATCATAGTTCATTAGCGTTCCCTGAAGGACTGAACTCACACGTTTCTATTGGCTGATTGATTAACATGTTGGAATTTCTATTGTGTTTTGTGCACGGTAGTGGTTGAAAAAAGCTAACAAAGACCTATAACAAAGTTTCCTAACCATTCCACTCTATTAACTATGTTGTAATTTGTTAAAACTATCGTTCGTGGTATTAATCCTGATATGTATTTTTCCTTCAGGCGAAGCTTAATAAATATATAAATAGTAAGAACCGGTCACCCTGTGGCCGGCCATGTGGGCGCGCGAGGGACCCTGGGGCGTTCCCAGTCTTCCCAAGTCCACAGGGTTCCCAACCTTACTATTTCTTACTATTTCTTACTAACAAGAGATGCCTGCGGAGTCACACCGCGGCAAAACGTCACGCGCATGTGTATTTGCTATTTCTTGTCCGCGCGCGGCCGCCCCCAGTTTCCCGCGAAAACTGAAATGAAACAACAGGCACATGCCGTGATTTTAACGTTTCTGCTTAAAAGTATTCATTTGTGAACTGTTTTGTCAAAAACTAAGAAAACTACTTAAAAGCTAAGCCTACGACTTTAACAGGTTGAAGTTTTCTTAATTTGTAATTCATTGTGAGTTTACTAAGTTATAAAATTATTTACTAAAAAAGTTGAAACCCTCGGTAATTTGTATTTGATAGCAGAGCCTTCGTTCTTTTGGCCAGCGGAGCATACCGTTTTGCCGCGGTGTGCTGCGGAGTAGGCTAACTGCCATTTAATGCTAGGAAAAATTATTAAAGGAATGAAAATATATATTACCTCCGTTCTTCCGGTCAATGACTTGCTAAGTGTTTGGGGTGAGACGCCGTAATTTTTTAAGAAGGAAACGGAGTAAAATACGGACCTAAAATACTACATGAATTATTTCGTTTTCCCGGTTACTCAAATTGAAAATTGCCTTACTAAAATACCTTACTAAAATGCTAAGAGAAATTATAGCAAAATGACGGGCACAAAACCTGGATTCTATCATGTAATAGAGTTTTTAGTGTTTTAGCATTTTCCCGGGAACCAGATCAAGGAAGGTATCAACATGTTTTCAGGACTTTCTTTTCTTTTCTCTCGAACCGCGCCATTTATTTTGGGTCGCAGTTTTGTGAATGAAATATCGATTGACACTTTCACGCAGGTTTAAATAATTACCGCCTGCTTGCTGGCTATTCGGTTTTATTTTACCGGGTCAGACCGGGTCTACACGAAAACCGAAGGAACCTCCAATTATGTTCAGTTGAACGCTTGAGCATGGGATCAATTCATATCGCATTTCACTCACAGTTTGCCTAACTTTAAAACATTCATAGATGTATTTTGCTATTTCTGGCTTATGTTTTTTGGTGCGATTAAATTTTTATAGTTTATTTTTTTGTTTATATCTTGAAAAAGAGAGTTTCTCAGATCAGAATATAATTTGCATTTAGATAAAAAAATGTTCTTCGTTTTCCATAGTTTGACAATGTGGGCATATTCTCAATTCAGGACTCACATAAATTCTGTTATAACGGCCTCTTTCAATTTGTAAAATATGGTCTATTATTCTTAACTTAGTGTTCTGCGATGATTTATGTTTTTAACTTCCAATAAATAATCTTCTAGTTTATATTCTGTTTTGAACTCACGGAATGTTCTTAATTTGTTTCCTCCCACTGATCTGGATTCATCATCGAAGATGCTTGATCTCCAGTCTTGAGTTTCAATATCCTCGAGTCTTTGTTTAGCATATTTATAAAACCGCTTGATCTCGTTTTTATCAATAACGTCATCTTGTTGGGATTCCCAGCAATAGCCAAAGCCATTCTGAAATAATATAGCTTTAATTTGCATTGCCCAGTTCTTCGAATTTGTGTGACTTAGCATATCTAAGTAGGCTTGCTTTGCGATTCTATTTTCGTCTAATGTTAGAAGGCGGGCCCAGAATGATAATGCCTTAGATTTTACTTCGATAATGATGGGGAAACGGCCTAATTCTGCACGGCAAGCTTTGCCGTACAGTGCTCTTTTGCTTGCGCCTAGGATTCGTTTACAGAACTTTGTGTGAACTTGTTCTATTGGGTCACGTGATTCATTATATTTGACAGTATCAAGACCCCAAATTTCAGAGCCATATGTGAGAATGGGTTTTATTAGAGTATCTAATAGGTGTAAGGTAAGTGGCAGGTCTCTTCTAAATGAGATTCCCATGTTCTTGCGAAGTGAGTAAAAAGCTTTTAGTGCAACCTTTTTCAGCTCTTGTTTTGCTATATAAATGAACCAGAGGCACTTAAAGTCAATTCTAAATACTTATATTTAGTTACGTTCTCAATCGGTGTTGTCCCAACGTTGAATAAATAACGATTTAGTTCTCTACCATTAGGGTTAAATATTATTACTTTTGTTTTATTTTCGTTGATGTAGAGAGTGTTGGCTTTGCCGTAATCCAGTAGGTATTTTAAATTGTTTTGTAATCCCAACTGAGACTTTAGATAATTACTAAATCGTCTTCATATAGTAAGCAACTAACGGTTCTATTGTTTAGTTCGGGGGCGTCTTTGTCTTTGTTAAGAATGTTAGCTAGATCACTTAAATATATATTGAAAAGGGTAGGTGACAACATGCACCCTTGCTTAACTCCTTTAAGGCACACAAATTCCTCCGAGATGTGCCCGTCAAGTTTAACACACGCGGAGTCTTTGCTGTACATGTCTTTAATAATGGCAAGAAAATTTCTGTTTATACCAATGTTGTTTAACTTTGTGTATAATTTGTCACGTGATCTGTTATCGAAGGCTTTGCTAAAATCGATGAAGCAAGTGTACAAGAAATTATTCCTGGGTTTTGGTTTGTTCTTTATATATTTGTCGATCAGCGCTTTTAATACTAAGAGATTATCAGTACCTCTAAATGTTTTCCTGAAACCTGCTTGTTCTTGAGGCAGAATATTGTGAAAATCTAGGTAGCTAACTAGCCTACATATCTTTAATAGAAGTTCCCATAGGGGCTTTTCAACAACTATTTACAATGTAACAACGTTAACAGTAACAAAATAATGAAATAGTAAAATACAAGTACTAACTATAATCAGGTGAGTTAAAACTATTGAAGTAGAAGTGCATTAAGTAATATGGTACATAGCACTACTCTAAAAGCGCTAACTTTAGTTGTTTCTTAAATTTAGCAAAATTAGGTTCCTTTTTAAGGTCTGCTTCCAATGAGTTCCAGATCTTAACACCCCTATAAGCGAAAGATCTTTGTCCACTTGAGGTGCGAAGTTTAGGGATGTTTAGGTCGTTACGGGACCTGATGTTACGGTTATGGAAAGCAGACCGTTTACAGAACTTACTCGCTAGATATTCTGGGGCAACTCCGTTTATACACTTGAATGTCATAAAAGTGTCCCTATAAACTAAATAATCTCTAACAGGTAGCCACTGCAGTTGGCATAAGCCTGAAGAAATATGGTCATACTTCTGTATACCTAAGATGACTCTAGCTGGCGGCGAAATTTTGAACGAGCTGTAATTTCTTAAAAATTTTGTCAGAGGTGTTTGCCCACACGGACGAACAATAGAACAGTTTGCTTAGTACTAAACCATTTATTATGGTTTTCATAGAAACTGGGCTAAACAGGTGTTTAACCCTGTTGATTTGACAGAGGCTTGACATACAAGAAGATACTACGTGAGAGATATGCGTATCGTAAGTTAAGTTGGAGTCAATAATTACACCTAGATCTTTCGCTGATGAAACAGGGGTGAGTTGTTTTCCTAAAAGATTAATACAAGCTACATCTTGGGGCACTAGGTTTAGCATCTGGCGAGTTCCAATGTGAAGCACCTTAGTCTTATCGGGATTAATTAATAGACTATTGCTACAGCACCAGTGGGCCACTCTTTGCAGATCTTCTTCCAGTGCTTTGATACTGTCATTCATATCGTTTCTCGCGAATGACAAGAACAATTTAGAGTCATCTACATATGATTCTAGAGAGCAGTGACGGGTCACAGAAGGTAAGTCGTTTAAGTAAATGGTGAACAACAGAGGTGATAGTATTGCCCCTTGAGGAACGCCATGCATTATAGGCAGTGGGCTAGATATGCTCGACCCAATACGCACGGCTTGAGACCTTCCAGTCAGGTAGCTGTTAAACCAACTGAGTGCGGAGGGGGATGCTCCAACACCATCAAGCTTGCGCAATAAAATCGGATGGTTTAAACTATCGAATGCCTTTGAGAGATCGAGCAGAACAAGAATGGACACTTTCTTCTGATCCATTGCGTTTAGAAATGCATCCGTTGTAAGAGTGTTTAAGGTCTCTGTAGAATGATACAAGCGATTGCCGCTTTGGTGACGATTTAGGAGCTTGTGTTGAAGTAAATAGGCGGTAAACTGCTTAAGGGCTACTTTTTCGCATACCTTAGATATGGTAGGCAACAGCGACAAGGGGCGATTATTGGGGGCTACTTCATGATCACCTTCTTTCAGAAGGGGGACAACCTCTGCGTGTTTCCAGTTATCCGGATAGGTAGAACTCAGCAAAGAACTGTTAATAATATCGGTTATGACAGGTAGTATGTGATGAAGACAGTCCTTAACAACCCTCATAGAAATTTTATCAGGCCCTGGGGCCTTATTAGAAGGCATTGACGAGATAAGTTTACGGATCTCATGGGTTGATACAGGATGGAAACTAAAGGGTCGCGGCGGACAGCAGAGTTAGTAGGAGGGCGGACTGGAATGCTGGGATTGACAGAACCTAACTTTGCCAACAGTTCACTCGCGGCCTCTGCTGCATTCTGTCCCACTGAGGTGAAAAACTCATTAAATTCGCCAGCTACTAGATCTGTGTCTTTACTATAAGGGGTCTTGTTACGAGTTTCGAAGGAAGACATTTCCGGATCGTCTTCCAAATAGAGCCAGTGTTACCTTTATGTCTGTTGATCTCTTCCTGTACATGATTAGTTTCTGCTTGCCTTAACATATCTTTAGTGTTGTTTCGTGCAGTTTTATACAATAACCAATCTGCAGTGTCGCGTGTGAGCCTGAAGCGTTTTTTTTAGGGCATCTCTCTCTCTCATAAATTCCTTTATTTCGTCATTGATAAATGGGACTGAGCGATTTAGAATTTTCACCGTTTTTACGGGCGCAAAGCGATCTAGGACATCTGAGAACAGATGATTAAACGTGGATAGTTTTGTGTTTACATCTACGGTGCGATCTGAATCCACTCAAAGGGTAGCAGGGAGACTGCTAGGGAGAATAAATTAGGATCATAGTTCTTGTAAGATCTTGTGGTTACGTATGCTGGTGCTACCTTAGGAATTTTCAGATTTAATGTACAATAAACAAGCGAGTGGTCACTAATTCCAACATAAACAACGCCAGACTCGGTGACTAGGTCTTGATCTGAAACTAGGATCAGATCAATTAGTGTTGCGGATCGATCTGTGATCCTTGTTGGTTCGGTAATGACTTGGGATAAATTCATGTCAGTGCAGAGATCTTCTATTGCTGCATGTTCTTGGCCCCTTTTGAGGAGATCACAGTTTAGATCGCCCAGTGTTACAATCGGTTTTCCAAGACTTAATGCGCTGGTATAATTAGGCATGAAATTGTCACACAAGCAGCTGAGAGGGCAGTCGGGCGGTCTGTAAGTTACACATATAATAAACGTGATTTGGCCTTCTTATGCTGCAATTGGAGCCAAAGTTGATGAAGTCCCGATTCAGAAATTTGTGTCAGATGTTTAGGATTGTACCTTTGATATTGCATTTCACGTAGGCACATACACCTCCTCCAGCTTTATGAAGACGATTAAGTCTAAACAGCTTATAGCCTTCTAGCTCGACCTCTGTGTTCTTGACGGTGGAATTGAACCATGTTTCAGAGACGGTGAAAACGTGAAAGTCATTCTCCTTAATTAATTGCCTGGCTTGGATAAGATGGTTTCTGTTCTTCATTGATTGGATATTAAGATGCGCTATTCTAAGCTTTAGTTTAGCATACCGGTCGGGTCTCTTGTGATTTGTTATGGTTTTAATGCAAATCAGGTTGCTTAAGATGGCAGTGTTGTTTCCTCGAGGTGACGGGGTTAAATCGGCTCTTCGTGTGTTAACAGTAGAGATTCTGTGGACCCTTGATCTAACTTTCACTCCAGCTCGAATACCACGAGTTCTTATTATCCCTAGATACTTCAGGGCTATATAACACTCATCTGACACGTCGTATTTTGACTTCAGCTCGAACAGTTCACATCTTGAATATGTAATTAAGCTGTCAGTGGTGCGTGAATTTAAATTCATGAAGCATTCCCTTGAATGTTGAGTCAGATTATCAGCAAAGTCTGGACCTGGGTTGACCTCGATATCCATGTAAATGGATAAGTCCATAGTAAAGGGTTTGTTAGGAAGAGCCAGTAACAGAAGTCCATGTTTGGTCATCTTACACACGGAAAAGCTCAACCTTGAGTTTGAATGAGCTTTGACACGCTTGAGCTCTATTCGGTAATTCATATATATTGGCGTAAAATCGTCCAAAGACGAAGTAAAATCTCGCAGAAAAAGCACTTGGTAGTAGATTGAGTCCTTAGAAAGTAATAAATCTCGTTCTTTCGGTTGTAGACCATTCCAAAGGGATGAAATAACTCCTGCAATGATTTTAATACAATCAGTTGTCAAAGAGGTAGCCCAAAACCACATAAGCCTAATGGTTTCTATTTGGGCTCCCTCGCCACTTGCAACCGTATACTCATGTAATCATGGTATTTATATCTGTGGCAAATAAAGAAATAAAAAAAGAAATAAAAAAAAGGAACGTACAGAGCGCTAATCTTAAGAGTGCCGCCATGATGGCGCCGTGTATTTAATAGCAGAGCAAAAGGTTTTCCTTGGTGGACAGGATTGTAATTACTCTGTAGTTTCCTGGCTCTGATTTCGTGCCTTTTTTTATATATAGGAGTTTTGTATCCAAAGGCCCACATTTTAGGATATATTTTCGAATTTAGAATATAATTAAATAACATAGTTATCGTTTCCGATAGTAGTTTGACTGACCTTCAGGAATTCGTTGTTAATAAAATCGCTTCCGGGTGTTTTGCCTCTTAAGTGCTTTAATTCCGTTTATCACTTCTTCTTTCGTAAATGCGAAATCAAGTGGACCGGCTTCATTGTTTTCGGCATGCGTATTTGTGTCGTGTGTTTCACCAATGTTGTCTTTTTCGGCTTTGTTAAGATCTTTGAAATATTCATGAAAGCTGCTTAAATCAACATGCATGGTATCATCTGCTCTACTGTCGTCGGTGTTTAAGTTTCTTTGTGCTTTCCAAAACTGCCGTGGGTTGTGTGATCTTAGCTTTGATAGTTTATCAAATTCACTATCGTAGGACTTTCGTTTTTTTTCGTTTTAGTAGTTTCCTAAACATTTTCGTTTTGCTGTTTAGCAATTCTCTTTTATCCTCCCTGTTTGGACGGTCTAGTCCTAAGTTTACCTAAATTAGTTAAGTTGTATTTTTGTATTTTATCATTCACGATCGAACCATTTATTTTCTTCACGTTTTGTTTTATCGACGTTAGTATTTTTTAGTGCCCCAGCATTGTCAAGAACTTTATGTATCAGCTTACTGATTAAAGTCTTCAACACAATTTTCAGTGTTATCGTTGAGCGGCCTCTGGTTCTGCAAATTTATGAGAGACATTATCGTTCCAGAATAATTTTGAGAGCAGACGCCTGCCCTTATTTTGACTTTCGTCGTTAACCGGAAGTGGTACTTTCTTTACCTCTTTACTATATGTAATATATGAGTGGTCCGAAATATGAGGTTTTAGATCTTCTACTTTTAAATATTGAAATGAGTTGAATGTTTCGTTATCTGAAATGAGGTACTCAACTGCATGAGACTCGAGCCGTTTGGTTGGTAACAGGTCTTCGATCCCCGATTATTCTACCGTTGACAATTTTTAGGCCGTTTGCGATACACGAGTCGATGAGTTGTTTGCCCATATTGTCAATATTGTTTTTATCAAGGGTTGCCTTGTTGTTACGGCATTTTCATGTACATACCCATCAGGTAATTGAAAAAAAAATGTGTATATTCGAGTCGTCAATTATACCTGTAACTGTCCAGTCCTGACATTAAAGTCTCCTTGTAATATTACGTGACCCTTTTGAGAAAAACTAATTAAATCTTGATCAAGTTCATCGATGTAGTTTGCATTTGATTGGTTTTCCATATTTTCCGGGCTAAATAAACTCAGTGTCCCTAGAAATATGTCTTTGTTTGTTTGGAAATGTTTCTTGTCTACACCAAAGAATGTTGTTGTTCTTAGTTGGTACATAAGATACTGCGTTTTTTAACGACTTTTTTATTTTAACTGATAACCCGCCGTGATATCTTGTTCTTGATTTTGGTCTAAACCAAAATTCTGAATTTTCACTGGCATGCGTTTCTGTCAACCCAAATATATCATGGCGGTTTATTACACCTAGTACGTCCGTCTGGTTGAGTTTGTTTCCAAGCACTCTACTATTATGTCCGTGAATGTTCCAAACCCCAATATTAATATCATCAGGCATTAATTATGTTAGAAATTTCGATGATATGAAGGGTGGCCAAACTGGTGGTTAGCCATATGATTGTATTTCTATTATATAGATTGTCACTCACTTGTCCAAGATTGCATGCTTAACCATTTCACTAACTGGCTTACTGAGACCATACCTGGCGCCGCAGGTGGATACTGAGATGGCCTACCACGATAATGTTGTTGTTCCCCGTCTGGTATCGTTGCGATCCACCGTCGGGTCTTCAGGGCTGATATCGGGTCTCGTATTGATGGTCTTCATATGGTCTTCGGTTCTGGTATGTAGGTCTTGTGTTCCGAGTCGCATTACGAAGACCGCTAGAATGCGGGTTCCCGTCTGGTTGTTGAGGTGCAGCTCATCGTAAAACACCCGTTCGTTGGTTCCTCCGCGTCTGCTCGTCTTGTTAATCCGCTGTTATCCAGGTATTCCATGTTGTCTAATTCTCGGGCCATTTCGCACAAATCATCATTAATGACTTTAAGTCATCCTGTTCTTCTCTCTGTCTGTACCATGCTCTATAATTCCCGATAGAATAATCGTGCAATTCGGCCATTTGCTTCTCAATATAGTAGTTAACTGTACAAACTAATTTAATATAGTGTCCTGGTGTTTAGTATTAACGTCATTTGTTCCTGAGTGAATAACCACTTGTTTGTAGTTGGTGTCGACATCCATGTAGTTGACATAGCTGATTGCTTCCTTTGTTCCACCGCCGCTGAGTATTTGCTTGTTCACATAACAATCTCTTGCCAGAAGTGTTTGTCTTACACCTCTCATCGTGGAATCGGCGATGATGAGTATTGGTCCCTTTGAATCAGAGGCACTATTGTCATCCCTTTGCACGGTCGACTCCATCCTCGAGGTACTTGGATCGACTTCAGTGGTATTTGTTATCGTCTCGTTCCGCGGTGTTGTTGGCACTGTCTTATTGCTATTACTTGATGTTGTATCATCAAGCACATTCTTCCTTGTTGTTTTCAAAAGCGCTGTCATTCTCTAGCATTCGGTGACACCCGACCCCTAAAAGATACCGCTTCACATAGAAATGTCTGTGTGTGATCGTGGATACCCTAAGTGGTACCAAACTCCTGATTTTGACCCATAAAAGGTACGACGAGCATCCATGTACCCCTCACATAAGGGAGTCACCCCCTCCCCCCCCCCCCCCCCCAGTCTGCAGATTATACAGACCGTCTTTCGTTACAAAAATAACGTATCATCCTCGCGTTAATCGTCATCGTAAATCAGCCCTTTTCTTTTGGATCAACAGCTCAACTATTTACGGTAAGCTAAAATTCCTAATTTTATGACTATTAAGTAATTGATCTCATTATTATCTCTTATTAAGACACATAACTAACTATATATAAAAAAATTAAATCCATATTACACTAATTTACGTCCAAGAGTAAAGCCCAAGAGGCAAGAACCATGAGTGAAACATAACCAGACTTCAAGCGAAAAACATATTTTAGCACACTCAACTTTATCTCCCTTGTCCACTCAATCTCCCTTGTCCACTTTATATAACCAAGCCAAATAAACATACCGGTTCATTCAATAAGTTCGGCATCCTAACTTGGCCGTGTGTATTTGCGTGTTGGATTAGGCCTGGGCCCAAGGCAGAAACACGCGACTGTCTCAGAGCACCTGTGGGATTTAGGTCCTAACAGACTTCCTAATCCCTGAAGAAGGGGTCTGTTACTCTGAAATACACGCTTGGCATTTCGATTCTAATGCAGTCTTAAAGGGGCTATGCCACGGTAAGACTTTACATTTGTTTTTCCGGGCCGGAAAGAGCTATTTCCACCGATTTTTATATGAACTAACGAACCTCTCGGCCATGTGGGATGCTTAAAATGAAAGCAAATATGCAAAAATGACTAACAAACAGTGGATATAAACAGTCTCCAGGGAAAATATTGAAAATCCTTTCAATCAAGCATTGAGGGAGGGAAGTTTAACTGTTTGTATCCAATTAACAGCCACTAAACGAGCGATTGCTCGATACATGCGCAGTACCATGACATAGCCCCTTTAATTCTAAAAATCAACAGTAGATTTCACATATGTTTACTTGGAATATTTTAGGTAATAAACAAATTATAAAAATAAAATAAAAATTATTAAAAATAATTAATTAATTTCATACCACTGTTTACATATAATCACCCACTTTACTATTTCATAACCCACTTAATCATCCACTTTTCAGATTACCACTCAACTTCCACAAAAACAAGCCATTGAGGGGGCGATTCTCAAGCTGCATAATTTTTTTTTTACTCCAGTTTGCTGTGCAGCGATTTTTTTTCGGATCTCATGCACGTTTTTAATTTTAATTTTATTTTATATACTAATCTATTCAATTTGGAATATTAAGTCATTCCAAATTTAGCTATCTTTGTACTTAAAGTGCCCCTACGATCAAATTTTGACATATCAATGTTTTTGCATATTCATAAAGTAGAGTTCATATATTATTACCAGTTCAAATTGTTTTTCGATACAACGACAGGAAGTCTTATTTGTTTAGCTCCGAATATTGAATCTACACGTCCGCCATTACTGGAAGCCGTGCCCTTTGTTCAGCTTTAAACAAAGGTTTATTCACCGGAAATGATGTCATACACTTAACGCTCGCCTGCAGAACACAACGCCTGGAGGCATATTTCTACTAAAAACGTCTTCACGTACATAAGAAGAAAGTTATATTTATCTTTGCGAGGTTGGCTACTTTTTTATGCACGCTATTTCGCGCCACGAGGTTGTCGTGTTAAGTGTATGACATCACTTCCGGTGAATAAACCTTTGTTTAAAGCTGAACAAAGGGCACGGCTTCCAGCAATGGCGGACAGGATTTTACCGGTAAACTCTCCTAAAATTTGTGGGTTAAGATGCCCATTTGGGAATATTTTTTACTATTTCGGATATTTCTAATACTGATTGACCTATAGACACTGAAAAAGTGGCAAATCGAAATGGTAAATTTTCGTCGTAGTGGCACTTTAACAATTCTTGTCCTAAGTAAACTTTAAGAGCCATGCCCCTGTGAAAATCGTTTTTTTAAGAGGGCTAGCGTGCCCATATTAAAAGTTATACTTTAATATTGACACCTATAAAAGTGTACCGTTGCATCACCTTGCATGGCAATGTTGTTTATGATTCAAGCTCATAGCGAGACCAGTGAAAATCCATTAAAACAAATATTTTTGAGAGACGAAAAGTTATGTAAATTTCTTGTGTAAATTTCTCCTGCCTTTTAATAGTGGATAAATCAAAGGATACATATGTGTACCTCTCACAAAAGAGTTGCTGCAACAAAAACACAGTGCGATCAGAAGGAAACCATTTGGAGTTGATGGCATCCCTGTACATTTGTGCAGTCCCTGGCCTCTGCCTTGCCTCTCTCCCTAGCCTGCGAACAGCATCCCCTACTTGAGGGAGAACGTAACGGCGATTTAATCGTTTCCGTTTCTCCCCATCCTCTCTACATGGGGAGAAACGGAAACGATGAAATCGCAGTTCTCCCTCAAGTAGTAGCCTGTACACAGCCCGGGGGTATGTATGTGAGGCCAAGAGGCTCAAACCCTGAACCTGTTTGACCCAATCCGAGCTCCAAAATCCTGATTGCCCCCTTTTTGGGAAAAAAAAACCCTGATTGCCCCTTCTTTAAATTGTTTTCAAAACACGGTCGGATATATACCCCGGCCGGTATACCGCGTACCGGGATTGCATGCAAAATACGGAACATTTCAAGGAGGGACGTGTCATTGGGTAAACAAATCAGCAGATGAAGTACATAGATAAGTACTGAAGTAAGAATTAGCGGCGTCACGATTTATGGGAACCTCAGTGCTTGCATGTGGGCAGGCGATCAAAATGCGGCAACAGAATGTCTTTTTTTGACATGGTAGCTAAAAAAAACTGAACCCTAACTGCCTAAAAAATACTGAACCCCGACCCTGACTGCACCCAAATTATACTCAAATCCTTACCCTGAACTGCCCAAGTCAGATCAAAACCCTGACCCTACCTGCCCAAACCGAGCTCAAAACCCTGACCCACCCCCGCGGCACATACATAATACGTCTCAAACAGGAGTACCCCCGGGGTACACAGACCTCCGTAATCCCCTCAAAGGAGGTCTGTACTATGGATGAGTTAATCGTGTTCTAGGTCACGTGGATAGTTACAGGATTGTTGTAACCAGTCGCTGATTGGCTGGTGCCTCATAGCGGGTGCTGATTGGCTTACCGGTTATGTTGACCTTCGAGCTCGGGTTTTCCCGCGGAGCCAGAACTATTCACTCTGGTTTGGAATGGTATTAAGACAAATTGCTATGTCATTTTGTGTCCTGTGCTCCGTTTTTAATATCGACAAAAAAATGATAAGAATATCGTTCATGGAACTGCTGCATTTCAAGTTAGGCCTAGCTACAAAAATCCCGAAAAATGGCCTAAAAATCTTTCCGGATAATCTCCAGAAATGCTCTAAAAATCTCAGTTTTATCTCTAAAAATATCGTAAACACTTCTAAAAATCTGAAAATATCTTTAAAATGTTCTTTAGAAATTAGCGTATTTTTGTTCACTGGCACTTGGAGCCTTTAAAACATACTTTCTTCTCTCTTTCTTCATCTCTTAACTCAACCAATTCAACTGCAACTTCAGCAGCCTCGAGTCCGCCATTTTGAACTTACAGGCAAGGCATGCTGGGACTGCATAACTTATGGATTATTTGGGGGGGGGGGAGGGGAGGGGAGGGGGTGACAAGCTTCAGAACTACTTAAATACTGTTTATGTTCACACGTTAATGGTTGGTATTTTTCATCTTAATAATTGTTATGAGATTTCTCTTTAAAAGCTCATAATTTTCTAAAAAAAATAATCTAAAAATCCCGTTAGGCTCTAAAAAATCCCCCCGAAAATCCGGATTTTTGTAGCTAGGCCTATTTCAAGTCTGGGAAGAAATTATTTCTCTCGAATTTCAAGTGAAAAGAAATAGCCTCGGCGGTCAGGCGAGTTCGGCTATGAGCGCGAATTCTCAAACCTCGAGTTCACATGGTTCTCAAACTCAAGAGTTCATCCAATCTTCAACTCCCTCGAGGAAAGAAATATCTCCAAATCCCTTCCTTTGAAGACGGACGGACAGCTGTACACAGGCTATCAAGTAGAGGATGCTGTTCGCAGGCTACTATCTCCCCCTCCATGTAGGATTTTTTTTCCTGTGTTGCTGACTGTGCATGAATATCTTTTTTGATAATTTTCCCTTGTATGTTTTTTTTGGGGGAATTCCCCCACACCCCCCCCCCCCCCCCCCCCCCCCCCCCAATAACTTTTCTAATGGTCCGTCCCTAATGACTTTTATGCTGGGACATGAAAGTGATTAGTATCACCCATGTGACTCCTGGTATCACGAAGTAGCTAGAGATGAGTGATAAGTTGATGATAGGGTGCAAAGGTTCATGGTATTGCATTAAACCATATATGAAGGGAATGATATTTCAATACCACCCCTTTTCACTGCAAACGCCTAGCGAGTGAAGTCGACAACTTAATCGTGAGCCATACCACTGAGGTGCAATTTGTTTGCGATTCTTATCAGTCGGGCAAGTTACTCTCTAATTTATCAGGTATTTAAGCTTTTAGATTCGTTTAAAAGTGTTAAAATTTGTTTTCGACTATTGCTGCATGTCCAAGCCTCGAGTTTTAATTTTAGGGCATTCTTTTATTCGCCGCCTCGCTTCGTTTTTGCAGCAAAATGGGCAATTTAAATCTAATACTAAATTTAACCTTAGTGAATTAGCACACATTAAGTTTTTTGGTGTCGGGGGTCGAACTGTTGCGAAAGTACGGCATTTCGACATGCATGTGGTTGGGAGCTACGCCCCCGACATCGTCATTTTAGTGGTTAGACACAGGGCCCTATGGAGACCAGTCATCGAGCTGAATGGACTACCCTGTATCAATAAACTAAAGTTTCAGTCCTGTACTCTCGAATTTGTCAGAGTAACTTTCAGCTATTCGGAACGAATTTAAACACGAAGTTTCAGTATAAATAGGTTAGCCCCTCCTCTTTTCACGCATGGCGAGCTCGAAATTTATAATTGCTGAGCAGTGAAGAAAGCAAGCGAGCATATCAGCCTTTGAAATGCTAGATTTTTAAGGTTTAAAATTAAACAAGCCATAAAATTTGACCAGAGGAAAGATAGTTGTCCATTTGTGACTGCCCGTGGTATTTTTTGACTGTTTGCGAACTCTATAGCACTTACTCAGAAGTTAAACATTTTGTGTTCCATTTGAATTGCGCGGGATAAGCAATCAGTAGACAGCACTCGAGCATAACGCAGATGTTCACTCCACAATGGCCGTTGACAACTGAAGGGAGAAACTCCTGGGCTCCACCTTTATACCGGAACTTCGTGTTTAAAAGTATTAGCGAGCGACCATCCGTGCCGGGCCACGTTACACTACCTGGCTGCGATCTGCAGAATTACTCGTTAAAAGGGCATCTGAAATACATTCTTCGTGAATTTGAACTAACCTTGTAATTACAACACAACAGACTACAGTTACGTGTCCCCCAAAGGAATTTCTAATTACGCACAAAATGTCGTTTATCAGTTCACCCATGTAGAAGTGGAAGAGAGCGCTGATCCACACACCTGACTGGCACGCGCTTCCTGTGCAAAGTGATTGACATTGTTTTTCTCTGCCTTTCTCTCTCGTGTCTTGAATACTGTGCGTTTGTTATGATTGTCACATGATCCATTAGATTAAAATTCAATCTCTGAAATTTCATTCCACAGATGAAGACTAACAAAGAATACAGTGCAGACGAGCTCAACTACTTCCGGGTTTGTCACGTGACCACCCGTATAATTCCTGATGGGTTACGAGCAGTATTCGAACGGGAATGGGACACGCATTGCAAGAGTTCTCCTGGCCAGTGGCAAGACACAGCACAGAATGGCGCTGATTTCTACAGCTTGGAGTCCGCAAAAAACAGGAAAAAGAACGCACGACTTTTGAATATAATGAAGGATGGGAAGAGCAAAAAATGGGATTGTACTTGCCTTTTCTATGCCATACTTTACTCCGATAGTATTGGTCCTAAGCTTGATGCAACTACTAAAGCATGCGTTGATGATCTCAGAGAATTTCGTAATGACGTATTTGCACACACAACCGACGGAAGTCTTAACGAAGCTGATTTTAAAGTTGGTATTCAGAAAGTCATCATCGCATTCAGCTCTTTGAAGCTCGATATTGCTGCCATAAAGGAAATAAAGAACCAGAAGAGCTTTCCAATAAAAGAAATTACAGCCCTCAAAAAGCAACTTCAAGACGAGAAAGACAAGACCTGTGCACTTGAAGAGGAGCTAAATGCCGATCTAAAGCCATTTTCTGTGTTACCTCCAAAGCCGTCCCATGAGAGCATAGAGCGTCTAAAAGTGAAGGAGATAGTTGATACAATGAATAGGATGAGAGAGGAACATAGAAACGAGATAACCGTGACTTATCTGTCAGGAAACCCTGGCTCTGGAAAGAGCCAAGTGGCAAGGCAGATCGGCGAAAACCTATTTAATGGCACGTCCGATCAGACAACAGACTTGAAGTTTGTTATGACATTCAACGCAGAAGATGTTGACAACCTTCTCCAGTCTTACACTAAGTTGGCCTACAGACTGGGGTGCACTGAATATTCTGTATCCAGCATAATAAAATCTGATATAAAACTAGAGAAACAAATCCTCCATTTGAAAAATCTCGCCGGTCAAAAGCTGCACAAATATTCTTGGTGGCTGATTATTGTAGACAATGTGACAGATCTCAAAGCAATTTGCCAGTACTTGCCGCATGCTGGAGATAAGGCTTGGGGAAACGGTCAAGTTCTAGTTACTACCCAAGATAGCTCCTCTATTTCTTATGATACGCACACTTTCCATGTTCCATTGAGTGTCGGCATGGCACCTGAAGAAGCCATTGCTGTGTTATCGAAGGTATCTGGTTTCCTTGGTGAGACAGACATCGTAATGAAAGTGGCTGAGGACTTGGATTTCCAGCCACTGGCATTGGCATGCGCAGCAGTGTACGTTAGACGACTAAGGGAAGCAGGGCTATCTTTTACATGGTCTGATTACTTGCAAAAGCTCGCAGAAGGCAAACGAGAATTGACTGAGAAGTTATTTCAAAGAAACGAGCCTGATCTATTCCCAAACAATGACAGCAGCAGTCACGTTAGCCCTAGAAAGGGAGATCAACGACAACATAGTTATGAAGCATGTTTTCCAGTATATGTCACTTTTGGCACCTGAACCTTTGTCCCTAGATTATATATTACATTATGTTACTCAGATTACACCTGATGAAGACGAAGAGAATCTCGCAGCACATATTGCAATCTCTTCACTTATATTGTATTCTGGAGTGGAATCTAAAGAGGTACGAGTGCACCAAGTTGTGCATTACTGCCTTAACACGATATATTTTCCCATACGATGAAGAGCTTGACCTTGATGTTCTTACTGCTGCCACTTTGACCTTTGACAAAATCAAATCATTTCGTAAATACGATGTTCAGCAAATCCATTATTCACAAACACAAACAATAACACACATTTCGTGCCTTGTTCTACAAATAGACTGTTACTGGATGAAAAAACAAACAAAGATGAAAAATGTTTGGTCAAAACCACAAGACATAATAAAATGTTTGGAGAACGTAGGTATAATATGTAGTAATCAATCAAAGTATTGTAAGGCACAGACGATTTTAGAGATCACCCTGAGGTTGAAGGAATGTCGTTATGGGGAAAACCATTCAGCCGTGGCTTGTACGTTGTATAATCTTGGTAATACTGCTAAGAATCAAGGCAAGTATGAAGCAGCGAAAGAGTACTATGAGAGTGCACTGGGCATGATGGAAAAAGTCTTGGTTCCGGACCATCCAGACGTGGCTTCTACGTTACATAGTCTTGGTAGTACCGCTAATAACCAAGGCCAGTATGAAACAGCGAACAAGTACTATGAGAGGGCACTGCACATAAGGAAAACAGTCTTGGGTCCGGACCATCCAGACGTGGCTTCTACGTTGAATAATCTTGGTAGTACTGCTAATCATCAAGGCCAGTATGAAACAGCGAAAAAGTACCATGAGGAGGCACTGGGCATAATGAAAACAGTCTTGGGTCCGGACCATCCAGACGTGGCTTCTACGTTGAATAATCTTGGTAATACTGCTAATAATCAAGGCCAGTATGAAACAGCGAAAAAGTACCATGAGAGGGCACTGAGCATAAGGAAAACAGTCTTTGGGCCAGACCATCCAGATGTGGCTTCTACGTTGCATAATCTTGGTAGTACTGCCAATCATCAAGGCCAGTATGAAACGGCGAAAAAGTACTATGAGAGGGCACTGGGCATAAGGGAAACAGTATTTGGGCCGAACCATCCACTCGTGGCTTTTACGTTGAATAACCTTGGTACTACTGCTAATCATCAAGGCCAGTATGAAACAGCGAAAAAGTACTATGAGAGGGCACTGGAGATATGGGAAACAGTCTTTGGGCCGAACCATCCACACTTGGCTACTACGTTGAATAATCTTGGCATAATTGCTGATGAACAAGGCCAGTATGAAATAGCGAAAACGTACCATGAGAAAGCACGGCGCATAAGGGAGACAGACAGTCGTGGGGCCGGACCATCCACAAGTGGCTGATACGTTGAATAATCTTGCATGGTATTGCTGCACATAATCACGGCCAGTATGAAATCAGCGAAAAAGTACTATGAGAGGGTACTGGGAATAAGGAAACAGTCTTTGGGCTGAACCATCCAGATGATCTGGTGGAGGGGTCTGCATTTATATCAAAAGGATTTGTAGTTATTTTTGAACGATCAGATCTGGTCCATGAAAACTTAGAAACTGTTTGTTTGCAGATTAGAAAGCCAAAGAGCAGACCGTTCATCTTTATAATCTGCAAACAAAAAGTTTCAAGTTTTTCGAGGACCAGATATCTGGTTAGGTTATATTACAGTAAGCGTGGAAACGTGATCTGCCCGTAACTATACATATATAGTTATTGGGCTAGTTTCTTGTCCTAACATGGTCTAAAACTTGATCTGCAACGCGGTTTCAGGTCAAAACGTTTCAATAACTCGCTAAGTATGCCTCCAAAGAGTAAAAACTCTAAAAAGAAAACTGATTCACCAGAAGATGGAGATGTAGGTTCTGAAACTGACAAATCCAAAATGGCGTCGTCACCACGCACCGAACCTGGCTGTTTTGAATCAGTTCTGGATCAACGTATGAAGGAGCAATACAAACAACTACAAGATTTATTATTTTAATATTCCAAGGCTACCCAAGATGATCTTAAAGAAGTTAAACGAAGTCAAGAATTTATTAGTGATAAATTTGAAAAAAATGTTGAAGGCAATACACGAGCTGAAATCTGACAACAGTCTGCTTCGCGAGGAGAATGCCGTTTGACATAAAACACACTGGTGATTTGAGAACACTCTAGAAATGTTGAAAGCACGCGCCTTCGGCTTGTGCTTTAACATTTCTCTCATGTCCTCAATTGCCCGTCGTGTTTTATGTAATCTTTCAAAGCCGACAACGTGGACTTGACGGGATTTCAAAGTCCGCACGGCGGCCATGTGGAGAATAAAAACCTTTGTTTTCGTCCGGTAAACTCGTTCTGAAACCCACCAGTACGAGGCTACCGGGGCCAAAACCTTTGTTTTATCCAAGATGGCCGAACTGCGATAACAGTCCATTAGTTCTAATTGCGAAGACTTTGAATTTGAGGTTTTGAAATGACTTAAAAAAACTACTTAATAATTTCATGCTTGTTTGGTGGTTGACGATTTTAAAACTTCATGCGTTTAGAGTGTCAATGTTTCAGGCTTGTAGGTTGTACTTGCGTATTTACATATAGTTGCTTTGTTTGACTTAAGTAATCACACGTCCATTGTTAATGAAAAGACGGAATGTTAACAATTATGCGCTTGTTCTCGTGGGAGTACCTGTTTACAACCTGGCGTGAAATTTGATGAAAACATAGTTTGACGCAAAAGTTGGTGTCACGGGCATGCGCAGTGTCAGGGCAGTGTGCAGAAAAACAGGGTCCCACATTGGAGAGACGGTCTGTATGCCTCAAGACAGGTATTGTACCTTGGCATGCACTTTTTACCGCCTGGGGAAGTCGGTGATCAATCGACAGTACTTTGAATTAATTTTCTGAGTCCAAGGACTTTGAACTATGAATATTCATAGTTCAAAGTCCTTGGACTAAGAAAAAGATTTCAAAGTACCGTAGAGAGTACTTTGACGGGGTTTCGAAGTACTGCACGTGGTACAGATAGGCCCTTTGCGGCTAACGCATCACGTGGTTGTACTGGAGAGCGAAAAATATCTGACTTCATTTATTTACATGCATTGTACAAGATCGGTATTGCTATTAGCAAAACCTATTTGTAAATGCTATTTTCCACCTCCAACCGATTGTCGATCTTTTAAAAACAGCGATTTTAAAGATAGCTTGCTCTCCAGCATCCGTGGCAGCGTCTTTCCCATGGGGATCACGATCTCAATTCATTCGTTAATGAAGTATTATATCAGCACGTGACTGTTAGCTGCAAAGGGCCTATTGAGACCTCTGGTTGGCCAATTACCTCATGAATTATTAAGTAGTTTTAGAAGATAGTTATTGTCTATTAACACAGTGTGGAAATACCAGTTATCGTCTATTAACACAGTATGGAAATATAGCAATAACATGGCTTTTGGAGGGCATTATTTCAAACTAACTCTTTTTTTTAAAACGTTCTGCTTGTACCCCAGTCATCATGATCAATCGCACGCGGATCCATTCTCAATCAATCAACAGGGCGGTGAATGTGTTTCAGGCAGCCCGCTCGGTTCGTCATCGGCCCGCTAGTTTGAGAGCTTTCGCGAAACCGGTTTTCTATTTGGCTGCGTATTTTGATGATAATACCAGTTATCGTCTATTATAACATAGTATGGAAATACCAGTTATCGTCTATTATAACATAGTATGGAAATACCAGTTATCGTCTATTATAACATAGTATGGAAATACCAGTTATCGTCTATTATAACATAGTATGGAAATACCAGTTATCGTCTATTATAACATAGTATGGAAATACCAGTTATCGTCTATTATAACATAGTATGGAAATACCAGTTATCGTCTATTATAACATAGTATGGAAATACCAGTTATCTTCTATTATAACATAGTATGGAAATACCAGTTATCGTCTATTATAACATAGTATGGAAATACCAGTTATCGTCTATTATAACATAGTACTGATGGAAATACCAGTTATCGTTTATTATAACATAGTATGGAAATACCAGTTATCGTCTATTATAACATAGTATGGAAATACCAGTTATCGTCTATTAACATAGTATGGAAATACCAGTTATCGTCTATTATAACATAGTATGGAAATACCAGTTATCGTCTATTATAACATAGTATGGAAATACCAGTTATCGTCTATTATAACATAGTATGGAAATACCAGTTATCGTTTATTATAACATAGTATGGAAATACCAGTTATCGTCTATTATAACATAGTATGGAAATACCAGTTATCGTCTATTAACATAGTATGGAAATACCAGTTATCGTCTATTATAACATAGTATGGAAATACCAGTTATCGTCTATTATAACATAGTATGGAAATACCAGTTATCGTCTATTATAACATAGTATGGAAATACCAGTTATCGTCTATTAACATAGTATGGAAATACCAGTTATCGTCTATTGACATAGTATGGAAATACCAGTTATCGTCTATTGACATAGTATGGAAATACCAGTTATCGTCTATTGACATAGTATGGAAATACCAGTTATCGTCTATTGACATAGTATGGAAATACCAGTTATCGTCTATTGACATAGTATGGAAATACCAGTTATCGTCTATTGACATAGTATGGAAATACCAGTTATCGTCTATTAACATAGTATGGAAATACCAGTTATCGTCTATTAACATAGTATGGAAATACCAGTTATCGTCTATTAACATAGTATGGAAATACCAGTTATCGTCTATTAACATAGTATGGAAATACCAGTTATCGTCTATTAACATAGTATGGAAATACCAGTTATCGTCTATTAACATAGTATGGAAATACCAGTTATCGTCTATTAACATAGTATGGAAATACCAGTTATCGTCTATTAACATAGTATGGAAATACCAGTTATCGTCTATTACCATAGTATGGAAATACCAGTTATCGTCTATTAACATAGTATGGAAATACCAGTTATCGTCTATTACCATAGTATGGAAATACCAGTTATTGTCCTATTAGAGTTATTGTCTATTAACATAGTGTTGACTTCGATTATATGGGCCGATTTTGAAGAGCAGTAGATTAGGGTATCGTCAGCGTATCGTATTGTTTTAGGTGCTATAAACGGTATGTAGAAATGGATATACATTGTAAATCCGAAGACGGAACCTGAATAGTGACTTGGAAGCAGTTTCTCACTGGCTTGGGCGTAATCTACTCACCCTAAATTGTGTCAAATCGAAATCCCTATTGTTTGGAAGCAGACGTCGCCTAAAATCTTTCAATACTGTATCCATTACTATTAATGAATGCTTCTTGGACGTGTAATTTAGGAGTAACCTTAAAGTGCCTATGAAGCCTATTTTTTTATTTTAGATATCAATTCTACATCAAGTGAATAGTAGAATGGTACAATATATCTTGTTTTGAATGCTGTGCCGCTGAGTTAAGGTTTTAATATCCAAAATGCTAATTACATGACGTCAGGGGAGGCATCGATTATTATACAATTTTTTTTGTTACAATTAAACAATTTTTTTAAATCAACAGTGTTATACCCATGGTTGAAATAAAATGATTTTAGAAATTTGTTTTCCTATATCAGTAGAAACGCCCATTCACAACCACTAAGAAGTGATTGCAGATACCTCCCCTGACGTCATGTAATTAGCATTTTGGATATTAAATCCTCCTTAACTCAGCGGCACAGCATTCAAAGCAAGATATATTGTACCATTCTACTATTCACTTGATGTAGAATTGATATCTAAAATAAAAAAATAAGCTTCATAGGCACTTTAAGCGAGGATCTAACTTGGAGCAAGCATGTTGAAAATCTTATGTCCAAGATGCAGCAGCGCATTGATCTCTTAAGAAGAGTCTAGCACCTATTACCAACTGATGCTCGCTTATCTTCCCTCTATACGATTATGCAGACCAGGAGTATATTACAGAGGAGTGTTCCTCTTCCCACATTATGTTGTCACACAACACTGTAGACGGTAGAGTTATTTTTAGCATAGCCGGAGTTTCCCGCGAGAAGGAAGAAAGGCCGTCACTTTTAACCAATCGGGATGCACTGAACAATTGCAATTAACACGGTTCAAACTGGTAAAAAACTTAAGCGCAAGTGAACAAAAGATAACGTAATCGTATACCAGAACTTCGCGGCAATAAATAGACACACCATCTACTGTGTTGGGGGTCAACACAAGGGCACAGGAACAAGTCTCCTGTGTAATGTACTCCTGGCAGACGTTATATGGGGGGACAAGAACAATGTAACTCTAACCAACGCCCTTCAGGTCCAGCAAAACAAGGCAGCCAAGTTAATAGACACACCCATGCGCTCTTCTGCCACTCAAGCCTTGGTGACTTTTAACGTTTATATGAATGACGCCATGCGCATCGATGTATCTTCATTTATAACTCCTCGATGCGCACAAGCGTAGGAACGAGTTAACGGGATGGTTGGGGAAATCATGTCAGTCACTCACTCGCTCAATCAATCAATCTTTATTTAGACACGGTGTGGCTCATCAGGTTACATTTCGAGTAAAAGTTAAACTAACAAATACTTAACAATTATTCACTTCAGTCTCGATGACTATAAATACAATAACCTACATGTATTTGTGGCGTCGAAATATGCCCTGATATTTCGTCCGCGGACATTATCTGATCTGAGAAGAGAACAGGACAAACATCGGGGCATATTTCGACGACACTATAGGTTATTGTTGTTATCATCCTGCAAATATTTTCTTTGACGCGCGCTTATACGCTCACAGGGGGTGTATTCGCTGATATTTCCCGCTCGCGGAGAGAAAATATGGAGTCACGTGACGCATTCAACCAATCACACGCGAGAAAAATATTTGATGGATTATAAAGGTGAATATATATATAAATTATATTTACAGAGACAGGCCTTCCTGTCGTTCACTGCACAAATCGACTCGACACGAGACTTGCAGGGACTACAAGAATGGATTTTCTAAAGTCAGAAATACCGAGAAAGCAGTCCAAATGCACACTAGAATTCAAGTAGAAGCAGCTAGCGTACTTCACTTTTGAGACCTCGTACCGTGTTACAAAGAGAGGAAATGCAGCGAAAATGAGTGGAAATGGGCAAAACTGAAAATCTGCCACGGCGAGTGAAACCGCTTTCATGAGTTCACTTACTTTAAAGGACACATTTTCTGGAAACTACAAACTAGTTTTGTGGATTAAAGCCATCACAGACAATGGTAAATCAAGAGAAATGATTTCGGTACGAGATAAAGCTTGAAAACACACGGTGAGAGAAGACTGAAGAGCATAACAACAAGCGGCTCCCTGAATGAAACTAGAATGTTTTCCTATCAAGAACCACGAGGAAAATAACTCGAGTACACTTTTTGAGTCGAACCGTTCCCAAATTTGTAGGACCAGGTCTCGTGTTATTTACTGCTCTAAGTATGTATATATTATATCCCTGTGAAAGTTTGTGATTCATGAGGACCGAATAAACTCAAGCCGAAACTCGTAAGTAAACTTTGTTTGTGAAGGCTTATGGATTAAAAAAAGCTTCAAGTTTAGCCATACTTATTTAGTTGCTTCTTTGGTGGGTTTTGGAAAAGCTTTTTCTTTCATATTATTTATTTCTTCGTGAGAAACCGGTAAATATGCGAGCGGCCATTTTGGTAAATGCCTTGTACAATTTATGTTATATTCACCTCCAGGTGCTCTGCAGGTCAATATAGCGAGGTATGACGTATTTCTCGACCAATCAGAGCACGGGAATCTCTATATTCATTGATGACATTATACTGAAATTATATATATACATGTTTCATTTAGCAGCTGTTTGTTAATTATTTGTTAATTCACTACTCTTCACTAGTTTCTTAATTTACTGCTCACATGGCAGTGGCCAACTCGAAAGCTAGCCTACTTTGGCCTTTGCACATATCTATTGTAATGTTTCTTTAGAATATTCCTTATTTTCTTTAAATTTAAATGTAAGATTAGACTGCTGTATTATATATTCTATAAACAGTGTAAAAAACAAATGAAAAGTTACTGATGAAGAGAAAGGGATTGTTACCTGATACAACTGCCTGCCCTTTCAAGCACAAACCTCCCTTCTTTTTGCCACAAGCTTAACCAAGTATCCAATAGAAATATCTAACCCAATAACTGGTGTCTACATTCCACAAGCAGTTGAGGCCCAGCAGCACGGTGTATTCTCTCGCCCAGAACTCCCTTGTCAACTCAGGGACTCGCTGGTGATATTCACTATCGCAACAGCACCAAGTCTGGTAATGTCCCCATTCCAAGACGAACACCACAAATTTTTGTTTACCAAGAATATTAATGTGAAACCCATATGTGAACTTCCTCAATATATCAGCTCCCTATATGTTTAAGTCAACGTTAAATTCCAATTTTTAACATATTAAACAAGTAAAATATACATGTTTTAGCAACTCCATAAAACAATGTTTTATGAGTAAATTGGCAATTTATATGCATGCCCCCCCCCCCTCCTTTGCCGCCATGCAGTGTGAACCGCACAGAGTACATATACAGTGGCGTAGCTGCCTTAAGGTAAAAAGCCACGTACCTACACATTTTTCAGGGGGACCATGCCCCCATGACCCCGTAGATGGCTCCCTCGCTTCGTTCGGTTGCTCGTGCCTATACTAAAATGGGCTAAAACGGGACCCTGGCTACGCCCCTGACATATGTAAGGGTTAGAGACTGACATGCATGTTTTATTGACAATACAGGCATGTGCTGTCTGTACATTTACAGTGTATATGCATGCATGCCCCCCTCTCCCCCTCCCCTCACAGCCATGGAGTGTGAACAGCACAGGGTACACGTATTTAAGGGTTAGAGACTGGCATGCATGTCTTATTGACAATACAGGCATGTGCTGAATGTATGAGGCATGTGCTGAATGCATGTGCTGAATGTATAGGCCAATGTCGGTATGAATAAATTTTAAGTTCATTGTACAGTCGGCAAATATATGTATTTGTTGATAAAACACATTTACAATGCCTCTAACATTTTAATATTCCAAGTGAATGTACACCATGCTGTGGTAACCAATACGGCACTGTCATTAACCAATCACCTGCTTGGATTTTGTACTGTGCACGAAGTTGGAATATTACACGAGAACTAAACGCACGAGAACCAAACACACTAGAACTAAACACCTAAACTCACGAGAACCAAACACACTAGAACTAAACACCTAAACTCACGAGAACCAAACGCACGAGAACTAAACTCACGAGAACCAAACGCACGAGAACTAAACGCACGAGAACCAAACACACTAGAACTAAACACCTAAACTCACGAGAACCAAACGCACGAGAACCAAAAACACACGACCAGCCACTACCACACGACCAGCCACTACCACACGACCAGCCACTACCACACGACCAGCCACTACCACACGACCAGCCACTACCACACGACCAGCCACTACCACACGACCAGCCACTACCACACGACCAGCCACTACCACACGACAGCCAAGGATCACTCAAGGTTCCTGGGAAAAACGTCTCTTATCGTAAAAACGAGACTCGTTTATAGTATCTCAATGTTTCAGTTGAACGAGAGACGTTTAATAAAAACTGTCTCGATTTTGAAAACGTGTCTCGATTTTGAAAACGTGTCTCGATTTTGAAAACGTGTCTCGATTTTGAAAACGTGTGTGAAAACGCGTGTCTATTTTGAAAACGTGACGTGTCTCGATTTTGAAAACGTGTCTCGATTTTGAAAACGTGTCTCGATTTCGGATCACTCACTCTAATTACGGCTCAACCGATCCAACGAGGCTCAACTAAAATGAGGCTCATCCTTCCCCAACTTTTGTACAAACGAGGCTCAAGTATGGGTTTTAAAAGGATCACTCAACCGAGACTCAACCGTTCTCGAGACTCGTTATTTGATTCGAGACTCATTATTTTAAGCATATCGGTATTTGGTCCAAAAGGGAAAGACTTAGGAAATGACAAAAAGAGAGGAAAAGGGAAGTAGGATAAAAGGACTGGATAAAAACTCCAATACATGAAAGGAAGAAATGTATGGTTTGAAAGGAAAGGGGAATACCGTAGAATTGCGAAAGCAGCGTGCCCCATAAGTATAGACCCCTCTGCACAAAATAGCGACCCATGAAAATTCCGATATTAAATAATCTTAATTAATTTTTGATAACATAATAACCGAGTCCTCTTTTCTCCTACCCTGCACTTTTCTACACCTTATCCCAGATACGCAGGTCTGCTAAACTCGAAACGGCGACCTCTCGAGACTTTCGGAATTATACGGTATTTTATAAGGGGACCAAAAACGGGATGCACTAGAGAGATAAACATAACACAATAAAGTCAATATATATAATAAAAAATAATAAAATAAAGAAACTTGCAAACTTGGATAGAACAAGGTTTATTTGTCCATTATATTTTTAACATTACTTTTAAATTGTTATAGTTTATTAAATCCGTAAAATGGATAGTGTTTGCTTTGATGTGCGATGATGTCTCTGAATACAGTAATTTCAATGAAACGAGGCTTACTGACAATTCAAATATATGCTGAACACTGTGTTATTTTCTTTGCAGGACCAGATCTTATTAAAATCTCTTATAAGCCCTCATGTAATACCATTTATATCACTTCACATAGCTTTCTTTCTTTCTCTCTTCCACGTTTTTCATTTTTGTCTATCAATAATGAAATTGATTATCTGACAATATAGCTATTTACGGAATTAACGGACTCTTCCATCTGAATCAGAATAAAAAATTGCATTACTGATTGACAAATGACCGGTCTGTTCTGTATTGTTTTTGTGAACATTTGAGAACGACATAATTCACTGTTTATTGCCCACGATTTGCTCATTTGAGAACAACCTAACTTATAACGCGAACAATTCAGAATGACATAATTCAGAACACTATTTTGCTGATTCGAGAACGGCGTAATTTGACGTGAACAGCTACAAATAAGTCAATAATATAACCTTTACACGTGTATTTTACAAGTAGAAACAAGGCCAGGCTTGTAAAATAGATGTGTAAGAGTTTTATCGAATTCACTCTTTTCACCTCGGCAGGCCATCTTGGATTCAAAGCGAGGCATTTTTTTTGCTAGGTTAGTCTCGCACTAAACTGAGGATATGATACTCAGAAGCATTTTATCCTACCAAAAACAAAAGATTGGGTCAGCAGGTGAAAAGAGTGAATTGACCTCATGTTTTAGAAATTTACTCTACACTTGTGATTGCGAAAACATTAAAACGAGTCAATCTTCCATATTGTTTAGTCAGTTTAGTATCTGGCATTCTGGTACGGCATTCCCTCCCTTTCAGTAAAAAAATAAAATAATAACAACCATTGACTTAAATAATGGTGCCTACCGTAAGCAGACAATCTGCACAACGACGAAACAAGCCGTCAGTATTCAGTTATAACAACAACATCAATTTTACTCTAGATGTAGGAGTTACATGTAATACAATAGTTATAATATGATCATCATCATCGTCATGTTTTATTTGACTCAATAATAAGTTTACAATTTGGAAATATACTTATGAATTGACATTTACGATGTGAATATTTGAACGTATAATATTAACTAATATAATTATTTTATTGAGTTCGGGTCATCCTAATAGCATGAACTAATCGAGAGGATGACCCTCAATACTTATATTTAAAGGGAGAATATATTAAAGTAAGTTTGTATTTCTTCAGTAATAGTATTATAATCTAATAAATATTATAAAATCAAGACTAGTCAAAGGAATAATTATCTAAAACAGAGCGTTTAATATTTTTACGAAAGGAGACGAGAGAGGTTATGTTTCTTGTATCAGAAGGTAAAGAATTCCAAAGTTTTGAACCAGTATATTGAAGAGAACGTAATCCATAGTGAGTAGTTTTAACAGCTTTTAAATATATATCATTACTTAAAGATTGACGGGTAGGATAGGAGTGAACATTGGATACGTACTTAAAATAGTCACTAAAGCTACTAGGTGTTAGATTATGAGATCACTGAAAAAGAAATGAAAGAATTTGAAGATTAATAACATCGTTAAACTTAAGCATGTTGAGTGATTTAAAGAGAGGTTCAGAGTGGGATCTAGGTTCTGAAAAAGTTATAATTCTTACAGCTTTTTTCTGGATTATAGAAATAGGCTTTAGGTAACTATGGTATGTAAGACCCCAGGCTTGAACACCATAAGTTAGAAATGGATAAACTAGAGCATAATAAAGCATAACAAGGATATCAGTATTGACAAAATGTCTAACCTTAGACAAAATGCCAATAGTTTTTGATAACTTTAAGCATAGTTCATTAATGTGACATTTCCAGTTAAGATTAGAATCAAATGAAATTCCTAAATATTTTACAGAAGAAACTTGTTTAATAATGCTATTATCAATTCTGATATTAAAAGACTGAGTAGGCTTATGTTGATTAGAATGGAATAATATAAAATTAGTTTTTTGTAGACTAAGAGCTAATCTATTAGTTTTCATCCAGTCAGCAACTGCCCTTAATTCATTATTTATGAATTGTTGGAGGTGTTCAAGATTTTTAGAAGAATAATAGATATTAGTATCATCAGCAAATAAATTAAATTTAAGCAAACTTGAAGCATTTGGTAGGTCATTAATGTATAACAAAAATAACAATGGGCCTAACACGGAACCTTGAGGCACTCCACAATTAATTGGTAAAGGAACAGAATTATGGCCATTAACAGTTACATATTGTTCTCTATTAGAAAGATAAGACAAAAACCAGTCTTTAATAATGCCTCTTATACCATAGTGATTCATTTTAGATAATAAAATTGAATGATTAACAGTGTCAAAAGCTTTTTTCAAATCAATAAATATTCCACATCCATATTCATTGCTATCAATTGAATTTCGTATTAATTCAGTTATACTAATAAGAGCATGAGATGTTGAACACTTCTCTCTGAACCCAAACTGAAGGGAATAGAGAATACTGTGTTGTTCAAGATATTTATAAAGACGTTGATGCATTAATTTCTCAAAAAAATTACTAAAGACAGATAGAACTGATATAGACCTATAATTGTCCTTTTCCAGTCTTGATCCTTTTTTGAAAATAGGAGTAACTTTAGCTATTTTTAATTTACTTGGAAAGATTCCAGAGGTAAAGGAATCATTGATTAATAGTGTTAATAGTTTAGAAATATGATCATTAAGAATTTTTAATAAGGGAATTGGAATACTATTTGGCCCAACAGATTTACTATTATCCATTTTAGAAATAATTAGTGAAACTTCTAGTGGAACTACAGGTGATAAAAAAAATGACTGTGGATAATTACCTTTAAGGTAAAATGAGGCACTATGATTTCCTTTAGGGATATTTTTATCAGTTGATTTACCAACGTTGACGAAAAACTTATTGAAGATATTTGCTATGACATATGGATTGTCAATGGATTTATTATTTTCCAATAATGTAGGAACAGAGCTAATTTTGCATTTACTAATATTAATAATTGATCGGATACCTGACCAAAGTTTTTTCATATTTGTCATATTAGAAAGAAAGTATTGTCTAAAATACTTCCTTTTGCTCTCTTTAATGTCATTAACAACTCGATTTCTACATTTCTTAAATAAGTATGTGAGGTTACGGTCATTCGGTTTTTTTAATAACTTAGAATATAATTTGTCCCTATATTTAATCATTCTCAATATTTCTGTAGTTATCCAGGGTTTAGATTTTAATTTGATTTCTTGCTTTGATAACTTTCTGCAAGGAGCATGAAGGTCAACATAAGAAGAGATTTTGTTGTAGAATGTATCGAACTTTGAATCAGTATCCAAGTTATTATTGCTCAGGAATGACCAATCAAGAAGGCAAAAATAGTTGCTAAAGGCATTTGCATCGAAGTTTGAATAATCAGTTTTATAGTAATATAAACTTTTATAATTAATTTTGAAATCGTCTACAATTAGAAACTGTGGAAGGTGATCAGCAATTTTAGTAATAATATTACCACTGATAGCATTATAATTAAATGTATTAGCATATATATTATCTATTAGGGTAGCAGTTCTGTCAGTAATTCGAGTAGGTTGGAGGATATAAGGTAGAAGGAAATTAGAAGTCATTGTGTTAAAGAATTCACTGGTTTCTACATGGCTCTCATAATTTAACAGATTCATGTTTAAGTCCCCCATAATAAATATGTTCTTATTTTCTCTAGATATTTTGTGAAAAATTGACTCAAGGTGTTCTCTGAATTTTATCGGATTGGACGAAGGGTGTCTGTAAGCACAACAACATAAAGTATTCTTGGCTTTTTTGTTATTAATTTCAACCCAAATGGTCTCAAAATCATTGTCGGTTATACTAAGGTCAGATCTTTTACTGACATCCAGTGATTTACTAGCATAAATGGCTACACCCCCTGCTGCTGAATTAGAAGGCTGGGTAAGCAAATCATAACCTTCCAAATTATTATTCATTTTAAATCCTAAGGTAATACGTTCTCTAGTCTCTGTAATTCCAATTATTTGGAATGGAAAAGCCAACATGGAAAGAGTGGCTTGAAGGTTATCAAAATGGGCATCAAGGCTATTCAAGTTAATATGAAATAAAGAAAAATGTGGTTGTTCAGGAGATAAGACTAAATTATCAAAATCCTTAGGGTAATAATATCGAGAATTAATTGGATTTGGAATATTGTTGTCTATATCAGAATTATCAAGAAATGGTAATCCAGAAATTTTGGATAGTATATCAAGAGAAGGCAATAAGTCAAAATGAGATGGTAGTTTACAGTTATTAAGATTATACAATTCGGTATCCTCTAATGTAGAAAATGGAAATATATCAGATATACATTTTTTACAAAACCATACCTCATTACTTAGTTGTAGGTGTCGATAGTCTTTAGATGAGAGATTATTACATTTAATATGAATCCAATAGTTGCAAATATCACATTGAACAGCTTTGTGATTTTGATTCACAGATTTCGTACAGATTCCACAAGGAAATTTCTGCTTAGCCATCGTTAGGTGAGGAGTGAGCTGAATGTAGGCCAGGACTCATAGGAGGAGGCCTGTATGACTTATTCTTAATAACGAGCCTGTCCACTACTAGATAGGCGATTTTCCCTTGGTCCCTCGCTTCCTTTAGTTTAGGTAGGAGTTCTTTTCTTTTCTTTACTGTTTCTTCAGCAAAGTCCTCATTGATATAGATCCCATCTGGTTTGATCTTCTTAGCAAGTCGAAATATATGGTCTTTCTCCTTCCAGTCATACAATTTACAGATGATTGTTAGAGGCTTATCTCTGGGGCTGCCATCAGGTTTGGTCTTGCGACCGGAGCGGGCAAATTTTTTTTGGGGGCCCCAGTTCAGATCTATTAGCAACTTTACCATGAGGCCTTGCGCGCCCAATCCAAGATGGCGGACAAAGATGGCGGACTTGGGGAAAGGAAATTGTTTTCGGGGTGGTGCTAGTAAAATTTTGACAACTGGGTTGACGTAATTATATTCAAGAAACCACGTGATGTTGCCATAATAAAGGGAGGAGTGGGTCAGTAAGAAATAATACGCAGTGGGTGGCCGGCGGCAACTCGGCACCGGCTTTTGCGCGGGATCGTGGGATTTTCAGTATTCTTTAATACTATTAAACCTGGATTTTTCTAACCGCTGGAGCCGAATAAGGGTTTGAAAATTGTTTCCTGAACGGTGATCATGAAAGTAAGTGCAATTCAGTACTTGCTCGTAAGCGTTTATACCTTTGAGGCATTTTTGCGTAGTTTCCGGAGAAGTTGCAAGTTGATGAAAGGTGAGAATTTTAAGTTTCCTTATTAAATATTATAAGACCTCGTACGTAATCTTTAATTACTTCAGTACTTATGATTCTTTTCCCGATTGTGCAAAGCGATTATTCTCTTCAGAGGGATCAATAGGATCTTCTCAAATATGAAAGGTAATAAATACCCTAATTAAGTGCTAAAACAAAGTGAATGTTAAAAAAACGAATTTCCTCACGTAAGGAAAAAAGGAACACAGTATATTTTATAAACATTTTGTCGTAATTTCATAAGAAAATATTATTTTTAATTTGTATATTAAATATAATTAATATAATTTAAAAAAGTATAGTACCCCCCCTCCTTAGTTCTTAGATATTTTTTTTACTTTTCCAATACTTTATGCAGAGTTATATAAAAAAAACAAATACATATATATGTACTATGTATACATTGTTACATATGTACCTGGTAGAGAAAGAGTAAGGGTATTTTGATTGTAATTTTGGGTGACTTTAACAATTGCACTTAATCATAACTCTACCCTACCCCTTCCTAGGTATGCTGATTTGTTTCTGTTTAACCCCTTTCCTTAGTTGAAGTCTCATATTTCTTTACTAAGTAACAATATAATTACAATAAATATAATAAAATGTACTTACTTTAATTATTAACCAACACAGGCTTGAACCCATTATTTTGTGCCAGCCAACAATTAAGAGGATGTAGTCATGACCTCATGAATTCCTTCATAAATAAGCTACCCCTTGGAGCTTTTGAACTTTTCTAGTTGTGATATTGGAATTTGAAGTACATGTAAAAGGTAAATTAGGTGGATTAAAGAAATAAAAAACCCTAGCTGTAATACTGTAAAATTGTAATTGTCAGAAAACATATTAACTATTAAAACACAGTATTTTCAAGTGTTAGTAGTAGGCCAGTCATGCATGTATGTTGCCCATTTATATATAATATTATAATATACTGAGCACACACTTACATGCATTTTAAATTTAAAAGTTGTGTTAAATAATAATGATCAATTCATTGGTAATTAATCAATTGTTGTTTTATTTCCTATTACTGCCTGTGGTATTTTACATACATTTAGCAGTTTAATTTGTTTCCCTTAGTTAATTATATATATATAATTATATATAGTATGTATTTGCTCCCTTAATTAATATCATTAAGTAAATCAGGTATACCTGAGGTCTTGACATGCATGCATGCATGTGCATTATTATTTATAGATTATATACTCTGATAACACTATTATTTATTAAAGCTTAATTGACTAATTAATCAGAAGGATGTGCACTAGCTGTTTATTGTAGAAAAAACCTTTAATCACAGCCAAAAATTATTGTAAATGTGAGTGTTTCAAAAGCGAATAAAAATGCATGTACAAGCATAATTCTGAGCTAGCTTTTATATAACAATTAGTGTGCTAGTATATATATAATTTTATGTAAATGGGAACAATTACAAATAATTGGTATAGCCTTAATTCATACTGCTTCTAAACACTTGAAAAATACTGTGTTAGGTTTTCTGATAAAAAAACAAAATTGGAACCCAAGAATTACAGGGTTCTTTTTATTCCTTTAGGCTGTATTCATAATATGTATACCTGACAGGGGGAGGGGGGCAGGTGATTTTTACGGGGATCCCAATTTGTTTTAACAGGCTTTAGAAGGGGGAGTCTTAAAATTTATTTATGAAAGGTTGGGTGGATTAATGTTAATTTTTTTAATGTTTGTCAAACAAAGACCTACGTATATACACTTAAAATGGTAGGTGCACAGAATGGCTAATTAATGCACTAAATAGAGCTAGCTTAAGAAATGCAGGAGAATGCACTTGCAATAATCTAAAATCTAAAAACCTTCCCGGTCCCCCCCAGAACACTTTTTCTTAAGGTTGCATGCAGCTAGGAATGCCTGATGTAAGGAATTAATGATAATGTTTTATATCTATTAAAGGACAATATATTCTTGTGTAGTTTTGGAATACCATGCAGCAACAAATACATTTTACAGACACCAAATTAGTGGTAGTTAATAACAGTTAATTTTATGGTTTATTCTTAGCTTTTCTACATATTGTAGTATTAAACAGAGTTTCACGGCCCGAAATGACAGTTCTGTAAAATTATGCTTGTTAAATAATGCTAGTTTGCATATGGAAATGGCCTGGGGGGAGGGCTAGGGACGGCGGTGTATTAAATTTTTGAAAGGATGGAGGGGGGTTGCTAAAATTATTTAAATAAGCAGTTTATTCTGGGGGGAGTCATAAAAATATGACATAATCTGAATAAATAACCTGCCCCCCTGTGGTATAGTCATAATCAATGCAGTCTTTAATTAACTTCCAATATCACAACTGAAAAGTTCAAAAGCTCCATGGGATAGCTAATATTTATAAAGGAAGGCATGAAATCATGTACATTCTCTTGTTGGCCAGGCACAAATAATGGGTTCAAGCCTGCATATATTGGATAATAAAGAAGTATATTTTGTTGTATTTATTGCAAATATTGTTACTGTAAAGTAGACTTCAACTCTAAGGAAAGGGGTGGAAATGAAACAAATCAGTATAACCTAGGAAAGGGTAGTCTTTATAAACATATAACCTGCATAACCATACTTTCCCTCCCCCACCCTCATAAAGAATACCAAAACCATACAAAATATATTCATAATTCTGTAAAATTCACAAGTACCCCACCTCCAATATTTTGATTGAAAATAACCACCAAAAAAAATAAAGATTGTTGGATAACCCATAATTTCCCTGAAGAAATTTAAATTATAAATTAGTACCTTTCTCTGACCTGGTACAAATGTTACAAATACATATATATATATGAATGTTGTTTTATAACTCTGCACAATGTATTGGCAAAGTAAATACGGATGGGCGAAACTAATTTGGGGGGGGGGGGGGGGGGGGGTTCTGCGAGTGCTAAACAAAGAACTTTTTATTATAATATAATTTACAAATTAAAAATAAAATATTTTATTATGATATCACGACAATTGTTTTATAAAATATACTTTGTTCCTTTTGGGGATTCTACCATTCTTCCGAAGTCGGAATCTGCCCCTGAAGTGTGTCTTCCCTTTATGAATTGAGCTACTTGCGGTCCAGAAAATATTCATCGCCTAGAATGCCGCGACACATCCGGGACATTTCTCAGAGCAAGCAGCGCTAAATTCAAAAGCTACGCAATGAATAGTAAGCCAAACAATAGAGAAAATGTACTCAAACGCACGAAGTAGGTTATGATTTTACTCATTTATTGAAAAACTATCTATTTTAAAGTTTAGGTTTCCACTGGCTTTTGTAGAAGAGATATCAATAAACAGTTTCCACCCTCAATCAACTTATTCGAGCGAGTGCAAGTATTATCGGTTTTGACTTTAATTTGGGATATTTTTGAAGTTTTTACAGTGGAAAATGACGCTTGATTCACTTGAGTCAATTTTCACGTTCAATAATACTTTTATTTATTAGGTTTCGTATGGAAAAGTTAGTTTGATATATTACTAACTCGCAGCCGTTTTCTTGTACGAATCCGACGGCTATTAGTATTATCGAAATCAACATTTCTAGGAGATATGTTGGCAACTCGGATTCGCTTGCTAAATTTGGATTTTGAACATTCCCGCGGGGCCTCACTGGACTTCTAAGCTCCTCCCCCATGAACAATAGCACATACGCCACCTAATTAACCATTGAAATTGACACAATACAGCTCTGAAATCCGTAAAAGTGTGAAAATCTATTAGCACAGACCTATTGAACTACCTACTAATTATATTGTTTTGAAATGAAACGCGAACCATAGCGGTGATCTAAAGGGTCCAGCGCGAAGCTTGTCATTCATTTCATTTAACCGAACGGCTAGGGATAACTATTCAATGTCTTCCGAACAAGAAATCCAACACAGTGATCGGGAGCTCTTTTCAGAGCTCATAGAACGCCCGATCAATCCAGGAATCATTCACATATCTACGCCGCGGGTTTATGACAGCAATCCGTTAGTTTATCTACAAATCAACGGGGAGACTCTTTGGGATTGGCGAGCCCTCAAATTCAACTCGGCAAAAATGATCGACATCATCCAAGAGAATACGGGAAGCCATGGATTTCATCTAACTTCTTCTTGCTGTACCCGCGTTGTAAACGCAGTGAAATGCAGAGTGGATCATTTGGTGAAGAAAGTGCGAACCTCCACGAATGGCGATATTCGTCAAAGCATTCGATCGGAATTTTGGGCAACGCTTTCAGACCCGACATGAAAAACTAACAGAACAACGTAAAAAGTGCTCTCGCGTCATAAACAAAATGATTAAGCAGATGATTTAATCCTTCAGCTTTAAAATGAGACCGTTCTCGTGTATTTCTGTGCAGTAGAAGTCAACAAACAAAAATAAAGAATCTAGCTGATGTCTTTACTCAGAACCGGCAAAGTGTGAAAGAGCGGCACTGCCGTTTTGATTTCAAACCAAAACGCTTTCAGACCCGACATGAAAAACTAACAGAACAACGTAAAAAGTGCTCTCGCATCATAAACAAATGTTTAAGCAGATGTTTTAATCCTTCAGCTTTAAAATGAGATATTTCTCGTGTTTCTGTGTGCAGTAGATCTAGAAGTCAACAAACAAAGAATCTAGCTGATGTCTTTACTCAGAACTGTGCTCAGAACCGACAAAGTGTGTGCAGCAGAATCATTTTCATCTAAAAATGCTGGCGAGTTCAAACAAGAAAAAACTCAAAGAACAGCGTCAAAAGCGAAAGCGCGTCAAAAATAAATAAAGAAACGGATGATTTTAAAAAGAGACATTTCTCGTGTTAACGTTTCTGTCTGCTCAACAAGTCGAAGTCTTAAAAAATGAAACCATTGTCATCTTTATCGGCTCAGAAGTCAAACTACGAAGTTGCTGTATCGATTCGAAGTGTGAAGTAAAGGAGGCACTATTTCTTCGATCTCAAAATTACTGAAATTGAAAACTAGCGTAGCCTTTAAAACAAACTCAATCAAGCGTCTCAGCACACTTTTCTAGAGTGCGGACTTCATTTTCACGGGTATGTGCTTCTCAAATTTTGTGACATTTTTCATCTATCGATATAACACGATTAGGATAATTACCAACGGATTAGGGACGGACCATTAGAAAAGTTATGGGGGGGGGGGGGGGGGGGTGGGGGATTCTCAAGCTGAATTTTTTTTTTTACTCCAGTTTGCTGTGCAGCAACTTTTTTTCGGCTACGATCTCGTGCACGTTTTTTTTTTGAAAATATTTTATGTACTAATCTATTCAAAATTAGCTACCTTTGTATATCAAAGTCATTGCGTACAAAAGCCTACATATCGATAACCGGTGACTCACTTCCATTATCGGCCCAGTCATTTCACTCAAAAATACATGGATTTGGGAGCTATTTTGCCTTATAAAACAAATAAAATGATATACGACTTCCACTTACCTTCAAATCAAAGTTAAGTAACATCTAATCTGCAACTGATAACTGTCAGTTGGAGTGATTAGGGGCCGTCGACATATTCGAAATGCCCCGCTTAACGCACAACGGACGTTTAGGGAGGGGGGAGGGAGGGGGTAAGGGCATGGACGTTAGTGTGGGGCATTCAGAACAAACACATTTTCATCAATAGAAGTACACTTTTTAATCAAACGTTTCCAGTCAGCTAGATCTACATAGAGCGCAATTTCTGTTGAATTTACCGGAAATTTCAATAAGGTCTTTTGATTAGAAGTATCATGAAATACCTCAGTCAAACCTCCAGGTAAGTGAAACTCAGTTTTATAGTCGTGACATAATGAGTATTTTAGTCAAGGTCCGAAATGAGCTCGTACGGGAATTCGAGGTACTAACTGACTGTACAGTTGCATCTATTAAAGCTGTAAACTTGTTTTATACTTTGTTTATAAGTGAATTCCCGTGCATTTCATTACTGTTTTTCCTGACTTTATAAAAGCATAAAACAATGGGTGGACGTTAAGGGGGGGGGGGGGGGAGGGGGTCTGACCTTAACGTCCGTTGTACGTTAAGCGGGGCATTTCGACCTTATATTAAGATTTCGACAATACAAATTTGAATTTGCTTTCGCGAGTAAAGTGATTTTTTACAAGGCGTTACTGGTTTAGGAACTACCTGGGTTTAGCTTGAATACTTACCGCTGAATTCAGATAGAAGAATAAATTTTCAGTATTCTGGTGTATAGAACATTGCGGTTTCTCAAGTTTAGAGTGGTACAAATCACTGTTAAAGTTCTATTTCGTCATGATTTCGTACTATTTTTCTTGTGTGACTTTTGGTATGGCGGGAGCTGCAGTAGGAGAGAATTTGGAGCGTTCAAACGAAAGCAGAGAATTCTCCTTCGTATAATTCTGGTAACAACAGGTAAGCCACATTATATACTTGTAATGTGACTGAAGTTGTTCTCTCTCTCAAATAAAATCGCATTTACTTCAAAGCGATGACCAATACAAATGTCCTCGTCTGTGTGCAATGATTTTGATATGACTTAATAATTCTTGTCCTAAGTAAACTTTAAGAGCCATGATCCTGTGAATTTTTTTTTTGATCAGGGCTAGCGTACCCATATTAAAAGTTATACTTTACTATTGATACCTATAAAAGTGTACAGCTACATCACTTTGCATGGCAAATGATTGTTTATGATTCAAGCTCATAGCGAGACCAGTGAAAATCCCATTCAAACAAATCTTTTTGAGAGACGAAAAATTATGTAAATTTCTCCTGCTTTTAATAGTGGATAAATCAAAGGATACATATGTGTACCTCTCACAAAAGAGTTGCTGCAACAAAAACAGTGATAGAAGGAAACCATTTGCAGTTGATGGCATCCCTGTACATTTGTGCAGTCCCTGGCCTCTGCCTTGCCAGTGATTGACATGTGCTTAATGTGATGTGGGAGTAGGGTATTCCCACACCGATTATCAATAGCCAATCACAATCGTCTTAGTGAATAATTAACTTTATTATTCGTAATTATGCCGACCTCGCTTAAATCTAACAGCCGTAAGTACATGTCGCCGGAAACAATACCATTCTGCGCGATGAAACCTTTGTTCTACTTGTTACGTAATTTACTTGTTTATGGACACCCTCAAGAACATTATATAAACAGACAATATTTGCAGTTTAGGCATGGGAAATATTGAAATTTCACTGAATTATGATGTAGCAATTGAAGTGTAACAATAACATGGGAGATCTATTCACTTCTAAAACAAATTTACAATATCTAGCAGAAATGGGTCAACTTTGATAGTTAACTAATAAAGTAGATGCTACTAAAAGCGAAACTGATTAATTGAGCATTTAAGAACGATATTGAACATTGAAAATTTAACTCGAAAATATTATTCAACGAAGCAATTAGAACATGAACCAATTTGAACTGAACATCCTTAACATCAAGGAGTAGTTATTCAATAGTGCCAGAGCCACTTAGCAGGGATAAATTTGAGTCCTGAACTGCTAGAAATGACACAATGACGTCAGTAAATTTCATTATTGTCTGGTAAATCAACAAGCAGTTGCACTGATGCATCCCTTTTGCAGGTGGTTCGTATTTGCCGTTAACTACAGTTTTTACACCTGATGGATTTTTGAGCAGTTTCATTGATGTTACGGTTATATGTTTGGCAAGCAATAAAACGCTTAATTTGGTTACAAACTTGAACTGCACATCTTTCCCTGAATTCTCAACTATAGTTGGTCCTCCTGGTCCAGTTAGAGTTTCCAGCTGCTGATCTTACTTTAAAGGTGAACTGAACCCTAAAATCAACCCACCTTATTTAGAAAGATGTATTCGAAAGAAATAATTTCTGCTATTTTATTTTTCTGTGTTGCGCGTCTATGAGGAGAAAATTAGTTTTCAAGTTCGATTTTCCGCTGAAAAATCTATATTGTGTGGCGGCTCAATTCAGTACAAATTTCATAATATCACCCTCCAGCACAAAGATAACATGTCATACATACCAAGGAAAAGCAATCACACCTCTAGCACAAAGAAAACACAATGGTCCGCAATTAGAGAGACGTTAGTCTCGCTATTCAATGTCGGGGATAGCATGGCAAAATTAATTTATTTCCCGTATTTGACGTCACAAATTACAAGACTTGAGCCGTCTGTACATAGCGGAGGTTGTGAGGGAGGTTTTCAGATTTTCTCTTCCTAGACGCGCAACACAGAAAATAAAGTAGCAGAACCTATTTATTTTTAATGCATGTTTGTATAAACATTGGGTTGATTTTAGGGTTCAGTTCCCCTTTAATTTGTTTAAGTAGTCGTATGGGATGTAGTAAGATGGGTGTTTCCTGATAAGTGTTTGATAGTGAGGTTCTTGACATCGTATGTGGTGCCACTAGCTATCTGCTTGAGTAGAGATGTATAGCATTGCAGTTCCAGTGTTATCTTCCAAGACACAGCTAGCGCAGTCTTCTTTGACTAGTGACTTATCTCAGTGTTGAGTAGTCTTTAATTGAACTGGTTTGAATTGTTCGGTTCATAATACAAGAGTTGCAGTGACATTGACTTTCTGATTAGCTTGAAGATCAGATAGCTGTTTCAGAGTTATTGTTGTGGAAGGTGAAGTGACGACAGACGTTTGCGTGGTTAGCTACATAATAAAAATCAATGTCAAAAGGTGGTGTAATTTGTACACTTGACTGCTGGTTGAATATGATGTCACTTTCCTTGTTTTCTTTTTCTTTTTTTAACACTACGGCAGTCTTCGATTCCTCATGTTCTTTAGTGTAGGATGACTACGAATGTTAATGGCAACTACACTTATTACTTTTGTTTGGCTCGTCTGAAGATTGAAATCAAATCACTGCTTCTGGTTCCTTGATCATTTGACTGCACTCAAGTTGTAGTTAAATCCTTTCTGACAGTCTAAACCAATAAAAGGAGAATGTTATAATAAATTATTATGCTCTATCAGAACATTATTTGTTAGAAAAACACTAACCAATTAATGGAAAGGTTTTGTTTTTTCTAAGAGAAGCATAATTAGTTTCGCTATTTTTTAAATAAATGTTTGTATTTATTGGGAATTTAGAACATGTTTTGTTGTATAAATTAGATATTATAACACTGAACGAAACAGGTGTAAAATACTCGTTTCATTCATTGCAAGAAAAGGACACAATTTATTACTTACCAGAGCTTGGAATGAGAAAAACGAGAATAGTTTTGTTACAAAAAGTACATGTGATTTTAGATTTTGCATTGCCATGTTTTAAATAAAAATTAACAACAGTTGCTAGTATCACAGTAACTGTTACAATAAGGCTTTTGTTTAAGTGTAAGTCTTTTTGTTTAAGTGTAAGTGTTACTTTCAAGGGCACTGTTTTCGTGAACCACTGCTCGGTAAATTGTTATTTACCACTGCTGAGCAAACTACACTATTAACTAAGGGGTCGTCGACAAATCAACAAAAAATGCCTTAACGTCATTTGGACGGACAGAGCGCATTCTCGACTCCAGACCCTTCTCTTATTTCCTACTGCGCATACTCGACGAAATCGTAAGGCTCTGGGAAACTCCAGAATTTAGAGAGCCCTGATTGGTGTTTTATAAAACAATACAGATGACGACATAGCACGTGCGTGCGTTGCGTAATTAATTTATTTGCATTTGAAGGGAAGAAAGCAAAATGTCGAAAGAACACAAACGTGTCTGAAGTTAGGTCAAATAACCGGAAAATGTCAATATTAATACCATAGAGGACAAATTCATCCCTAATTTCAACTTGAAATTTCACGCGTAATTTGTAATTTCACATGTGAAATTTCAAACGCCGCCTACGCGCGCTTAAAATAATGTTTTTCTGGATCGTAATTTGCTCTCCATAATATTAATGGCTAATCAAATAGTGACTCGTGAAATTATGGATAAATTTAACTTGTGTTTGTCAAAGTCTACGTAATTTAAATTACTTCGATTTTGACTAACACGCGTGAAATTTATCCCTAATTTCACTCGTCCCCATTTGATTACCTATACTAACTATTGAAAATACAGTCTTTCCCTGCCTTTCTAATAACAAACTCTAACTCCAGTTCAAACATCGAGTTGTCCGCCATTTTGTTTCTGGAGTTTTGAGCATCCGCTGTGAGGACTGTAGCCAGATTTTGGCTACAATCCTCATTTACATATGTGGAATTTCCCAGAGCCTTACGATTTCGTCGAGCGTGCGCAGTAAGAAATAAGAGAAGGGTCTGGCGTCGAGAATGGACAGAGCGGAGAAACGGAGCGCATGCGCACTAGGCACTTTGCATAACAATAGTTACTTTGGAACGTGGGCGATCTGCACATGCGCAAGAAGTAAGCATAATAAGGTCATAATGTTCCGTATGGCTCAAAGAATTACAATTATCCTGCAAGGTAAGTGTACCTCTTGTCTAATTTAAAATTTGATTGCTCTGATGGCACTGATTGCAACTGGGAGAACAGAAATAGCCCGGTTCAGAATCGCTCGCAAAGGGTGTATGGGCCTTCTGAACTCTTCGTGTGTGGTATGTGTTATGAGCGTTTGCAATGACAATCGAGAAAGAAAAGCCTCGACAAACGGAATAAACAGCGATGAATCTTACCTGCAAAATTCCCCGTGGCCGTGCAAGCAAGTCCGCACAGAAAGAAGTCGATCACCGCGCGGAATCGCATGACATGGTTAACGTATCACGTGACCAGTCCAATCTGATTGGTTGACGGCGCCAATTCTCCACACGAAAAACTAAACATTGACGAATTTGACTCGGGCGGCCAAAGGCCTGGCCCGAGTAATAATGGTAAAAGTTGTAATTTTCCCCGTTTATACTAATTCCCCATACAAAGCTAATATACCGACATATAAACACACCAACAACTCGCAATTGTTTGTGATAAAGGTGATAAAGTCCTTGAAATGGTCTCGAGCTATAGACCCCTTGGCCTGGTACTTACTGAAAACCCCACTGGAATGGTAATCTCGATGCAATAACCAAGAAGGCCACCAAGTGTATCTACTCAGTTAAATTACTTAGGAGAGCTGGCGTTAGTGAATTAGACCTTGCGCGTTTCTATCTAACATGTATCCGGTCAGTATTGGAGTATGCCTGCCCGGTGTGGGTCTACTCTAGTCTACAGTATCTTGTTGAGCAACTCGAGAGTATACAGAGGCGGGTTATGAGGATCATTTCTCCTTATAGATCTTATTTGTAAGCAATCTGTAAGGCTGCAATCCCTACTGTAGCTGAACGACTTAACCACCTGTGTATGTCATTTTACCGTAATATGCAGCATCCTAGTCATAAGCTGCACAACCTAGTGCCAAGTATGTACCCTAACCGATATAGCACTAGGTCGCAGGCCAAGGGCGTACTCAAGTTGTCCCTTGGGCGTACCAACAGTGCAAAGACACCTCTGCATTTTAGCCCCATCTGGCATGTATTCGTTATGCAGCGTTTTTACAGACCGGGTTATTTTTGAATTTCACATCTCATTTGTTTCCATCGCGGAATGTTGTCAACAAAAGATGCCTCGTTAGCTTCTCTTGCTTGGTCAACCAACATGGCTGCAACACCGTTAATATGCAGCGTCCTAGTCATAAGTTACACAACCTAGTGCTAAGTATGTACTCTAATCGATATAGCACTAAGTCGCAGGCCAAGGGCGTACTCAAGTTGCCCCTTGGAAGTACCAACAGTCCAACAGTCCAACAAATATTAGACGTCCTTGACGTCCTTGACGTCCTTGACGTCCTTGACGTCCTTGACGTCTATATATTTATAGCTTCCTGTTCGGTCAACACACAGCAGTAACAACAATGACCTTTCACGCTTGGGCACTTCATTACGCAATGGAAACTCAACAAATAGAATTAAGCTCAGTTTTTATCTCACAGTCATATTTCTTGCTGTCTGCAGTTCTGCCTGTTAAACACTAGATCTGTTAAAAACAAGGCAATGGTAATAAAGGACTTTGCTGTGGACAATGATGTGGATATTATGGCTTTGAAAGAGACTTGGCTGCGACCAGGAAATGTTGATGACGTTGACGTGGGTACCCTGTGTACCACTGGGTACATGTTCTCACACGTCCCTAGACCGTATGGTAGAGGAGGGGGAGTTGGAATTTTATTTAAGGACAGCCTTGATATCAACACCGCAGTGACTGATTCCTTTGAAACATTTGAGCTAATGGATGTTCGTCTTCGAAACCTCCAAAGTGTCAGGATCTTGATTATTTATCGGCCGCCTGATAACACCTCCTGTCCCTTGTTTTTTGAAGAGTTCTCTAGACTACTGGAACACGTTATATCTGAACCTTCTGGCTGCTTACCGATTGCTGGTGATTTTATCTTTCATATGGATGATTCCAAGAATGGTAACGCCAAACGGTTTGATGACATTCTCGTGTCGTTTGATCTGAAACAACATGTTCGTTTTGAAACTCATGTTAGCGGCCACACCCTTGATCTGCTCATATCAAAATCAGACGATACTATTATCAGGAATACCAGGGTATATGACCCTGTTATCTCAGATCACCTTGCAGTGCACTGTGACTTATCTCTTCAGAAGCCACAATTCAAGAAAAAAGTTATAAACTTTCGTAATCTGCGCTCCTTAGTACTGTGAAACAGCCTTTCAAAACCATAGCTGGTAGGGGATCAAGTCCACAGGACTTGGCTAGGGGCTTACTCGCGAGTTCTTTAACGTCCTCTTGGCTGAGCTCTTTAAAATTGCTGAACTCCACGTCACACGTTCATGGTTGAAGGGCGTCAGACATTTGACAATAAATATTCCTTTCCACAAGTACAGAATGTATGTTGTCAATTTTGCTAATGAAGAAATCAGCAAATGGGTAGTGTTATCCGGAGAGGGTGGATATCGCTTCTCAGATGACTTTTGCAGAAGCTTGCTCACAGTTATAAAAAGTACCCCCTGATCTGAGGAATGCTCATTAATAATTACCGTGTAGTGGGCAGATTTCAACAAGTTGATCAGATTGTTGCATTGATAGATGTACTCATCCCGATCACATTTAAACCTAGATTTGCGCCACTTCCGTTCCAGTCGTCTTCTCTTCCGCTTCTCAGTAGCCACTTCCGGTGAGTACCAGGGTGCGGCTGGTCGTATGGTTACTAAGCGTTGCTTCTGGGGAGCTTGTTGGTCCAATAACGATCGTAATGTATCATCATACTGATCTACTAGAGTGTTCAAGTCGGTAGATTGTTCCTTTATCAACAGAGAATTACAGATGTCATCACGAAAGGAATCCATGTCTATTGCCAGCTTTAACCCAGATTGTTAATTTGTCTATATCAACTGGTGTGATGCCCGATGCCTTGAAGATTGCTGTGCTATCACCCACATTGAAAAAACCTGATGCTGACTTTAAGCAGTTTCCTAATTTTCGACCTATCTCTAATCTAAAGTTTGTTTCCAAGTTGGTTGAGAAAGCTGCTGCTATTCAATCGACGGAATACATAATGACTCAACACCTTGACAATATCCTTCAGTCGGCATACAAAGTGTTACACTCTACTGAAACTGCATTGCTCACAGTACAACATTATATCCTGTGTGCTGTTGACCAAAACAAGTCAGTCATACTGCTCTTACTGGATCTATCAGCCGCCTTCGACACTGTTGATCATACGATACTGCTATCAAGACTCTTTCACCGTTTAGGCGTAAAGGGAAATGCCCTCAAATGGTTTAGATCATATCTATCCTCGCGCAAGCAGTTTGTCCAGGTGGATGATGGTATCTCTTCACAGCGTCCTTTAGTGCGTGGTGTCCCACAAGGATCGGTGCTTGGTCCTTTGTTATATATCATGTACACGTCACCTATAGCAGACATCATCAAGCGGCATAATCTGCACTATCACCTATATTCTGATGACACACAATTGTCGTTTCCTTTAAGGCTGACTGCTCTGTCGATCTTGAGCAAACTAAATTGTCGGTTGAACGCTGCGTTGGCGACATTGACTACCGGATGAGCACAAACTTCCTTAAATTGAATCAAGACAAAACTGAACTCATAGTTATCAGCTCTAGATATCGTCCTAGGCCAGATCTTGAGCACATAATAGTTGGTAATGAGCGCATTGCACCTCGGACCTCTACGCGCAATCTAGGAGTAATTATGGATCATTCTCTCAGCATGGAGGAACACGTAAAGAAGATTTGTAAGGCATCGTACTATCATCTAAGAAATATTGCGAAGATTCGCAAATATCTAAATCAAGGCACTGCTGAAATTCTAATTCATGCTTTTATTGGTTCTAAACTTGACCATTGTAATTCTCTTTTATATGGTATCCCTAAGTACTCCATAAGTAAATTACAGTCTGTCCAGAATGCCGCAGCTCGTATCGTAACGCTTACTAAGAAATACGACCATATTTCTCCTGTAATGATCCAGCTACATTGGCTACCCGTAGAGTTTCGTATTATTTTTAAGCTATTGTTATTAGTGTACAAAGCTCTTAACGGGATGGTGCCCTCCTATGTTACCGAACTATTGAGTTATCGCAAATATTCACGATCGCTGCTTTCCAGCAATAAAGAACTTTTGAGTATCCCGACAAGCAAACTTAAATCATATGGTGATAGATCATTTTCTGTAGCTGCACCGAGACTGTGGAACGACTTACCACTGGAACTTAGGAAGTCGTCATCAATTTCACTTTTTTAAAAGAACCTCAAGACATACCTATTCAAAGCGGCATATAATCTATAGTTTGTATATATGTGTATATATATATATAATTTTATCATATACTTTTTTTTTTTTTAGCTTTTTTAGAATTTTATTCCGCGTATTATATAATTTTTATATAGTTGTAATTGTATAGCCATAATGTATTTTTTTAACTTACTCTTGTAAAGCGCTTAGGACAATTAATGGATTCAGCGCTATATAAATAGTTATTATTATTATTATTATTACTTACTTACATATTTATATAGTCGTATATCTCACGATATTTTAAATCTACTTTTCATGTACATATCAATGTATTTTAGCCCTATCTGTCATGTATTCGTTATGCAGCGTTTTTACAGACCGGGTTATTTTTGAATTTCACATCTCGTTCGTTTCCATAGCGGAATGTTGTCAACAAAAGATGCCTCGTTAGCTTCTCTTGTTTGGTCAACCAACATGGCTGCAACATCATTAATCATTTGAATTAAAATTATTCAAACGCTTGTGATTGGCTAGCGGAACCAAACTCGCGGGAAACACATTCTAAAAAAACCCGCTGCATCACAGACGTAGTATGGGAGATGGACGCTCTGGGTAATGGGGCTTCTGACTATGTCTCTTGTCTATAGCTAAGACCAGACTAACAGAAAATGCACATATAGTACTGGTACAGATATGATACACTGGAAATTACTGGTATACTGCACCAAACTGACTACTTCATCACAGTTACGTCCGCAGATTAACAGAATTGCACTGTACCAAACCGACTACTTCCATCACAGTTACGTCCGCAGATTAACAGAATTGCAAGGATGCCATTGTCTCCCTTGAAATTCGGTTTCAGGGCAGATGTAAAATTTTAACCTGCCTTTTTGTGTTTGGGGTGCAAAGCTCCCGCTGATCATGACCCCGCGGTTCCGTAGTCTCCTTCACAGCCGTTCTTAGGGTCGTCACGTAAACGAGTGCTCACACCAGCGGCTGCTCACATCAGCCAGACATTCCATTCCAACCGCAAGGCCAATCAGAATTCAGTTCTCAGAATCCAAAAACCACTCTCGACAGAATTTTCTGTCGGGAAATCTAGGAAATCATATAAAGAGGCTAAATTTGAAAAAATTCATATGAAATCTGTTCAAACAGCTTTGTATATATTCTGTTCTTAGTAGTTCTCAAGAAAGCAGATAGAGTTTAGAAGAAATCGTTTGTTTTGGCGCTGTACTGATGACCTTGAAAGTGCCGACATAAGCGAACCGTTGCTAATGAACTCATATGAGGTTACGTTGTAACGGTCTTGATTGGCTTACACAAACAATTGGGAATTGAATGTCTGGCTGCTGCAAGCACCGTTAGTGGGGCTAACGTTTGCGTGACGACCCTAAGAACGGCTGCGAACGAGACTAGCGGTTCCGCCGCCTATGAACATCAATTTCCGTTAACAAAAAGATAATTCCCTTTCATTTCATTGTACACTATGATAATCATTGCTGCCGCAGCGAGCGAGCCTGAAGCGAGCGAATAAGGCAGCAATACTAATTTGTGTAACGGGGCCGTGTTTTTGGAGAATTGCCAGCGCAATGCATAAGCCTGTGCAAACACGGAATATATGTTTCATTTCTTTATTGTTTACTTACTATGGGATCAGCTCTAACATAGCCTTTTTCAGGGAACAGCATATTTTGGCAGGGAAAATATCGGAAATTTATTTTGCATGGGAGATTCAGGGAATTTACCGGGAAATCATTGATATATCACGCGAGACGAACTAAAAATAAATCGGATTACTGATTTTATTCCTTTAAATATTATTTTACTTCTAATCATCCCATTTCTACCATCATGTCTTGTATTTTGGATATCATTGATATAAGCTTACGTGTATTAACCTTTTAAAACATATTTACTTTATTCATGTACATTTTTTTAGTTCATGTACGTTGTTTTCGTAAAGTAAGAAGCTCAAACAAGCTTCAGTTAGAGCCGTGACACTTATGCTTGAGTCAATATAAACCCCCACCCCCACGGGATATGGTGGGGATTTGTTTTTACCCTTGACCAAATAATGACCAATTCCCCACTACCTGGGGCAGGATTTCCTCTACAAAATCTGCAAATACCCCCACCCCAGGGGGAGGGAGCAATAACAATGAGGTACGATATAGCTGTCAAATCATTTATATTTTGCACACCTGCACTCTAAACTGCACACCTGCACTCTAAACAGATTATAAGCTTATTATTTATATTAAAAAAACACTGACATTGTAAGCTAATATAATTGTGACACACATCGAATCTGTAAACCATGCAATTGCGGCTTAGTTGCAGAATACCCCCTCCACTCAAAAGATCGCTTGAAAACTGCGCTAAATTCTCCACTTTAGTTCAGGTGTATTTAGACTCGCGTTCTATGAATGATTTTGGGTCGAAATTGTTATTTTTTTATTATTATTTCAGGGTTAGGTTTTTAGAAAGTTTGTATGAAAAAGTTGAGAAATGAATTATTAATGAACCAAGGGGAGTATTCTGCAAATACTCCGCAATTGCTCTGTAAAGTATTTTATTAAAAAATGCTAGTCAAACTTTCAAGTAGCATTTCTAGGCGGTTGTAATAGAAAAGTATTTAAGGAACTGGCCTAAGAATAAGTTATTTAAAGAATTTAAGCAAACGAATGTATTTTATGAGCTTTAATAAAAAGCTTATATATGATCAAGCTGTTGAAGTCAAAATACACGGAAAGAAATCGCCCTACATGGGAAGGGTTTGTTTTATTTTTTATCTAGCTATTATGAAAGGATATTTAACTTACAACTTATATTGTACTGCACATAATCTCATAAGCTAAGTTACATATATCAATTTGGAAACAAAGCAAACGAAGATGAACTTTTGCAGGGCTCGAAATTGCGCCTTATACGGCAAACAAAACTTTGTAGTCACAAAATTTCGACTAGTTTTAGCAGATACCTGACAAATCTATACCCTGCGAGCAGAGGTTTCTCATCTCTTTGTCTTTCCTGTCGCCGAAAGAAACCTCTGCCACGAAAGGATTGCTTTTCCCGTTGAGCATGCGCACTTGCAACCTCCAAAATCTTGGGAGGTAAACCACGTGTTAAACCAGTTACAAACCGGTTTTACCTGTTTGATATCGCTCGGGCATGACGTTTTGGCGATCTTCGCTTTAGGGTTAGACACAAATATCACGTAAAATCGCCTAAATATGTTTCCGGAAACTCCCAATTTTTTTTCTAAATATCTCGAAAAAAATTCGAAATGTCTTGTTATATTTTCTTATAAATATCACAATTTTGACTCAATAAGAACAAAAGTTTCATAGCTAACGATTATTAACGAGTCGGCAGCTTCAACTTCAGGCTCCTCGGCATCCGCCATCTTGTTCAGTACTGGCTACCATAAGGCAGTACGTATGGGAAACACCACTTATCGGATTACCGACTTATTGTTGCAATTGGCACTAAATTGAGTGATACTCCGGCTTTGTCTTCTTTTTATTTTGCTTAACTGATCAGAAGACCTCGAAATTACCGTTCAATAAAATCTACCTTAATTTATCCTAAAGAAAGCTTTGATTTATACCCTCGAAGAAGTAAATATATTTTATTTTCTCCACTTCGCCAACAATAAGAAATGAACAATCTGAAATCTACAATGAATTTACAATGTTTACCGTCTCGTTTTTTGGAAATCCAGATACGGTGGCGCATGCTCAACGGGAAAAGCAATCGTTTCGTGGCAGAGGTTTCTTTCGGCGACAGGAAAGGCAAGGAGATGAGAAACCTCTGCTCGCAGGGTAACAAATCTACACGTAGCGACCAAAAGAATGTTGACCACATTTCAAGTCACCAGTCGCAAATTTGCGACCAGAATTTTATTTCAATTTCGAGCCTTCTTTTGAGGTCAAAATACACGACAAGAAATTACCCTACAGGAAGAATGGCTTTTTCTTTGTTTTTCATACAGCTATTGTGAGGGATGGACATGGATTGTACTTCAAATAAATACATAAATACAGTACCTGATCCACTAGCCAACCACGAGGAATTCCACTTGAATTTAGACAGTAACTGCTGACCTTATAGCATGCAGGCTCAAAGCAAATCTCCACCAACAGCTCTACCCTGGGGTATCCTTATGAGCAAATACTTCCCAATTCCCCTGGCCCTACAAATCCCCATCTTTATGCAAAAAACCCACTTGGGGAAAATTCTGCAAACTCGTCTCCAATCCATGCTACAGCAAAGCTTTGAGGAGGCGACAAGCACAAACTCTACGTTGCATGGACATTTATATAATAATAAACATTAAGTTCAGATTGCTATAGTTGCTAAAACTATTATAATCATAATTATAATAACTGGATATGAATTGCACTGATTAATTTTTAACCATAATAAAAATTAAATGTTGTTGAAATCTAGGTGTCTATAATAAAGTGAGATGCCTTCGAATGAGAACTCCCAGTCTGAACAACCCTTACTTGTATGTACTATACGTCATAAACGATTATGTTATCAACATACCAACATGAAGAACTGTGACAACAGTTATGTAAAGCATTGATAAGATCGCAAAGTGAAAAATATGTTTTCCTTCTAATAAGCTTCCTCCACTGAACGGCAGCATTCGCTACTTTTAGGTATACTAGTAATATTAATAATTCCTAACGATAATCATAGAAATAATATAATTCATTAATGTTTATTATATAGAGATTAATTAAAGAAACAACACCAGCCATCTTATGTCATTTTACGCGACTAGATTAATTTCGGATGTAACATTTGCGCAAATGAAGTTCAGGGGGAGGGCCGACTTCAAAAGGCTATAACAGGAGCCTCTCCTGTAATTAATCCACATTTGTTTTATGTACAAGTTGGTAAACATTCTGACTCACTGTGACTGTCCTTTGCTGAGATATGTCCACTTTTGTTCCCACGGAGTCTGGGATCTCGCTTGTGCTATGATAATATGTAGTAAAATCTATTTCTAGTAACCGGAAGCAGCTGAGCTGAAGGAAGTGCACGAGCGCACGACAACAATGTTACAGCGGGAAAATATTTTCGCGCCCTTTCGACATATCAGTGATATCGATTGTTGTCGCGCGCTCGCGCACTTTGCTTCAGCTACTTCCGGTTACTAAAAATATACCGCGCGCTACAAGATTCCCTTTCTTATTTATGCTCTCTTGGTTAAACTCATTCATTCTTGGCTCCCGGCTTACCCGAGAAACATGAAAGGCTTGAAATCCTACTGTGGCCCAGAAGGCTCAACGCAAAAAAAAAAAAAACTCAACACACACAAACAGGAGAGCAAAAAAAGCGGCTTATCAACTTCTTGCGGGTTCTTGCGGCGCAAGAAGTTCTTGCGGGACTTCTTGCAGGTGCATTACTTTTACGATGTACTGTATGTGATGCATTGTGACCCTGTGTGGTGCATTGTGACGCGATGTGATGCATTGTGACGCTGTGTGATGCATTGTGACGCTGTGTGATGCATTGTGACGCGATGTGATGCATTGTGACCCTATGTGATGCATTGTGACGCTGTGTGATGCATTGTGACGCTGTGTGATGCATTGTGACCCTGTGTGGTGCATTGTGACCCTGTGTGGTGCATTGTGACGCGATGTGATGCATTGTGACCGTATGTGATGCATTGTGACCCTGTGTGATGCATTGTGACCCTGTGTGGTGCATTGTGACGCTGTGTGATGCATTGTGACCGTATGTGATGCATTGTGTCCCTGTGTGATGCATTGTGACGCATTGTGATGCATTGTGACCCTGTGTGGTGCATTGTGACGCTGTGTGATGCATTGTGACCGTATGTGATGCATTGTGACCCTGTGTGATGCATTGTGACGCATTGTGATGCATTGTGACCCTGTGTGGTGAATTGTGACCGTATGTGATGCATTGTGACCCTGTGTGATGCATTGTGACCCTGTGTGATGCATTGTGACCCTGTGTGATGCATTCCGACCCAGTGTGACGCATTGTGATGCAGTGTGATGTTTCATGACGCTGTGTGATGCATTGTGACCCTGTGTGATGCATTGTGACCCTCTGTGATGCATTGTGTCCCTGTGTGATGCATTGTGTCCCTGTGTGATGCATTGTGTCCCTGTGTGATGCATTGTGTCCCTGTGTGATGCATTGCGACCCTGTGTGATGCATTGCGACCCCACTGTGACGCATTGTGACCCTGTGTGATGCATCATGACCCTATGTGATGCATTGTGACGCGGTGTGATGCATTGTGACCCTGTGTGATGCATTGTGACGCGGTGTGGTGCATTGTGATCCGGTGTGATGCATTGTGACATAGTGTGGGGCATTGTGATGCATTGGCGATTCCGTGTGATGCATTATTGTTGTGGCCTAGTCTTGTCTGAAGAAGAAGATTTTTTTTTTTTTTTTTGTGATTTGTGACGGCGTCACAAAATAAGTATTACGTTGCGCTATATCCCAAATCCTGCATGGTATAGTACTCACGGAGTCGCGGATCTTGATTCAGGTCATCAGGATTCCAGCGGCTGGTCATGCATCCAAACTGCTCTCACAAAGTTTAGGGTATTATAATCATTTGCTGTCACAATAGGAGAATCTTTTACTCCTCTCCTCATTTAGGGATAATCGAGAAGCTCTTATTTGGTTGCTCTACTTCTCAATTGTTTTTCGTCTTCGGCACAGCGACTGATCTCGCTCCGCTACATGCAATATTCCAAGCCATATGTTGTAGCCATTTCAGGGAAACCAAACGAAGATTTCTGTAAAAAGCTGATTTGAAGAGTAGTTGATATTCTTCTTGTGCTCTGGTGGCGATTTAAAGCGAATTTGATGAACTTTAACCTCCTCTTTCCCGCCGACTGCTTTACTCTTAGATCGACCGTACAGATGACCTGCGGGAGTCCCGAGCGGTGTCGAATCTGATTGGTTGACCCTTTCACGTGTTGAGCCAACTCGAAACAAAAACATTTTTTCTTAAACACTTGCGATTGCTGACTCGTGCCGTTCAAAGGCCTGGCCCGAGTAGTAAAATAAAAACAGGGTCGATTTGTTTACTCCATAGGCACTTTAGGTGAATAATAAGAGAGAAATGTCTATTACAATAGCATCTGGAGGTGGTCCTTGGGCCTTTAAAGTGCCTATAACCATTTTTCAATTTTTATAGTTATGAACCTCCGAAAAGTTTTGAATGCTTCTGTGATGAAAGTTTGGGTTTACAGTGAATAGTTTATGTTCTACACTTGTTTGAAATCGTGTAAATGGGATTGCGTAATCGTTTATACAAGAAAGATCGGCGTAACCCCTCTGATGCATCCTGGGAAAATTAGACTTCAGCGGAACAAAGTAACTAATTTAAAACGCATTGCCATCAAGCGTTTCTGTACTGATAAAGCTACATCTGCGTCATCTCCTGGAGAATTATGGAAGAAGTTGAAACCTTTGCTTCCAACGGGCAAATCTGATGTACACAATAATACTTACATGTACCTCATAAAAAATGGGAAAGTTATTACTGAACCTTCCAACTTATTTAACACTTATTTTACCAGCCCTCAATTAGACTTTGCTGATCTGATACAGACGCAAGACGATTATCTGAGCCACTCCAGTATTAACTATATTTTATCACGTGACATCAATTTGGACTTTTCATTCCACACTGTAAGTTCTGAATATGTGGGTACCCTTGTCAGAAACATCAATGGCAACAAATATTGCGGTCCTGATGGTATAACCCCTAAGCTACTCAAATTCTCAGCTCCAATCCTGGCTGGTCCACTTACTAAGCTCCTAAACCACTGTATCACTAGCTCAAGCTGGCATACCGAATGGAAATTAAGCAACGTCAGTCCAGTCTTTAAGAAGGATGAGTCGACCAGCAAGCTGAACTACCGACCTATCAGTATTCTCTCAGCCATTTCGAAGATATTTGAAAAAGTAAAATATGATCAAATTTATGATGCTTTTTCACCTATCTTCTCATCGAACATGCCTAGGTTCCTACGTGGCTACTCCAGTTGCACTGCACTACTCAAAACGACTGATGACTGGCGTTTGGCCCTAGATGAAGGGAAGAGAATTGGATGTGTATTTCATTATTGATTTATCATAAGCCTTTTGACTCCATTTATCATAATATGTTACTCGCTAAACTTAGCCGGCATATGGTGTCAATGACGGAGCTATTCAATTATTACAGTCTTATTTTTATGGTCGCAAGCAGAGAGTGAAAGTCAATGGGGTGTATTCTGATTAGCTTACTGGGGCCTCTCCTCTTTAACATTTTCATCAACGACATTAATTACTCAGTCAATATTTCATCTCTTCGTTTGTATGCAGATGACACAACTAATTATGCTGCTGACACTAACGCTACAATTTTGGAATTCATATTAAATCAAGATTTATATACTAAAACTCAAGCTATGATTACTGGGAATTCGAATTACGCCTATAATTTGCTGGCCGATGATGCACCCATTGACTTTCAAGACTCGCTAAAAATACTAGGAGTAACAATAGACAACAAATGTCTTGTAAATATCACATTACAAGCGTCTTGAAGAAAGTCGAGGCTAAAATTGGAGCCTTAATTAAGACGAATCAAGCATCCTGTGCCCACCGATGTTTCCCTTATGTTGCATAAGGCCTACATTCTACCACACCTTGAATACTGCAGTCCGCTGGTTCTTGGTATTAGTAATACACTTAACAAGACTTGAATCAGCCAATCATTATGCGTTAAAGACCCTGTGTCCTAGCCATGGTGCTTTGCGCCAATGTTATGATTAGTTTGTTTATCAACGGCCGCATAAATTAAAGGCCAGCTTTTAGGCGAACTAAAATGCTTTCGATTGTTTATAAGTTTCATAAAAGAAGTACCCATAATTTCTACCGGATTAGAAACCCAATTGAGCCCACGAATTTTCTCCGGATGCTTCGAATATGATTTTAAAAGTACTCGACAGGAAGCCAGTTGTTCTGTCTTTAGATTCTAATTAGGTTTACGAGTGCGACGTTTCACAACTCTACAAGCAAACACATACTCTTGCTACCTTGTTTTCATGTTTCCAGTATTGCTTAGCTGTATTTGAAGATCTCTACTCTCCTTGCGAATGATATATTTTGAGTGTAAAATGAATTGTCGACTCGTACTCGAGTCAAACTCACAGCGAAGTAACAGCTGAACTCGGCAGATTGGACTTTGACCCGCGATCGTAGTTTTGGTAGCAAGACTTTCTGGACCTGCTGGAGGATGAAAAAAAAGGTTAAGGACATTGCTTTCTCTGCTAATAAAAATTCAAAACATATACAGATACGTCGTAACACCTCAGTGGAGCTTAGCCATGCGAAATTATAATTACGAATGATCTTGATGCCAGAAGTGGTTGCATGCTTTGTGCTTCGTATTTCCAACGAAGCCCGCCGGTCCATTAGTGCAGCAAATCGCCGGGAAACTCACGTAGTAGTCCTTTTGAACCACAAGTGTTCTCTTGTAGATCTAGAGAAAGTAAAATGTGGACTGCTGAAGGATTATTTGTCGAGTCGCTTCGCCTCGCTGTCTCGGTCCTTTCTCCGGGATTCGAAGAAATATTCGAACTAAAGTTTCATTTTAAAAAGAATATATTCAAAAGGTATGATAAAAGAAAGTCAGTTAAGCATATATACCTAGGAATAATTACACGATGGCCCAAACTAGAGATGGATTTCGAAAGATTTGAGAGTCACATAACAACAACAACGATCTTTCTGATTTCCGTAGCCTACGGTAATGATTTGCGCGCGCAAAGCACCATGGGCTCGGACACAGGGTCTTTAAGTAATGGTCCGCGCAAGAGGTAGGCATGTTATGCATGGAATGTAAAAAGGTGCTAATTGTAGTATTGTTTCAATCTTCCACCTCATTGGCTTAGACATTAAAATATATCTAAATTTGAAGAAAAATATTTTTTCTCATTTTGTAAACAGATTTGAATTGCATCTTGTGAAAACTATCATAACTTCTAATATGACGAACTTTCAATATGGGGAACATTTTTAAATTGAACGTTTTCTTGGTTATTGTTTTGCACTCTTCTAATTGGGCAAAATGTTTTCACACGAAAGAACTGTACCATTAAAATGCATTTTTAGTGGATTTAATTTCAGAAATTTATGATTTAAGGGTTGATGAGTTGTCAGTATGAAAAACAGAAAATACTAAAGTTGGGAAAGCAAATTGCATCTGTGCCTACCTCTTGCGCAGACTGTTACTTAAAGATCCTCTTAAATCTTGGTAATTGCGTTCGACGAAGGAGAACGCAACCTAATCTGGTGCCGGAGTCCCTGTGCCCTGTGAAAGCACAGGTAGCCCACAATCACCACACTGCTGGCTAAGCGGAACGAATCGAGAATTCACGGGCAGGCGGTGTTCCAAATCTTCGACATTTTTAATAATTAGCTTAAGGAGTGGCAGTCATAAATGGAATCAGTTACCCTTAAGTATAAAGAACATTAACAACATTAAGGAGTTCCGAAAAAAACTCGAGTAATCTTAGGTCCAGCTGCCATTGTCTTGTCTAACCTACCCTTTGCACTGTCTTGTCAACACATTAATTAGCTGTACATGTATTTGCCAATTAACTTATCTTCCTTAGTCTTAAATTTAACTAGTTCTAATATTAATGTCATTATACTATATAATTATCATTTTTTAATTCAACTATATATTTAGTGTAAGCCTAAATTACTAGACTCGATGTTAAATAGTATTATTAATCTTAAATACAACTTAATCATGTCTCAAATATTATAATATTTATATCTTATATCATATAGTATTAGTCGAGCGTTTTTAACATGAGCCTCTGGCTCGAATGTAACAGGCAATCATATTCCACGTTTTGACTCAAAGAAATTTGAATTGTATAATATTTGTATTGTTAATTGTTCAACCGATTACGGCTGACTACAATCAATAGACCATTTTGACGGTGTTGCGCACGCATTGAAAACAAAGCACGTGGCCGCCAAAAACCAGAATGTGGCCCGCCAAAACTCAATGTTGCATGGCAATCTTTTGTTTTCTTGATTGCATGTATATTGTTCTCAATGCGCGCGCAACATCGTCAACATGGCCTATTGATCGGCTGACTATGGTCAATCGATTGGTTGATCACGGTCAATCGCTCGCTCGACCAGGGTCGACTATGGCTCCTGGAATGGCCTCCCCCCCCCCCTCCCCCCCCGCATGTTCTTGTTTTCCACATTTTCCACATAATTTAGATATTGCTAATTTAATGCTTTTACATGTATCTGGCATGCAAGAACAGTGTAAGCACAGGCAGCCCAAGCTAATGATTTTTACAAGGAATGTATGGGAATGTTTAGAAAAAATCTAAAACTGTACTAAAATGATCAATAAAGTCATAAAACCTTACCTGTGTGTTGTGAAGTTGTTCCTCTTCATCACTGATGTGTTTATTTCTGGTTTGAGGCAGTTCTTGGATTTTCCTCCCTCCCCTATATAAATATTGAGAAGGCAGGAAACACGAGACGCCATTAGTCCACGTGGCGACTCTTCGAAGCCTCGTAATTCTTCGAAAATCCAAACTTTCAGCATTTTACCTCCAGAAACCCTTTCTTACATTCCTCTAGCACTCATTCAGTCGATCCATCGCTTATTTCCTCGCTTTGTAAGTACTCAAATTCGACAGTTTATGCAGCCAACCTAGCCTGTAACGATCCGGCCGGGTTGGATCAGCTTAGCCTTTTTTCATGGGCTGCCTGTGCTAGTTGAACCACAGGCAGCCTGTGGTTGAACGTGGCTTTTCTTCGGAAGCAGTCACGGAACGAGTGCCGAAGGAATTCAACACTTCGTGTTTTTTCGAGGAGATTCGGAGAACGAAGTAATTGTGCTCAATCGACCAATCGCTGAACGGTGAAATATGCAGAACAGAAGGCATATCAGCCATTAGAAGAGCGTAATGGGAATGGACAGTTTTCTTTGAATAGTCAAATACAGTAGCGGAAATGCCACTAGAACACACCATTACAACATTTCGTCCAAGTGTAGAGATATAGCATTTATATCCCTGTAAACAGGAAATAAGCGGATACGACGTCACAATTAAGATGAACCCGGATATGATGTCATAATTAAGGAGTGCCACTCGAGAGAGGAGAGACAGAGAGAGATTGTAAGAGATCGGAGGTCTACACGAAATAAGTAAAACCCGTATTACATTCAAGGTCTGACTGTTATTGGTGATTTTACCCGTGGAAGAGCCGTAAAAAAAACTGGCGACCCCGCCAGGACTGCCTGACACTGAGTTACCAGAGACTCGGGAATAGACCCGCCGACATCAAGACGAAAACCCGGCAAGAACTAAGGTCATGGAACGGCTTTGGGATGGTATGTTGTTGTTGGGGCGTTGTTTTGTGGATCCGGAATGCTGAAAGTGGCCTGGATTTAATGGTTAGATGCGAGGTGAGTGTCTTCAGTTGTTTATACTTGATTGTGCCGAGCCAAGAACTATTGACTGGGTGTTGAAACTGAAATAAAGCAGTGCATTTGACCCGAAGACGCTCTGTTTGTGTATTATTATTGAGGTCCGGGCGGTTTCTAGTAATTTGGGTCAGGGAATCCGGCGTGAAAAGAAGAAAAAAAAGAAACAAGATGCCTTATCCAAGAAGCACCACATATCAGATCACATATGGCCCTAAATAATGAGTTCTAGATAGTAAATCGAATCGCGTGTAGCTCGTTGTAGCTGAATTTGGACTGTGAGTTTGCTCTCACGTGCGTGGGATCCGGTTAGAATAGACATTAAACATACAAAGGCGCTATCGTCATGACTAAATCAATAGAAGAACTGCAGTTCGAAGTCGAGGCGCTGTTGTACAAATCGCCAAAAGAGGAACAGCTTTCTGAGATTATAGAAGTGCTAGAAATACCCGGGGATTTGAGTTCCAAGGGGAAAATTTATGTAATAAAAACTATCAGAGGAAAACTTGAGGAGCGATTGAACAAAGACGATGAACTTAGCGATAAGGTCACGCTACTTGAAACTATAATCTCAACATTCAATGACACACCCCCGCCACTAGAGATGACAGAATCCGAGAAGGTGTTAATGGAGTTGGAAAAGAAATACGCTCAGATCAAAGAAAAACAAGAACTCGAATTAAAAGAGGTTTTGGAAAAGTTAAAAGCGGCGAAAATAAATGTAGGCGCTTCAGGCCAGCCACAAAAGGGGCCGCCGGCGAAAACGAAGAATTCGACAGAAAATCCAATAGCAGATACAGTTGAAGCGAAGCTCTTACAGAATATTCCGACTCACTCCCTATTACGCAGAGAATTTAAAATTTCTGGTCAGATTGGTGAACCGGGACAAACGGATAAGCTAACATTCGTCTCCCTAACTCACCAAATTGATTCGGGGTTGAAAAGAGGTCACAAGGACGGCGAGATTATTGATGCAATAATCCGGGCGATTTCCCCGCACAGTAGCCTAAGGAGCTATGTAGAAACCCTACAAGACCTGTCGCTCGCGAAGCTAAGGAAAAATTTGCGCACGCACTATCGAGAAAGCACCGCGTCTGAGTTATATCACCAGCTTGCTACGACGTTTCAGGCCCCAAAGGAAACTCCACAGCAGTTTCTACTGTGGATGGAGCGCCAGAGGGCCGCGAAGATAAATGCATGCGGGACCGGCGGCGCAGACGATAAACCCGTAAAGAACGCTGAAACGACTAAAGACAAGAAGAATACAGCCAGTGGTGTGGACCAGTTGTTGCTAGCAGAGATCCGGGAGATCAAGAGTGAGCTTAGTAATCTGAAACAAAGTGGCAGAGGGAGGAACTACACCGAGGGGTTATGGACGCGGCTCATTCCGGGGGCGCGGCAGGGGCCGCGGAAGATCACAACAGCATCGACACTGGGGTTGTCAACCATGCAAGGAACAGGGGATAGCAGAAAGGTGTCGCCACTGTTTCTCCTGCGGGGGTTCCAACCACCGGATGTATGAGTGCCCTTCCAAGTTGACCCAAGAAAATGAGCAGGGAAACGACAGACGGCTACTTCCGGGGGGACAGGGAGTAGCCGCAGGTAGTAACGAGAAGTCCCGTCTCTGTAATGGCTGCAACCGAGCCGAAGTTTCTCCTGAGGCTTTTCAGCAGTGCAAGAACTGCAAAGCTGTGCGATACTGTAGCAGGGCTTGTCAAGGGCACCACTGGTCAGTCCACAAGGTTTTATGTGACGCGATTGTCCACCTAGCTACCAAAGATGAGCCCTCGGAGGAGAGTGGCTTATATATGACACATCTCACACCAAAACAGCACGCTACCGTCGCGAATTTGGTCGGAAGACGGTGTCAAGTGGAATGCTTCCTTGACAATCACAAAACAAGTGTCCTATGGGACACTGGAGCCCAAGTGTCCATTATTTCGAGCGATGTATTAAGGGGAATACTTCCCGACGCAGACGTCAGAGGCATCGCTGAACTGCTCGACACGGAATTGAGTTTATGGGCAGCCAATGGTAGTAAAATACCATACCAGGGATGGGTGGAACTGGGATTTAGACTGTCGACATCTGCTCAAAAACTGTCAGTTCCATTTCTAGTGACAAACCAGCGCCTCGATACCCCGATAGTAGGGTACAACGTCATCGAGGAGATCATTAAGGGGGGACGAGATGTAGACGACATCAGTTCGGCGTTTGTAGACCTTAGTAGAGACGACACAGAAACACTGGTTAACCTAGTACAAGACCTGAATGGTGATGAACTTTGTTTGGTAAAGACAACAAAGCGAGACTTCACGATACCAAAGCGATATACATGTAGCATTAAAGTACCCTGCCGAGTCAACACTGGGCCGGTCAGATGCGCAACACCTGTACTTTTTGAACCAGAAGAGACAGGCCCGTTGCCATGCGGCCTGGAGATCCCAGAAGCACTGTTGGTGATCGGGAAGGGGGAAAACGAGTATCGTGAACATAGTAGTAGTAAACAATACAGACCACGAGTCACGCTAAAGAACCGAACGATAATTGGCCGCCTACAGATGGTACAGTCTGTCACGCCAGTCGACATCAAATTCAAAGAGCCTGGGGATAGTGCAGGCGAATCAGAGTGCGGAAATAACGACACAGTGGATGAAGTCGATGAGACACCCACTACAATCCCCAAACATATACAAGACATCGACTTGGGCGATCTCCAACCAGCTCAAAGGGATATCGTTAGAAAAATGCTGGCTGAAGAGGCAGATTCATTGGCCAAAGACGATAACGACATTGGATGTATAGAAGGTCTCCAGCTGTCATTAGAATTAAACGACATGACACCGGTACAAAAGAACTATGTAGCAGTTCCTAGGCCACTCTATCCGGAAGTAAAAAGCTACATAGAAGACCTCCTCAACCGGAAGTTCATAAGACCATCCAAGTCATCATACAGTTCCCCTGTTGTGTGCGTTAGAAAGAAAGACAAAAGTTTACGACTATGTGTTGACTACAGAGCGCTAAACAAGAAAACAATAGCGGATCGACACCCTATCCCACGAATACAAGAGTCCATTGACAATTTGGGTGGAAACTCGTGGTTCTCCGTACTGGACCAAGGAAAAGCATATCACCAGACCCGAAGACCAACATCGGACAGCTTTCACGACTCCGTGGGGACTCTACGAGTGGATCCGTATCCCATTCGGTCTGTCAAATGCTCCGGTAGCATTCCAACGATTCATGGAACGTTGCCTTAGCGGCTTAAGGGACGAGATATGCATCCCTTATCTTGACGACATCATCGTGTTTAGTGCGTCTTTCGAAGACCACGTGGAACATGTTCGCAAAGTTCTCAGGCGTCTACGGAAACATCGAGTGAAGCTAAAACCAAGCAAGTGCAAACTCTTCAAGAGGGAGGTTGTATTCCTGGGGCGCGTTGTGTCGGAAGAAGGTTACAAACTGGACCCACGTGGCATTGAACCTGTACTCCGTCTTAAAGATTCACCTCCGAAAACAGTGAACGACGTACGAAGAGTAATGGACTTTGTGAATTATTACCGGCGATATATTCGACGGTTTTCACAAATTTCTAAGCCGATTTATGATTTAATGAAGGCGAAGAAGGAGGATGAACATGGTACAAAAGGGAAGACCACAAAGAAAGTAGATTGGACAATACAACATCAGAGTGCTTTGGAAAAGCTGATTCAATCGCTCACTAGTCTACATGTAATGGCATATCCTGATTTCAAAGCACCTTACATCCTGCACACAGACGCATCAGAAAAGGGGCTTGGAGCAGTACTCTACCAAAAGCAAAACGGAGAGATGCGAGTGATATCCTATGGTTCACGTACGTTAACACCAGCGGAGGCAAATTACCACCTGCACTCGGGCAAGTTAGAGTTTTTAGCGCTGAAATGGGCCATCTGCGACCAATTCAGGGACTACCTTTACTATGCCCCTTCATTCATAGTGTATACGGATAACAACCCTCTCACCTATGTTTTATCATCAGCGATACTAAATGCATCGGGACTGAGATGGGTTGGGGACCTGGCAAACTTCAACTTTCAAATCAAATACCAACGCAGATGCTGACACACTATCAAGAGTACCTCTTGAAATAAGCTCTTATATCAGGAATTGTACCGAGGAAACATCACAAGAGGAACTAAGAGCAGTCATATCCTCTCTACAGCTCCAAGATGAGGGAAAGATCAACTGGATATCGGCACTGACAAAACGATGATGGTCTCCTTGACCTTGATATCGCGGAAATAAGCGCAGCTAGCTTGTCCAAGATTACGCCTGCAAAACTCAGAGAGGCGCAGCAAGCAGACAAAGCAATTGGTAAAGTGATGGAGTTCGTCCGATCAGGCCCACGCCCACCAGCCAACGAAAGAGCACGGGAAGGGCCGGACGTACAGGCACTACTGCACGAGTGGCAGAAACTGTCATTGGGGCGGGATGGCATTCTGCGGCGTTGCACTGGTCAGCGTAGACAAATAGTTCTCCCGAATAGCCTTCATCATATAGTGTTCCGAGAGCTTCACGAGGAAATGGGTCACTTGGGCACAGACGACCGAGTTCTCAATCTAGCAAGGGAACGCTTCTACTGGCCCCACATGCAACGCGATGTGGAATATTATGTGAGATATGTTTGCAGATGTATTAAGCAGAAACCGCCATCAGTGAAACCTAGAGCTCCCATGCAACCTATCGTGACCACGGCTCCGTTTGAGCTCATCTCAATTGATTTCCTTCACCTTGAGAAGAGTAGCGGGGGCTACGAGTATATATTGGTAGTAGTCGACCATTTCACTCGTTTTTCCCAGGCTTATGCTACACGTAACAAGACCGCGAAAACAGTTGCCGACAAGTTTTACAATGATTTCATCCTTCGTTTTGGGCTTCCGGACAGGATACACCACGACCAGGGGGAGAATTCGAGATTGAACTGTTTAAGAGGCTCGAACAGCTATGCGGGATTGCCCACTCGCGAACGACGCCATACCATCCACAAGGAAATGGGCAGGTGGAGCGTTTTAATCGTACGTTGCTGGGTATGCTCCGGACCTTACCAGAGATTGAGAAGTAACGTTGGAAAGAACACTTTAAGCAAAGTCGTGCACGCGTATAACTGCACCCGACACGAGTCTAAAGGATTCTCGCCATTCTTCCTTTTATTTGGACGGTAACCCCGCCTTCCGATAGACATAGTATTTGGACTAGAAACTTCGACCGGAGAAAACAGCTATCCCAAGTATGTTAAGGTATGGAAGACAGCCATGAAAGATGCCTACCAAATAGCAAACAAGAACGCTCTCCAAACCGCAGCAAGAGGCAAGAAGTCCTACGACCAACGCATCCGTGGCTCCGCCTTGAGAACGGATGATAGAGTACTTGTTCGAAACCTGAGACCACGCGGCGGGCCAGGTAAACTTCGCTCTTACTGGGAGGATACAATCTACAAAGTAGTGAACCGCAAGGGGTTGGATAGCCCAGTGTACGACGTGAGCCCAGAAAATGGCAAAGGTCCCTGTCGCACATTACACAGGAACATGTTAACACCATGCAGTGGCCTCCCAGTGGACCACAGAGGTACTCCAAACCAAACAGAGAAAGCAAGAAGCCATCCTCGTATTACGAGACAAACCCAACAGACACGGCATATGGGAAATAATCCAGGGCCCGCAGATGAGAGTAGTGATTCAGACTATGAGTACATTGTCCCTGCAATGAAGGTGCGGCATGAAGAAGTAGCACAGAGCGAGCAGCCAGAAGAGGTAAATCAAGAACTCCGGCACGAATATGTAGGTCAGCAACCACAACCGGAAGAACACATGGCTGAGCAAGTCGACGTGGACCAAATGGAGGGGAACCCTGAGGTTACTGAAATACAGCAGGAAGAGGCACAGCAGCCGCAACCTGATGAACACATCATGGCTAATCAACCAGCCACCGATCAAAGGGAGGGGGATCCCGACGTTATTGAAATAACAGCACCCACTCCAGAAGAGCAAGCACGACCAAAAAGAGTTCGACATCCACCAACTAGGCTGACATATACCACCCCGGGTGAACCGCACAATGCTGTTTACGCGAATGAGATGACCTGTGCCTCCCGCAGGTTGGCCTCCCGCAGTGTACCTACAGTATTACCCACCTACAGTTAGTCCACCGATGGTATATCCACAACAGTGTTTCCCCACGTGGTACCCAACATATGGAAACCCTACAGTGTCTTGGCAACAACCAACTAGTGCTCCATACTACTAATAGACAATAGCCTGAGTATATAATAGGAACAATCATGAAAACAGTTAAAAATAAATAAATAACGAATTACACTAGATTTACTTTAATGTATGATAAGTCATACGATAAGCATTTCCATGAGATATTGCGAGGCTGAGTTACCCCACAACACACATCAACTGCAGTACATGTGAAACGGGAAACAGATCAGTTAGATTTAGAGACAGTCAATGAGCATGAACCAGGATCCTGACTAAATATTTGACACAGAGAAAATTGATTGTATGGACAATGCAAAGTCAAGAGGTGAGAAATTCACCCAATACTATTGTTATTACTGTAACGAGTGTCGGGACGACACTTTTTAAAGAGGGGGAGTAAATAAGCGGATACGACGTCACAATTAAGATGAACCCGGATATGATGTCCTAATTAAGGAGTGCCACTCGAGAGAGGAGAGACAGAGAGAGATTGTAAGAGATCGGAGGTCTACACGAAATAAGTAAAACCCGTGTTACATTCAAGGTCTGACTGTTATTGGTGATTTTACCCGTGGAAGAGCCGTAACACAAGGCTTTTCAGACGCGATACGGTTTCGCTTACTCAACAGGATATTAATAGGGACTTTAAGCAAAACACGTCGGCAATGTCTTCGACGACGGCATAAAACAATAGCCTTAAATTACAAAATACAATAGCTACACGTGAAAATGCACGCAGTCGCCTACATTTCCACCGTTCTCTGCAAAAACACAATGTGAAAACCCCAAATTGCACCTTTTAAAGAGAACGCGAACTTATAAGAAAATAATTAAATCAATTCGTATTTCGTTCGGCGTGAACGGAACTCTATACTCGGTCATATTTTTCGAAAATCTGGTTGTGAAAAACAATTCAAGGTGAACGAGGGAAATAGTAGACACCAAATTTCGGGAGAAAGGCACTTTTCTACGTCCCGTCGTCATTGCCGTCGGCTGGTTGCTTAAAGTCCCTAATATGTCCTGCTTCGGCAGTTTTAACTGCTCTTTGCTCATCTATTAGGCTCTAGGAAAGATAAGGGTTAATACGAGTTCTCACTACCATATTCTAGCCGGTACACACAGAATCGTCTATAACAAATTCTTGTACAACTTACCTTGGTCAGTTCCGTTTTTGGTTATTTTACATTTGAAACAGCTTTTGATGAAAACTAAATAAAGAAATCGACTACATTTCTATTTGACATTTACTTCACCTATTGTTTGCTGAAAAGTTCGTGGGTCTCCCCAGCAAATTTCACCGTTCAGCGATTGGTCGATTGAGCACAATGACTTTCTTCTCCACTCGTTCGTCACTGCTTCCGAAGAAAAGCCACGTTCAACCACAGGCTGCCTGTGGTTCAACTAGCACAGGCAGCCCATGAAAAAAAGGCTAAGCTGATCCAACCCGGCCGGATCGTTACAGGCTAGGTTGGCTGCAGAAACTGTCGAATTTGAGTACTTACAAAGCGAGGAAATAAGCGATGGATCGATTGAATGAGTGCTAGAGGAATGTAAGAAAGGGTTTCTGGAGGTAAAATGCTGAAAGTTTGGATTTTCGAAGAATTACGAGGCTTCGAAGAGTCGCCACGTGGACTAATGGCGTCTCGTGTTTCCTGCCTTCTCGATATTTATATATGACGCTGTCTGATGCATTGTGACCCTATGTGATGCATTGTGACCCGGTGTGATGCATTGTGACATAGTGTGGGGCATAGCGATTCTGTGTGATGCATTATTGTTGTGACCTAGTCTTGTCTGAAGAAGAAGAAAACTCTTTTTTGTGATTTGTGACGGCGTCACAAAATAAGTATTACGTTGCGCTATATCCCAAATTCTGCATCGTATAGTACTCATGGAGTCACGGGTCGTGAGTCAGGTCATCAGGATTCCCGCGGCTCGTCTTGCATCGAAACTGCTCTCACAAATGTTAGAGTATTATAATCACTGCTGTCACAATTTATAGGAGAATCTTTTACTCCTCACCTCATTTAGGGATCATCGAGAAGCTCTTATTAGGTTGCTCTACTTCTCAATTGTATTTTCTAAATGTTCTGACTATGTCTTCGGCAGAGCGACTGATATCGCTCCGCTACATGCAATATTCCAAGCCATATGTTGTAGCCATTTCAGGGAAACCAAACGAAGATTTATGTAAAAAGCTGATTCGAAGAGCAGTTGATATCCTTCTTTTGCTCTGGTGGCGATTTAAAGCGAATTTGATGAACTTTAACCTCCTCTTTCCCGCCGACTACTTTTCTCTTAGATCGACCGTACAGATGACCTGCGGGAGTCCCGAGCGGTGTCGAATCTGATTGGTTGACCCTGTCACGTGTGGAGCCAACTCGAAACACACAAAACAATTTTTTAAACACTTGTGATTTCTGACTCGTGCCGGTCAAAGGCCTGGCCCGAGTACTAAAATAAAAACAGGGTCGATTTGTTCACTTCATAGGCACTTTAAGTGAATAATAAACCTACACTCTGTCTTTCGACAACACGCATTTCTTCTGGTGATCTTTGTGCTCATTGTCAGCTCATCTGATCATGATCTCCCTGCATCGCTGTAAATGCATGCTTCCCAACAAGCTGACTGACCCTCTACTTCTTCTGCCACCTCTACATGTACATCACCGTTGTGACCCTAACCTGCATCGCTGCAAATGCATGCTTTCCCCCAACAAGGTGACCGACCCTCTACTTGTGCCGCCTCTACATGTACATCACCGTTGTGATCCTATCCTGCATCGCTGCAAATGCATGCTTCCCAACAAGGTGACCGACCCTCTACTTGTGCCGCCTCTACATGTACATCACCGTTGTGACCCATTGGGTGCGGTTTTCCCATGATTCTTATTCGCCATTCGGGGTTTATGGGGTCTCCCTCTTCATTTGCTGTTTAAATAAACACATCACTATTCAAATGTTCACAAAACAGGTCACATCTCTAAGGAGGTCTGTTTTGAGAGAACACCAAAGTTTTGTCAGCAATCTAAAGAAAATGTCGAGTCACGAGACTTGGGCCTTTTAAGGAGCTTTATCATGACTGATAATATTTTCGTTCACCAAACCAAAGTGCTGGCTAAGACAAAGATGATAATGCAGTTCACTCACAGGAAAGAAAATCAGAGAGGTTGGGCTATACTCTGAGAACTATGAGGAGTTGGGGGGGGGGGGGGGAGAAATGTCTATTACATTATTTTTTATAGCTATTAACCTCCGAAAAGTTTTGAATGCTTCTGTGAAGAAAGTTTGGGTTTACAGTGAATTGTTTATGTTCTACACTTGTTTGAAATCGTGTAAATGGGATTGCGTAATCGTTTATACAAGAAATTTCGGCGTAACCCCTCTGATGCATCCTGGGAAAATTAGACTTCAGCGGAACAAAGTAACTAATTTAAAACGCATTGCCATCAAGCGTTTCTGTACTGATAAAGCTACATCTGCGTCATCTCCTGGGGAATTCTGGAAGAAGTTGAAACCTTTGCTTCCAACTGGCAAATCTGATGTACACAATAATACTTACCTCATAGAAAATGGGAAAGTTATTACTGAACCTTCCAACTTATTTAACACTTATTTTACCAGCCCTCAATTAGACTTTGCTGATCTGATACGGACGCAAGACGATTATCTGAGCCACTCCAGTATTAACACTATTTTATCACGTGACATCAATTTGGACTTTTCATTCCACACTGTAAGTCCTGAATATGTGGGTACCCTTGTCAGAAACATCAATGGCAACAAATATTGCGGTCCTGATGGTATAACCCCTAAGCTACTCAAATTCTCAGCTCCAATCCTGCCTGGTCCACTTAGCTCTAGCTGGCCTACAGTCCAGTCTTTAAGAAGGATGAGTCGACAAGCAAGCTGAACTACCGACCTATCAGTATTCTCTCAGCCATTTCGAAGATATTTGAAAAAGTAAAATATGATCAAATTTATGATGCTTTTTCACCTATCTTCTCATCGAACATGCCTGGGTACTTACGTGGCTACTCCAGTTGCACTGCACTACTCAAAACGACTGATGACTGGCGTTTGGCCCTAGATGAAGGGAAGAGAATTGGATGTGTATCTATTGATTTATCAAAAGCCTTTTGACTCTATTTCTCATAATCTGTTACTCGCTAAACTTAGCCGGCATATGGTGTCAATGAAGGAGCTATTCAATTATTACAGTCTTATCTTTATGGTCGCAAGCAGAGAGTGAAAGTCAATGGGATGTATTCTGATTAGCTTACTGGGGTCTCTCCTCTTTAATATTTTCATCAACGACATTAATTACTCAGTCAATATTTCATCTCTTCGTTTGTATGCAGATGACACAACTAATTATGCTGCTGACACTAACGCTACAATTTTGGAATTCATATTAAATCAAGATTTATATACGCTTTCAGAGTGGTTTACTGTAAACCACCTTAAACTCAACAACACAAAAACTCAAGCTATGATTACTGGGAACTCCAGTTACGCCTATAATTTGCTGGTCGATGATGCACCCATTGACTTTCAAGACTCGCTAAAAATACTAGGAGTAACAATAGACAAAAAATGTATTTTAAAGATCACATTACAAGCGTCTTGAAGAAAGTCGTGGCTAAAATTGGAGCCTTAAGACGAATCAAGCATCCTGTGCCTACCGATGTTTCCCTAATGTTGCATAAGGCCTACATTCTCCCACACCTTGAATACTGCAGTCCGCTGTTTCTTGGTATTAGTAATACACTTAACAAAAGACTTGAATCAGCCAATCATTATGCGTCAAGTAATGGTCCGCGCAAGAGGTAGGCATATGTTATGCATGGAATGTAAAAAGGTGCTAATTGTAGTATTGTTTCAATCTTCCACCTCATTGGCTTAGACATTAAAATCTATCTAAATTTGAAGAAGAAGAATATTTTTTCTCATTTTGTAAACAGATTTGAATTGCATCTTGTGAAAACTATCATAACTTCTAATATGACGAACTTTCAATATGGGGAACATTTTTAAATTGAACGTTTTCTTGGTTATTGTTTTGCACTCTTCTGATTGGGCAAAATGTTTTCACACAAAAGAACTGTACCTTTAAAATGCATTTTTAGTGGATTTAATTTCATAAATTTATGAGTTAAGGGTTGATGAGTTGTCAGTATGAAAAACAGAAAATACTAAAGTTGGGAAAGCAAATTGCATCTGTGCCTACCTCTTGCGCAGACTGTTACTTAAAGATCCTCTTAAATCTTGGTAATTGCGTTCGACGAAGGAGAACGCAACCTAATCTGGTGCCGGAGTCCCTGTGCCCTGTGAAAGCACAGGTAGCCCACAATCACCACACTGCTGGCTAAGCGGAACGAATCGAGAATTCACGGGCAGGCGGTGTTCCAAATCTTCGACATTTTTAATAATTAGCTTAAGGAGTGGCAGTCATAAATGGAAACAGTTACCCTTAAGTATAAAGAACATTAACAACATTAAGGAGTTCCGAAAAAAAACTCGAGTAATCTTAGTCCAGCTGCCATTGTCTTGTCTAACCTACCCTTTGCACTGTCTTGTCAACACATTCATTAGCTGTACATGTATTTGCCAATTAACTTATCTTCCTTAGTCTTAAATTTACCTAGTTCTGATATTAATGTGATTATACTACATAATTATCATTTTTTAATTCATCTATATATTTAGTGTAAGCCTAAATTACTAGACTCGATATTAAATAGTATTATTAATCTTAAATACAACTTAATCATGTCTCAAATATTATAATATTTATAACTTAGTATTAATCGAGCGTTTTTAACATGAGCCTCTGGCTCGAATGTAACAGGCAATCATATTCCACGTTTTGACTCAAAGAAATTTGAATTGTATAATATTTGTATTGTTAATTGTTCAACCGATTACGGCTGACTACAATCAATAGGCCATTTTGACAGTGTTGCGCACGCATTGAAAACAAAGCATGTGGCCCGCCAAAAACCAGAATGTGGCCCGCCAAAACTCAATGTTGCATGGCAATCTTTTGTTTTCTTGATTGCATGTATATTGTTCTCAATGCGCGCGCAACATCGTCAACATGGCCTATTGATCGGCTGACTATGGTCAATCGATTGGTTGATCGCGGTCAATCGCTCGCTCGACCAGGGTCAACTATGGCTCCTGGAATGGCCTCCCCCCCCCCCCCCCCGTCCCCCTCTGCATGTTCTTGTTTTCCACATTTTCCACATAATTTAGATATTGCTAATTTAATGCTTCTACATGTATCTGCATGCAAGAACAGTGTAAACACAGGCATCCCAAGCTAATGATTTTTACAAGGAATGTATGGGAATGTTTAGAAAAAATCTAAAACTGTACTAAAATGATCAATAAAGTCATAAAACCTTACCTGTGTGTTGTGAAGTTGTTCCTCTTCATCACTGATGTGTTTATTTCTGGTTTGAGGCAGTTCTGGGATTTTTTTTCCCTCCCCTATATAAATATTGAGAAGGCAGGAAACACGAGACGCCATTAGTCCACGTGGCGACTCTTCGAAGCCTCGTAATTCTTCGAAAATCCAAACTTTCAGCATTTTACCTCCAGAAACCCTTTCTTACATTCCTCTAGCACTCATTCAGTCGATCCATCGCTTATTTCCTCTCTTTGTAAGTACTCAAATTCGACAGTTTCTGCAGCCAACCTAGCCTGTAACGATCCGGGGTTGGATCAACTTAGCCTTTTTTCATGGGCTGCCTGTGCTAGTTGAACCACAGGCAGCCTGTGGTTGAACGTGGCTTTTCTTCGGAAGCAGTCACGGAACGAGTGCCGAAGGAATTCAACACTTCGTGTTTTTTCGAGGAGATTCGGAGAACGAAGTCATTGTGCTCAATCGACCAATCGCTGAACGGTGAAATATGCAGAACAGAAGGCATACCAGCCATTAGAAGAGCGTAATGGGAATGGCAGTTTCCTTTGAATCGACAAATACAGTAGCGGAAATGCCACTAGAACACACCCAGTTACACCATTTCGTCCAAGGCTTTTCAGACGCGTTACGGTTTCGTTTACTCAACAGGATATTAATAGGGACTTTAAGCAAAACACGTCGGCAATGTCTTCGACGACGGCATAAAACAATAGCCTTAAATTACAAAATACAATAGCTGCACGTGAAAATGCACGCAGTCGCCTACATTTCCACCGTTCTCTGCAAAAACACGTGAAAACCCCAAATTGCACGTTTTAAAGAGAACGCGAACGTATAAGAAAGTAATTAAATCAATCCGTTTTTCGTTCGGCGTGAACGGAACTCTATACTCGGTCATATTTTTCGAAAATCTGGTTGTGAAAAACAATTCAAGGTGAACGAGGGAAATAGTAGACACCAAATTTCGGGAGATAGGCACTTTTCTACGTCCCGTCGTCATTGCCGTCGGCTGGTTGCTTAAAGTCCCTAATATGTCCTGATTCGGCAGTTTTAACTGCTCTTTGCTCATCTATTAGGGACGAGGTCAAAACAATGGTACTCGATAGGGACCCAATTTTAGGGGGTGGGGTATGACCCGCCACCACCAACCTTTTTGGACAGTGAGGAAGGGAGGTTGTACCCGAGACCCACCACCTTTTTGGCTGGTGAGAGATGGGGGTTGTACCCGAGACCCACCACCTTTTTGGCTGGTGAGAGACGGGGTTGTACCCGAGACCCACCACCTTTTTGGCTGGTGAGAGACGGGGTTGTACCCGAGACCCACCACCTTTTTGGCTGGTGAGAGACGGGGTTGTACCCGAGACCCACCACCTTTTTGGCTGGTGAGGGAGGGCAGGACTGTTTTGACTGGCTGGCTGGCTGGCTAGGACGACCAACATATCAGTTATTAAACTACGACGGCTCAGATTTAAGATCCAAGGACGGCAACGCTGATGATGACGTGATTGGAATTAATGGTGGTAAATTTGCATATATTTTTAGTCTTACGGATGCTACTCCGCTTCAATGAATTGTTCTTTCCCGTAAAAGAGTATTTCTTTATCCTTCCATGCTTTTCTACTTTTCTGCTGCATGATTTACAAACGGTAACTCTCTCCCTATCTCGAACCGAACGGCAACTCCGGCGAGAGACTGCTGTTTAATTGCCTCAAATATTATAACGCCGATTTGTTGCTTCAACGGATCACAGTTGAAATGCGACTAAATATTACGATGCCCTCATTTAGACAATAATTATGCTTTATTGTCTCTCTTTGGCCGTAAACTTATCGATTCACTGAAACAAACATAAATATCAATGATTATACAGGTAAACTACGTGAAGACGATCTAATGCGATTTAACAGCGATAACTACAAATGAACACTTACAAACTCTGACACTAGATCCTTCCTATTCTGCAGTACAACTTTCCAAGGACGACAGCTTCGACGATTATTGTATTCTCACTGACTTGTAATTATTTCTACTGTATTTATATCTTGACGAAATTTACAATACAATAGAAAACGAACGAAACAAAAGGAACTAACTATAATTTGAATAAATATGTACTTTAGACAAAAAGTTAAGTAATCCACTAAGACAAGAACAATGTGGGACAAATGAAATACTAGAGCTGACTACGATTACATAATGTTTACACATGCTTACGTAATACGGTACGATGAAACAATGAGCTTCCAATACTTCTTGGTTACATACCCGCCCCAATGAACCTACTAACGTAGTTCATTAAACTATTACATTCGACTACTGAATACACTAATGTCCACATGTATCACTTAAGCAAGCTTAAGTTCCTTCATTATTACATCCGGGAGTAACAGCATCCAGTACGTCTTGACGAACATTCACACAGTATCCTCTGAGCTAGGTCTGTCGCATTCCAAGAAACATAGCTTTGTGATAGGTCTTGTCAAGGTTGTAGATTTCGTTGTGACCTTCACAGATCTTACAAACCGTCCTTCCCAGCATGAACTTCTACAACTCTGCCCCAATGGCCACTGGCCACGATGAACTCTTTCGTCTACTATTAGCACTAGATCGCCAACAGCAAAGTTACGATGTGGTTTCATCCACTTCTGTCTTTCTTGTAAGGTTGGCAAGTACTCTCTTGTCCATCTCTCCCAAAACTGGTCTGCCAAATACTGCACTTGTCTCCATCGACGCCTGCAGTATTCGTCTTCCTTGCTGAACACGCCTGGTGGAAGGTTTAAATTCGATTGAAGTAACAGCAAGTGATTGGGGGGTCAGCGGCTCTGGGTCTCGAGGGTCTCGAGGGTCGCCACTGTTCGCGGTGAGAGGTCTGCTGTTCATGATACCTTCAACTTCTGACATCAGAGTGCGTAACATCTCGTCAGAGACCAGACGTTCTCCTAGCAACATCCTCAGAACTTTACGTACAGAACGAATTATACGCTCCCAGACACCACCCATATGCGAAGCGGTTGGCGGGTTGAATCTCCAAGTGATATTTTTCTGACGCAAGAAGCCTCCAATTTTTCTCTGATTCCATACTTCCAGTGCTTCACGTATCTCACGTTCTCCTCCACACAGATTTGTGCCGTTGTCACTGCGGATCTGTTTTGGATGACCTCGCCGATTGATGAATCTTCGCAACGCATTTACGAATGCGTCCGTCTCTAGTGAGCCCACTACTTCAATATGCACGGCACGTGTTGTAAAACAGGTAAACAGACATCCATAGCGCTTTACATGACTTCGCCCTTGTTTGACGTACATTGGACCAAAGAAGTCTACTCCCACGTAGGTAAATGGTGGTTCGTCTGGTGTCAGTCTATCCTGTGGTAGGTTTGCCATGAACTGTTCGCCACGAATTGCACTTTGTTTCCGACAAAGAAAGCAATTTCCAATGACACGACGAACAGCTGATCGTCCCTTTACTATCCAGTACTTTTGTCGTAGGCTTGACAATACGTATTCTTGACCTAGATGACCTGAGGACTTGTGGTGCTGCATAATTATCAAATCTGTCAGGTGATGACGGTATGGTATAATCATCTGATGCTTCGATTCGTAAGCAATCGAGGCGTTTTCTAGTCTGCCTCCGATTCTTAACGTTCCTTCGTCATCTAACGTCGGATTCAGCTTGGATATGGACGATCTGGAGTTCTTCAACGTACGTCTTTGCTCTCTTCTTGGTTTGCTAGGATCTAGACTTTCGAGTGCAGCAATCACTTCCGAAAATGACTGTCGTTGGGTATATTTAATGATTTCTTCCTCGGCAGTTTGCATCTCTTGTACCGTTAGATCACCGTGCTGTGATGACTTTCTTGAGACATCTCTCATGGACTTGTGTAAACAATGTTTCCTTAACATGAATTCCTTGAATCTCAACAGCCATGAGATGCCTTTCTTCAACTTGTCCCACGAGGAGTAACGTCTAATCATCAAGTCCAATGCATGGTTTTGCGTCTGATGCGTCACAGTGTGCGACTGAACTTCTTTCCTTACTTCTGGGTCGTCTCCAGGAACTATGTTTAGGTTGCAAGGTTCTATTGGCCAATAATCTTCTTCTTTCCAAAGAAATCCAGGACCCGTCAGCCATCGATCATTCCCGATCATTCCCGATCATCTGATTAACTGTTAATCCCCTGCTGGCATCATCTGCTGGATTGAGTTCAGTGTTTACGTATCTCCATTGACATGGCTCTGAACTTTCATGAATGATTCCTAAACGATTGGCCACAAACGTTTGAAATCGCTTTGTCTCGTTCCTGATATACTGCAGAACTGTTGTTGAATCTGACCAGAATACAGATTCGTTGATTGTTAACTCGAGTTCTTCTCGGAGTACCTCGTCTAACTGTACGGCGAGTACAGCTGCTGTTAACTCCAATCTCGGCATAGTCATTGGCTTAATGTGGGCCAAACGAGACTTGCCCATAAGAAACGCACAATGGATCTTGTCATCAACATTGACCAGCCTTATGTAAGATACTGCTCCGTATGCAATTTGCGATGCATCAGCAAAATGGTGCAGCTGGCATTGCTTGATTTCACCGAAGTGAGGTGGTTTGATGCACCTCTCCACCTTGATCTGTGATAGCTTTGGTAGGTCTACCAACCATCCCTTCCATCTCTGCATTTTGTCTTCTTCGATCGGATCGTCCCAACCGAGTTTCAGCTTACATAGATCTTGCAGCAACTTCTTGGCTGGAAGAACAACTGGCGCCAAGAAGCCAAGTGGATCATATATGGAACTGGTTGAGGACAGTATTCCTCTCCGTGTTGTTGGTTTATCTTTGATGACAACCTTAAACTTGAACTTATCCGTTTCCAAGTCCCACTGAATCCCAAGCGTTCGCTCAACAGGAAGCTTGTCTTTATCAAAGTCCAGGTCCAAAACTGATTTCGCTCTTTCGCTCTCGGGAATGGCTTCAATCACTTCGGTCTTGTTGCTGAGCCATTTCGTGAGCCTAAACCCACCCTTGGACAGTAGCTCGCATAAATCTGTGGCAAGTTTAATGGCTTCGTTACTTGACCGTACCGACTTCAGACAATCGTCCACATAGAAGTTTCTTTCGACTGTGCTGACGACGTCTTCTTCGTAGTCTTCTCTATTGTCACTGGCGGTTCTCCTCAAACAGAAGTTGGAGCAGGTCGGCGAGGAAGTGGCACCAAAGAGATGGACTTCCATTCGGTAATCCACTGGATCTTGAGCGAAGTCGTTCTCTGGCCACCAAAGAAATCTCAGCGCGTCCCGATCCTCTGGTTTGACTCTAGCCTGATGGAACATTGCTTCTATGTCTGCAGCTAATACAACTGGTTCCTGGCGAAATCTGGATAATACGCCAACCACGCTGTTCGTTAAGTCTGGGCCATGCAGTAGTTAATCGTTTAGAGATGTGCCTGTGTATTGTGCTGCACAATCGAACGCAACTCTTGTTTTGCCTGGTTTGTTCTCGTTAAATACTGGATGGTGCGGCAAATACCACAGAGGCTTTCCTTTCACATCCAGTTCACTCTCGGGTACTCCTTCGCGTAACCCTTGTTTATGTAATCACTTATTGTGGACTTGTACTTGTCAAATAGCTCTTTGTCACGAAGAAACCTCTTCTTCGATAAATGCAATCTTCTCTCTGCCATCGAACGGTTGTTCGGAAGATATGGGGCCTGATGCTTCCAGGGTAGTGCTACTTGATAGTGTCCGTCATCCTTCTTGACTGAGTTTTCTAGAATTGCCAATGCCTTCTTGTCATCCATAGACATGGCCACTTTGGATTTGCATATTGAACCCGCAAAGTCCATTTTCCAGAATTTCTCTACTTGGTGCATCAATGCGTCATTCCCGATTTCTTCATCGTTTTCTAGACGAAGAAAGTTTACACTATAACTAGACTCTCTTTGTTGGACTTTCTCTGACGATCCCAGGAGTGTCCAACCAAGGGGTGATCGTATCGCATATGGTTCTCATCTTTTACCACGCCTCTCTTCCAGTACCCAAAATGCTTCAGGTACGTTGCTGCCAATCAGTATCCTCACCTCTTTTTCATCGATCATCGGTAGGTCAACATCACGTAGGTGAGGCCAACCATTAACATCGTTATATGTTGGTATACTACGACCAGATATATTCAATTGGTTCACTGTCCACATTTGAGGAATGTCGAGCTTTTCGCTGCCATCCAATGATTCAATCTTTAGATTGAATTCAAGACCCGTTCTTGAGCTGTCTTTCCTCTCTTGAGTGGTTAAAAAGAAGTTCTTCGGAACGCCTTTAACTCCTATTTCTTCAGCCAATTTATTATCACAGAGTGACACATCTGAGCCGTTGTCAAGGAGAGCGTATGTTGTTATAGTCTTGTCTTGGCTTCTTACTGTCACCGGGACGATCCTGAGGCACACCTTATGACCTCCGGTGGTATTGTGTGATTGGCCGCTACCTTCACCTTCATTAACTTGTGTAGCTTGGGTGCCAACATCTGCATGACCGCTAGGAACCCCGGTCCGGCTAACACTATTGTTGGGTTGGAATGGTGGATGGAGTACGGTACTGTGTTTCCTGTTACATCCTTCTACTTTACACGCTCCTTTCTCCATGCAACCTTTTGCCATGTGACCAGACTTAAGGCAGTTGTCACATAGTCTCGCCTTCCTGACTATCTTGATGCGTGTGTCATGTGTCAACTTCTTGAATTCTTGACACCTTACTAACTCGTGGCTTCCATTGCATGATGGACAGCTGCTAGCACTTCTGATTTCGGAGAAATTCCTGCTTGTACTACTTTGTCCTGGAGTAGGTCTCACGCGTGTGTCCGTGGTGCCTTGGGTGTTCAGTGTTGTGACACGCGGCGGGGAATAGCTTAAATTTGGCCTTGGTCTTGCTTTTTTGTTCTTGTCAACTCTTTCGCTGTCAATGACGCTTCCAAACACTGGGTTGTTTGCTGCTCTTGCCTTTGCCGTCACAAACTCAGAAATATGGCTAATCTTTGGTCTCCCGCCAGATTCTTGTATGTTGTCCGCCTTGTCAATCCATTTTGTTTTTAGGTGGAATGGTAATCTCCCAATGATTTTGCGTAAGTTGTCGGCGCTGTTTAGCTCGTCTATGTAGCCGATCGATTCTAACGTTTTTCGCACTCCTTCAGTTCATCAGCGAATGCTAAGAGTCCAGAGCGATCTGAAGCTTTAAGCGGCTGGCCTTCTGTAACCTTGGTAACATGCGCGGCAGCTATGACATATGGATGGCCAAATCGTTCTTTCAGCAACTTTCTTGCAGCTTGGTAGCCTCTCGATTGATCCATGACGACACAACTTCGGCCTTGCCCGAGCAATATTGCAGTAGATAGGTCAATTTCTCGCTTTCGCTTAAAGCATTTTTTTCAATGTTATTATCAAAGGATCTGACAAAGTTCCAATAGTCAAGAGGATTTCCATCAAACGTACAAAGCTCTGGCTTTGGAAGCGTGAATCCTTGTTTAATAGTAGAGGCCATTCTCCCCAAAGCTAGCATTGTGGTTTAAGTTTCCCCTGCAGGACCCGGCGACGATGCGCGGAAGGTCGGTGGTACGCAGGTCCATTCTTCTGCTTTCGGGTTAAGCGTTGATTTGGTTACGTGATCACTGCTTGACTTTTGTAACAGCTCTTGCTTATAAATTGCTGCTACTGGTTCTGCTGGACTAGCTTGGTAGACTTTATAATCCTTCAATGATTCTTTATAATCACTCGCCGTAATGATATCCTGATATATGTTGGCTTCTAGATCAGCTTGCTCTACCTCGTACTGCACTTCCAGTAACTGCATTTTTCTTTTCATCTCCTCTTCTTGTTTCAGAAGGGCTTGCTTTTCTCTGCACTGCTGTAGTTTCAACCGCGCTACGGCCTGTTTGGATTTCACTCTTTTAATTTCCGAGCTTGAAGAACTTCTGCGAGAACTACGGCTTCCACTAGAATGTGAACTGACATTGCTTGACGAATCACTTGGTTCAACGTCACCCTCACGCTCTGAGTTCCGTACGTTTAGCCCCCGGTCGTATGCCTCTTCGATCCACTTATTTAACTTCACTTGAAATTCATGTTTTCTCCGTAATTGATCATTTAAATATTCATCAGCTTTTTCCTGTTCCTCGGTATCCGCTAAACACTGATTATATTCGTTATGAACGCGCTTAAAGCGGTCAAAAGCTCGTTCTATATCTCCCAGTTTCCTTGTTATTTCGTCAAGGTTAGTGACGTCTCCTGTCAGAATTTCCACTTGGCGATACAAACTGGTTAGTTTCCCCACGTGTCCACCACGCGAATGCTTAAGCTTTAAAGCTTTCACCTGTTGCACGCTATCTTTCATTGCTTCAAACTCCCCGTGTCTGGTTTGTACTTCATCGACCACATCTGCCGCCTCTTCAGTCTCGGGAGTCCATTATTATACCGCTCTTCTATCTCAGCGAGATAGAGTTTTGAATGTTATGAACCAACGGATCACAGTTGAAATGCGACTAAATATTACGATGCCCTCATTTAGACAATAATTATGCTTTATTGTCTCTCTTTGGCCGTAAACTTATCGATTCACTGAAACAAACATAAATAACAATGAATATACAGGTAAACTACGTGAAGACGATCTAATGCGATTTAACAGCGATAACTACAAATGAACACTTACAAACTCTGACACTAGATCCTTCCTATTCTGCAGTACAACTTTCCAAGGACGACAGCTTCTACGATTATTGTATTCTCACTGACTTGTAATTATTTCTACTGTATTTATATCTTGACGAAATTTACAATACAATAGAAAACGAACGAAACAAAAGGAACTAACTATAATTTGAATAAATATGTACTTTAAACAAACAGTTACGTAATCCACTAAGACAAGAACAATGTGGGACAAATGAAATACTAGAGCTGACTACGATTACATAATGGTTACACATGCTTACGTAATACGGTACGATGAAACAATGAGCTTCCAATACTTCGTGGTTACACACAACATCATACACAATTAAGAGACACTTGAGAAGCAAATGGTTGCAGCCAAGCAGGGCCTTAATTTTGACATAATCTCAAATAATTTCTCAAGGCAAGCGTTTGTTTACTTGACCCAACGAACTCATTTTACAGCCGCCATGGCAGTTATTTGCATTTGTTAAAAATTTAATCCACTTTGACGTCACTGAACGGCATTATTAGACGTCCGGCTCGGGCCGGTGAGGATATGGCTGAAATTTAGGCTAAGCATTGCCCAAATATGGTGAAAACATGCTTGGAGATATATTCATCAAAGTTTTGTGTGCCATTTTCGATTCTGTCATGTGTAGGTAAGTACACAAAACTTTGATGAATATACAGTTTAACGTCAGAGTTGTTTTGTTATCAGTGTGTTGATTGACTAGTCTCTATGGGTTAATATCCGACAGAAGCTGTCACTTTTATCACCCTCGGTTGAACATTTCCAGGAACGTTTTCCTCAGAGAGAGAAACGGTCGACGCTCAGTATGTATTCGCAAATTACAACTTTGCAAACTACAACATGCTACAACTTCGCTCGAAGTTGTAATTTGCGAAGTTCTAGCATGACTATTTCCGCGTATCCGATATAACACCCAAGGAATTAGTCTGCGTAGCCAGGGATTTACTGTACCGCTGCCGGCTAGGAACAATTTGTGTAGGATATGGCAAACTTCAGAGCTGACCGTGCCGTGTAGTTTTCAACTTTGAAGGACTACAAATTTCTTTAGACCTGAAAATTTCATATTCTCGGAAAACTTATTCAAATTTGTTTTCTATCTCTCTTTCTCGCTTTGCTGCCCTCGTTTGTTTTTTTGCTGTGTCTCCTCACTACTTTCATCTCACTACAAAGTAGTGGAATACTGAGTTTTACCGAATACAACCTCTGTTCTCGTACCGCGAAGTTCTGGATCATTCATATTAAAAAGCCACAGGGATCATTGGCTGGTTGGCGACTGTTGACAGAAGCTTTCATGAGGTGTGAAGTTCTTACGAAACAGCCTCAAAACACTCGGACCGGCGATTACTGCGCAATGGATACGATGATTTTTTGGGATTTTAACAGAAACTTCGACAAAATAAGTATTACTTATTAAGGAACAAACAAAAGCGTCACTCGTAAATGTTTCAAAGTCAAACTTAAAGGATGACTTATGTACAAGCAAAGTAAAAGATCTGCAAACCACGTACACTTTTGAAGGTTGTCATTATCTGATTAATATAGCGCTGTTGAATCAGTCAGAATAACCGCAAAATGTGAGTTTATTTTTTTATGGTGGACACCCGCTAAGGTATACGGTAACCTTAAAGCCTATTTTGGATAGTATTGGGTATTGAAAATGCTTGACTTTGCCTAAGAAGAGAAAGTAGAAGAAACTACAAAGTAACCGAATTACTCTCACGCGTACTCATCATCGGTGAACTACCCATGCAAATAACTGATCTAAACAGCGATGCACGCTTACCCAGTGACTAAGCGAGTTCGACTTGGAGCAAGTCTAGGAACAACAGAACGAAGCTGTCAAAAAACTGGCAATTTGATTCACAGATAGCCCAAGCTTGGGATCTGTATAATATTTAACAGCATTTGTATGGGATTTTTTAGTTTTTCATGTACAACGTAAATCTTGAATAAAACTAGCCTGAATTTCAGCCGGGAGGAACGAACCGGAGGAGACGGCTGAAATTCAGGCTAGAATAAAACTCGACAAAAACCTATACAGTGTCTTCTTGTGTCCCTTAACTATGTCTGTGCCATGTTACAGCGAATTTCAGCAACATTTTCCCTTAAAACCCTAGGCCTAACCCATACGAAGGAAACGGACAAGTTAGCCAGGGTTTTAAGGGAAAATTTTGTTGAAATTCGCTGTAACATGGCAAAGACATAGTTAAGGAACACAAGAAGACACTGTATAGGTTTTTCTCGAGTTTTATTCAAGATTTACGTTGTACATGGAAAACTAAAAAATCCCATACAAATGCTGTTAAATATCATACAGATCCCAAGCTTGGGCTACCTGTGTTTGATTTACTACTGAAAATCCACACTGAAATTGAACGTCGACCGTTTCTCCCAAGGAGAACGTTTCTGGAAATTTTCAGCCTAGGGTGATAAAAGTGACAGCTTCTGTCGGATATTCATCCGTACCAATGGGACTTGTCATCGAGATGTGCACGCTTCAGCATCGCAGCATCTCATGTCAAAGAGTATCGGTACTTTTCGTGTAGTCCAGTGTAGTGCGAGTTTAGTTTGTAGTCAAACCGATCATTCGGAACCCTGCTAGCAGAGGTTCTTTTCTCTTACCCTCTCTTCTCCAGGAGAAAATAACTTTTCTCCCTCGTTAGTGGAGCTGAAGAGAGGGTCTCTGCTAGAAAAAGAGAAATTCCTGCGTTGTTGTCATTCAAAATGACCTACCGAAATGCCGGAATATATCGGTGGCAACCCATAACAATAGACCTGCAAACATGGCCCGAAATACGGTGTTTGTATGGGAATACGATGCCAAATAATTTCCGTAAAATCAAATTTCTGAAATCTTCACTGTCTACAAACTTAAGATACCAAGTAAAAGATTAACTGATCAAAATACGAGGGATCAGTAGCTGTGCTGAGAAGCGTGTAATCGTGGACCCTCAAATTTAGATCAGTTAATCTTTTACCTGGTATCTTAAGTTTGCAGACAGTGAATATTACGGAAATTATTTGGCATCGGATTCACATACAAACAATCTATTTCGGGCCATGTTTGCACCCCTTTCAAAATGTCGAATTAACCGCGAACTGGACTAAATGGCCCAACATCAAATTTACCATTGGCCCGTACGGCCGGTACACTTTATTCAACATAGTATTAAAGTTTGTATCAGTCCTGGCAAAGATCATATTTTTGAAGGTTTCCCGGCTAGTTCATCAGCGTACAATGAAAGGGTTTTAAGTTACCCGACATGGTGTCATATAATTTATTTCAACCCCTTCACAAACAGTTCCTATAAGCTGTCGGCGTGGGAAGTTAATTCCTGCATGGACTATTTGTTTGTGGTAGAAATAAAGTCGCGCGGCTAGAACATGTGGTGATGTGGACATATGCGGGTGTTACACGGCGCAAGCTGTCACTTTCACCACCGTCAATGTTCTCCAGGAACGTTCTCCTCAGTAGAGCCGGAAACGGTATGACTGAATGCGGTCTATGTTTTCTCTGCTAGAAGTCTCCATTTTGAGTTACTACTTGAAGACATTGATACACGGAGAAAGAGCCGAGAAACGAGACGATCAACGCTACCTAATTATAAGTTAACTTTCCTCTGCTAGCGAGCAGTCTCCATTTTAGTAGTTATAGAGATCTCTGCTGGGAATCTTCAGTATGTATAATTTGCTTGCAAATTACAAGTTCGTTTCGTTTCGCAAAATAAAGTAAGCTGCTTTTCAGCCGGTTAAAACAGCAACATTTACAAAGAATGATGTATGGCTATGTGGCAAGATTGATGGAGTCAATATACAATAACTTTATTAGCATTCCCATATACATAAATGGTATTGCTTTACAAGTAAATGAGCTGTCACTAAGCGAACGATTTTAAATCTCTGTGGTAAGCGATCGGTTTTTTCGATCAAATGCTTTTGAAGATGAAGTATCCTACTTTTTTACATACAAATGGCTCAACATTGTTGAATAAGAACAAAATCTTGTGATCATTATCTAACTGTAGAAAATTGTGATAATGTGTACTGATCTCATCAATTAGTACCTTCCTGATGTCAGCATATGAAGCACAGTTGAACATGAAATGAGTTTCATCCTCAACATCTGATGACGAACAATGGTGACAAATTCTTAGTTCTCTTGGTAATTTAGGATGAGCATGTCTACCAACTTCTATATTCAAGTTATGATTTCCTGATCGTAATTTCGCTACCATTTGTCTGTGCTTCATATTCTTAATCATGTCAAGGTAATCGGAACTACTGGTATCATGTTTAAATGTAGAATAAAAGACGAGCTTCTTGTTCAATCGAATGAGTTTCATTTATAATATTCATTTCAATATCAGATAAAAACTTTTTAATTGGATTAAACCTATCATTAGGAGAGTAAGAGCTTTCTTGTCTTGGTGTTTCGAAAAGCTCTAAAAGTTTATTAATTGAGGTCATGAAGCTCGTTTTATTGGACGATGCTAGTTCGTTTGAAATAAGAAAACATTGTTTGGCGATACTATTTTCAGGAAGATTCTGAAGGTGCATCCAAAAATGTAACATGTTGCGATATATCAAAGACTTTAAAGAAATACTTCCAACTTCATTATGAGCAGCTACATTAGGGGCTCTTTTGTTAAGCCCAAGATAATTAATACTTGAAGAATTTGCGAATGAAGTCTTTCTATTGAATCTGTTTCCCACTTTTGAAAATTAAGTTTATCGTAAGCACCCCATACTTCTGAATTGTATAATAGAATTGGTGAAACTGATAGGGTATCAAATAGCTTATTGCACATATTTATAGGCATTTTAGAAAAGTTAAGATATCGTTTTGCTCCAAAAATAGACCGTCTTGTTTTCTCGGTGGAAGTTAATTTTGACTTTGTAAAACTACCATTACTTGAAATCGTATGTGTACTCAGGAACATTAGTAATTCGTGAATTGTTCAAGAAGAAAGCATGCTTCTCAAGAGTAGACTTGCGACTTTGTTTTTGAAAAATGACAACTTTCAGGGGTGGATCCAGGGTTTGGACTGAGTAGTTTACTCTGACAGACCAATCAACTCATACCCCACCCACCCCACCCCTCCTAGTAATAAACTACCTAAAATTTAGAGGTTTGAAAAAAGTTGAGTAGTTTACGGAAATCACATAAACTACCCTGGATCCACCCCTGACTTTAGTCTTCTTATCACTGACTGACATCATCCAGTCCTTACAGTACTGCTGGCTGCTTTAGAATCGATGTAAGAGGAAAGTCTATCAAAGGACTACGTAATAGATCCTACGTAGGCACAAACTCTCATAATTTTCGACGTTGTTTATTAAATCAGTGGTGATCGATACCTGAGATTATGGTTACTAGCTTACTCTACTCCGATTCTGGTATCTTTACAGGATCTCCCGACCCCCCATCTTCTTCTCTTACAGTCCAGCCCGGCTGTTCACAGGCTACGAATTAATTTACACCCGACTAGTAGCCTGCGAAAGAAAGCTGACTTATTTGCGCTCGCAGGCAACTGTTTTTATTGTCGGAATAAGAGGAAGAAAATGGAATGTTGAACTACCCTGGTTCCAGAGGTTAACTTAAGAGAGACTCAACAGCCCGCGGCGAAGCGGCGATCAGCGATTCTCGCAGCTCGCCACTTCGCGGCTCTTTCTCCGCGGCTGTTCTCTCTGATGAAACCTCTGGAAAATGTGGGTAAATGGGTAAATGTTGGGTTTCCTGGCTCGCAAATTGCAAAGAAGTCGGCTGTCTGTCGCAGACTAATACATTACTTACACCACGAAAGTACGAGCACGTCGACAGAAGTACTGTAGAACCGTTCACTTGTGATTTTTTTAGCATGTAAACCAGTGCTGTTTGTATAACTTCCGGTTTGAGTTCGGTACAGTGCCTTTTACTGACAGCCATAGATACAATACAATACAATACAATAGTTTATTAGCATTCCCATATACATACATGGTATTGCCTAATTAATATACAATCACACTGAGATTAGAGAAGAGAAAAAAAAAATACAGTTCTTTGTAACAAGATATTTCTCCTCTCAAAAGCTTCATATATAAAGTGACTCACTTGTTTGCAAACAAATGGATCGACATTACTGAAGAAAAAAGATATTCGATCTTTATCTCGTAATCTCGAAAAACTCTTACAATATTTACTAATTTCTTCAAACATAGACTTCCTTAGGTCGGAATGAGAAACACAGTCGAAAAAGAAATGAGACTCATCCTCTACATCTTTTGATAAACAGCACTCGCAACAACGCTGTTCACGAGGTATTTTCGGTTTTGCGTGTCTACCAGTTTCTATTCTTAATGAATGATTTCCTGTGCGGAACTTAGCGAGCATTCGTCTGTGTTTCGCATTCTTTACCAGGTCATAACATGAATTAATATTTTTTGTGTCATTAGAAAATTTATAGTAAAAAATAAGTTTTGTGTTTAATTGTATCAGTTTTATCTGATGTATCCTAGATTTTTGTATTATTTTTATATTAAGTCTATCCAAAAAACGTTTCATTGATTGCGTATTATTATACGATTTTAAATCTGATAAATCTTTAAAAGACTCCACTATTTTATTTATGGAGGTCATAAAGCTCATCTTATTAGATGATGCAAGGGGCAACTGATAGAACAATTAGATTGTATACACGCAAATTAACTAGTGCCGGATTCAACAGACTAATCTGTACTACAGTTTATTCTACTGTCGAGTAATTGTTTGATGTATTACACACAAACGTTTAGATCGAACTGAACGTTTTTCTTCTATTATAAATTTTGTGTGCTAGCTGTTAACATGATGCGGCACATTTTGTTCCGTTATGACGTGACAAGTCGAATAGCTGGTCTCAGTGAATTATCTGACCGCTAAAAAATAACTGAAAGTGTGCTATGGACATATGAGTGTAACTATTAATTTAAAAGATTACTTCTTCTCAAGACTATGGAGTTGTCTTATAACACCATGTCCATAATTTCCCACTTTGGGTTTGAACGTAAAAATCCAACATCTTGACCTTTACCCACTCGTTTCGCCACAGGAAGCCACACAACGTGTTTGCATTGAATTTTATAGGAAACAAGAGCCCATCTGGGCTTTCACTCGGGCCACATGAGATTGAAGATGAAATACACTTTCATTTGAAATCCTCTTAGTAATAACCAAAGGGAAGAATTATTAGCAGTCTTTAGGAGTGGCCGGTAGCGCGGTGACTTTCATTCTCTGCTCCCCTAGTATATATATACATGTATGTAATTTAATATTTTTGTTTTCTCGTATGTAAATTAAAGTAGTTGATCTTTTATTGAAAACACTACTTATTCATGTGTGTATGTATGTTCAGACTACTATCGTGCAGCTAGCTAGAGTCTTGAGATATCTGTCAGCAACTCGCAGCTAGTTAATAAATTAGTACTGTTCAGACCTAGTAACTTAGTAGGTTTTACTTTTTGTTTTTCCCTCTTCTGGTTTGTTTCTATCTCTAAAGAGGGCATGAATGGGGTTAACTGACTACTGACAAACAGCCTTAAAAATAACTGACAACTGACAAATGACGATTTTTTTACTGACAACTGACAACCGAAAAATAACTGACAACTGACAAATTTGGTTTTTGTGGGTCAAACATTGTAAATTTTCTCTAGTAATGATTAACTAGGGCTAACTGACAACTGACAAATGGCCAAAATTTTAACTGACAACTGACATGTAGACCCCCCCATTCAGACCCTCTCTAAAAGATAGAAATTTGGTCTATAACTGCCCTTGGCGCAAGTGTTTCGTAATCGCAAATAATTGACCGCCAAAGTGCTCAATTGAAATTTCAACCAAAATATTAAAACTGTGCGAAAAACTGCTACTGACTGGTGTTTGGCGATCCTCGTTATCCATGATGGCTCAATTGACGTACAATACACCCGGTAGTTGTCGTGGTAAGAGAAATTACCTTGGAGCGAGTAGTGAACGTGGTCGTAGCGAGAGCTAGAAGTCGGCTAGATCGGATGATAACACTGACTTGACATTTGTGTACATTTCAAAACCTTAAAATAACTAAAATCTGTCATCGATTCTATTCAAGCTACCTCGCTAGGTAGCTTGGAACTTCAAAGTATTCCACCGACCACTAGCTAGCTAATCACCAGAGCAGAAAAACTGTTCAGATTGAAGAAGCTCGCTACCTCCTGTGGTTAGCTAGCTAGATTTACTAGCCTGAACACGGCCACACGTTTACAATTTAGTCTGCAGGTCCGATAAAACTGCAGGTTCCAGTCGTAAACAGTCCGAGTTTGACCAAAGTGAAACGATCGAGCTGCTCGCGTCCGTAGATATATATTTCTTCGTTTGCACTTTTGACATGATATAATTCTTCAAATGGCACCATTGTTTTATTTCTTATGTTTAATAATACAGTTCTCAGCTGTAAAAAAATAGAACATTCTATGGAAGATTTCTTGTCCTAAAGTTTGGAAACGTAACACATGCATTTGACGCTAGAAAGTTCAGTACTCGCGGAAGTACGCAAGGTCAATTTACTAGTGGCAGTTTACTAGTTTGCACTATCGGCTGTTATGGAATGGAAACATACTTTCACAGCTTAATATGTATGTCGATTGGTCAGAAGGATATCTTGTTTAAATGCTACGGTCCTTTCGGCATCAGGAAATTTTTAAACGGGAGTTTTCGTACAGTATTTCAAGCTATGCTGTTGTGCGAGTTCAGTTACGCCACAGATTCTTTCACGAAATAGGTGCCTTATTAGACAAAAATATTGAGACGGATATTCTATATCTAGATTTCGCTAAGGCTTTTGATTCGATCAATCACATAAAGCTATTAACTAAGTTGAGGTTATACGGGGTAGCTGGTGCACTGTGGGATTGGTTCGCTGATTACCTCAGCAATCGCAGGCAACGTGTTGTCATCGAAGGGTCCAGTTCCAGCTGGACGCCTGTGGTTTCTGGGGTCCCACAGGGCAGCATCCTGGGTCCGATACTTTTCCTTTTATATGTAAATGATCTTCCCAGTGTAACCTCGGCTAGTACTAGGTCAGTCATGTTCGCTGACGATACCAAATGTTATCGCTCTCAGAAATCTCAGCAAGACCATTTAGCTCTCCAGTATGACGTAAACGGTTTGGTCAGCTGGAGTGTCAAATGGGACTTAGCTTTCAATTCCAGTAAATGCGAGGTTCTTAAAATCTCTAGAAGACGCATTCCACTGGTGCGTCTCTATAACATCGACCACGATGCCTTAAAAGAGAGTAGCTCTCAAAAAGATTTAGGTATTATCATTTCAAATGATCTGCGCTGGCACAACCAAGTAGTGTCGGTGGTAGCTAAGTCAAATAAGGTTTTGGGTTTCCTGAGACGTAATACCCCTAACTCTTTAGGGGTAACGCTGCGTCGTACCCTTTATCTTACGCTAGTGCGTTCCATTCTGTGTTACGGTAGTCAGGTTTGGGCCCCGCAGTCAAGCTCTAGAGATATCCAACTTCTCGAACGTATTCAGCGCCGCGCAACCAAATTCATGTTAAAAGTAGACTTACCCTATAAAGATAGGCTACTTAAACTTAATCTACTGCCACTTTCATACTGGCTAGAATATCTAGACCTCATATATTTGTTTAAGTGTCGCCTTAAGCTTAACAATACTGATCTATCTAGTTATGTAACTCCATGCTCGCTTTCATCAAGATCTACAAGAAGCACTACTGGTTCAGATTACAAGCTTAACCCATGCAAAACATCTACTTATAGGATTCTTTCTTTAATCGCATAGTTATTCTATGGAACTCGCTGCCTTTAAATATTAAGTCCTGTAGTTCAATTTCGTCTTTCAAACATTGCTACGAGCTCACTATCTTGCGCTTTTGCTTTCTACTTTTGACCCTGATCGCATTAGAACCTATAAAACTATCTGTTCTAAATGCCGATCTACTAACATATCTACTATTTGTTGCCGCTAACTTTTTTCTGCGCTTATTTACTTGTACTTGGCCGGCCGACCAAATGTACAAATGTACACTATTATTATATTATTTTTTTGCATCATATATTTTACATTTCATGCTTAATACATTATTCATAGTTCTATCTGTAATTGTATTGTCAGTGTATTTGTATTTGTCTCAGGCTGAGCTTGTTTGGACCTAGAGTCTGTTTCTCAGCCTGAGTTAAGCTATTAAATAAAAAAATAAAAAAATAAAATAAAATGTCGGTGAAACTAATACCGTGTTCATTATTATCGGTTTTCTCTATAGGTTCTCATGTATTCAATAATTACTTCTGGAGCTTCATATTTATGTCGATTGGTCACAATGATTTCCTCTTTCAGTTTTTTCCTTTAGTTTGGACATTAGGGATATATCCTTGGAGATTTCGTACAGTTTAGCGACCGTTGTGTCGAAAGTAGAAACGTTCGTTTGTCATGAAAGTGCGTAAACAAACTGTCACAAGCGGTTTCATAGCAGCTCGATGTTTGACTCCCATATAGTCGATGATAACTTATATAGCTTCATATGTACGTCGATTTCTCACAAGGATTTCCTCTTTCAGTTTTCCGTTAGTTTGGACATTAGGGATTTATTCTTGGAGATTTCGTACAGTTTAGCGACTGTGTGTTGAAAGTAGAAAAGAGCCCACTGGCCTTTCACTCGGGCCACATGAGATAATTTGAAGATGAAATACACTTTCATTTGAATTTGATTGAAAATAGATAAAAAACTCGGGAAATGTCCGCTAAAACTGTATGAATAAATGTGAAATGAAACATAATTTCATAGCAAGAAAAACATGTAATTCCTAATTAAAAAGCTCTTCTAAGTCCGCTTCTCAAATTCACAGACTGTTTTACAAAAACATTTGGCTTATCGACACAAGAGTTCAGTTGACCTTTCAAATAATTTATTCTGAGGTACGCATACTCTAAATCACAGAGATGTTAAATAAAGCGATAATTAGAAGAAAAAGTACATTAACAGACAAACTGAGAGGAAATTTATTCAAATCTAAAAGAGTTTACTTACAGTACTTACGTAACTGAATCTTTCGTTTTGGTTCTTTTGTTAGTGTTGTTGAAAACATTCCACCTTCGTGCACATGTGCACTGAATCGGAATGAAAGTCGAAGCCTACCTCGACTTAACTTTCAGCTAACCTGTTTCCTTTCATTCCACAATGAATAATAATCTCATAAAGTAAGCCCGTAGCTTTCAAAAAATTTGCCAGTGTCTGAATGAAACAGCTAGATCTTTTCCAATTTCTCTCACGAGTCACGGCAGAAGACAGTCTCAAAGAACTTGAATTTTGATCCTCTTCACAGTAACGTAATTTAACGTCTCCGATCAATTCCTCTCTCTTGCTGGCAGTTCATGCTTCTTGTTCGTGTAGTTGCCCCACTGAGCCGTAACCAGAAAACGAGCACAGGCATTTCAGTTGGCATACACTGCGTACATCTGCTTAACTAATTAGATTTGTAAAAATCTTAGCGGATCATGTAAATATTCGCTTGGCTCAAATATGAGGGTTTCTGCCGTCAAAGTTCATTTTTTGTTTCAGTTTTCCCCATATTAGCAGACTTGTATAATGTCTCGAGCTCTCCGAATCCAGTAGAAAGACTCTGGTTATTCTGTCGTAAAACATGGACCTGACCCAAATTTAGGTTGTATTGCATAATTGCCCACGATGGAATAGATTTCTGACAATGACTATTTGAAATTGATATCTCCTTGTCTCGCCTAGTCTGAGCTTTGAACTTTCTTATCTGAGCGCGCCTGAGGAAATCTAACCTTTGTTTGCGTGACCAGCACAGTGCAATCTGATTGGTTCGAATTTGACCTTTAACGCATGCGCAGAAGCCGTCTGACATGAAATAAAAATAATAATAATAATAATAACGACTTGCATTTTAAGACTCGGTGCTGCCACAGGCAGCCCGAGTAATGAGGATTACCGAAAGGTTTGAAGTGTGGCAAAATATCGCGAAGAACATGCATATTTGAATACGAAATAAACATAAATTTATTTTACCTGGTGTGTTATGTCATTCATGTGGCCTGAAACGCCAAATCTTAGCGGTTTTAAAGGGTTTGCCTTTGCTGTTCACTCAAGAGTTACATGTAACTGACCCTCTAAAATCGCTAAGGCCACATGAATGACAAAACACAGCAGCTAATAAATGCATGTTTATTTCATATTCCAATATGCATGTTCTTCGCGATATTTCGCCATACTTCAAACGTGCTTGAGTCATCAATGTGAATATGATTCAATTTACATAGCTTGAAATACAGTAGACTCCTCAGCTCGTTCCAGGCCCACCAACGAGTTGAGGAGGCGGCTGTATGTCAGGCTACTGAATTTACCACCACCGCTTTGTTTTTGTGTGTTTGTGGGGGGGTTGCCGCCGCCACCACCACCACTGTAAAAAAAGGGTCCCTAGACGATTTGTTTTGGAGGGGGGGGGGGGGGGGGTCACCGCCGGAGCCGCCACCATCAAATAAACAAAAATGGGTCCCTTGATCCTAAATTGTGGGGGGTGGAGAGGGGGGGGGGGGGGTGTCAGCCCCACCTCCACCACTGGTAAAAAATGGGTCCCTAGACGAATTGGTAGGGGGGGGGGGGGGGGGTATCACCCGGGACCCACCAACCCTATCGAGTACCATTGTTTTGACCTCGTCCCTTAGGCTCCAGGAAAGATAAGGGTTAATACGAGTTCTCACTACCATATTCTAGCCGCTACACAGACGTATTTTTTCACTCTCATATTGCAGTCAGTTTAGCCTGATTTCAGCCGTCTCCTCTGGTTCGTTCCTCCCGAGAGACGTCTGAATCCAATAGCCGATAATGCCGTCCAGTGACGTCACTACCAGAAAACCTGGTAGTGATTTTTGATTGGTTCATATTCTATAATTTCGCATAATTATCATAATTATCAGCAGAGAAGAAGGCAGGATCACTTAGGACTCGCGATTGTTGATCGTTGAGTTTCAGTGGAGTGATTGTCTCAGGAGGCCTTCACCTCTCAAAACCTTGCATTTTATTGGACCCCATTTGGACTGCACTGACAAAGAATTCCATTGTTTTAGGGTTAGGGTTTGTATTGTTTCAGGGTTAGGCATTGTTTGGATAGCCAGTACCATTCCAGGTTCCGAGGAGGTGAAGGCCGCCCCGATTGTCTTTGGCAAAGACCTTGAATTCGTAAGGAAAACATCTGGAAATGGATTGAAAGTGTCCTGCACAATAACCGGCCGACTTACCTGTAAACATGTACATTTTATCGCGTCGCGTCCGCGGGGTTCTTGACAATCGATTATTTGTTCACACTCGCAGTGGTAAAGAATGTCGCTACTCTCTTCAAGGAACTGTTCTTTCCCGTAAAAGAGTCTTCGTATTTCTTCGAAAATTCTCCATTATCCTTTCATATTTTTCTACTTTTCTGTTGCATCATTTACATAGGTAATATCTCGTAGCTGTGTCGATTCGAACGGCAGATCGCGAGACCAACGGAAAGACAAAGATCAACTGTACTTTGCCTCCAAATATAATATAACGATTTGTTGCTTCGGAAAGGCTTTCACAACATAAGAGGCACTTGAGAAGCAAATGGGATGGAGATATATAATATAGGTAAGGCTTTTATTTTGGTCGGCATAATCTCAAATAAATATACTACCGCCGTGACAGTTTTATTTGCATAATTCAATTGTTAATCCGCCTTTGACGTCACTGGACGGCATTATCGGCTATTGCTGGGTTGCACGTGACGTCATCGCCGCCATGTTGGTGGACGTTAACAAAATATTCCTCGTTAAGCTTCTCTTGTTATGTCCACCAACATGGCCGCCACGGCTTTGTTATTTGAATCTCTGGGGATTGGTTGCAACCCAAGAATCTCTCTCGGGAGGAACGAACCAGAGGAGACGGCTGAAATTTCAGGCTACTGTCAGTTCAACAGAATCGTCTATAACAAATTCTTGTACAACTTACCTTGGTCAGTCCGTTTTTGGTTATTTACATTTGAAACAGCTTTGAAGAAAACTAAATCAAGAAATCGACTACATTTCTATTTGACATTTACTTCACCTATTGTTTGCTGAAAAGTTCGTGGGTCTCCCCAGCAGATTTCACCGTTCAGCGATTGGTCGATTGAGCACAATGACTTTCTTCTCCGAAGTCTCTTCGAAATACACGAGGTGTTGAATTCCTTCGTCACTCGTTCGTCACTGCTTCCGAAGAAAAGCCACGTTCAACTGGTTCAACTAGCACAAGCAGCCCATGAAAAAAAGGCTAAGCTGATCCAACCCCGGATCGTTACAGGCTAGGTTGGCTGCAGAAACTGTCGAATTTGACTACTTACAAAGCGAGGAAATAAGCGATGGATCGATTGAATGAGTGCTAGAGAATGTAAGAACGGTTTCTGGAGGTAAAATGCTGAAAGTTTGGATTTTCGAAGAATTACGAGGCTTCGAAGAGTCGCCACGTGGACTAATAGCGTCTCGTGTTTCCTGCCTTCTCAATATGTATATAGGTGAGGGAAAAAAAAAAATCCCAGAAGTACCTCAAACCAGAAATAAACACATCAGTGATGAAGAGGAACAACTTCATAACACACAGGTAAGGTTTTATGACTTTATTGATCATTTTAGTACAGTTTTAGATTTTTTCTAAACATTCCCATACATTCCTTGTAAAAATCATTAGCTTGGGCTGCCTGTGGTGTAAGTAATATTGACCAAGTTCTAAATTTTCCAGGGATTCTCATGGGAGAATTTAGAAAATATTCACTTTAATAAACTCTCCTAATGCATAGCTGACCTTTCAGTTGTTGTAAAGTGCCTATACAATTTCCAGTGAAGGCACTAATGTAACAAAAACAAGAGACCACTGGGCTGTCACTCGGCCCATTATACATTCATGCAGCCAGATACTCTTTACGGTGAGCACACACTAGGGGAAATTTTACAGGGACATGTCGCTGCAAAATTCTGCAGTGTGCATTACACGCAAGTCTTGTCGCAGGGACATGCTGCAGCGACACCCATAGTGTGCACTGCACCATTTCACGAATGGGGACAAAATTATGGGACAAAATTATTTCATGAAATGGTGCAGTGCATGCACACTAGGGTGTCACTGCAACATGTCCCTGCAGCATGTCTCCTACTCCCGTAAATAAATCGTTTTCAGTGTCCAAGGGAAGCACCATTAGAAATGTGAAGGGGAGGAGGTAGGATTTTCTAAAGATGCACGTTTTTTTGGCCCCTTGGTTGTGCAAGGCAGGTTTTTTTTCTTCATATTTTGTGTAGCAGGATTTATTTTTTTATTTTGGACTCTGAATTTCTAACGAGACCTGAAACAACCATGGGGGCTGATCAAAGCCAGGTCCCGGCTAATCCACAGATCGAATTGGAATTTAGCGTGTTGGTTTTTGCGGAGGACTACCCTTCTTCAGATTTCTGATGGTGTACGTGTCCGCAATGAGATTGAAGATGAAAGACACTTTCATTTCAAATCCTCTTAGTATTAATCAAAGGGAATAATTATTAGCCTAATTTAGTGGTCTTTATTCTTAGGTATGAATTACAAAAGGATGTGTGGACATCCAAATTTAGGAAGACCCCCCCCTCCCCGGTAAATGTGAGCATCGCCTTTTTGAGAGATCACGAGTGACACAAGCAATTTCATTCTCTGTGAACTGAAAATTCGAGCATGCAAGCACATCAATATTTTTCTGCAAGGATATATTTGGCGAGCAATCCTGAATTTGGAGGGACCATATTTACCAACCCTGGTATACATGTAAGACCCCCTGGTTATAAGCCTCCTCGGTTATATATCCACCCAAAAACACTTGTATAAGCCCAGGGGTGATAATGAGGATTTTATGGTACTACATAATTATGGTATCATATTATTATCTTGTTTTACAACATACTGTTTTGATCTGAAATAAATTGGTAACCTGTCACTTTTAGATGACAGCTGTTTGCAATTGTTAATCTGTTCTGTAGAATCCTGCCACAAAAAAATCTGAGGAAAAATCCAGGAAACGCCATGCTGATGATGCAGGAACTGAACTTTCCACACTAATATGACTAGAAACACCAGTGCAGAATTTCCCAGGGTATTCCTCAGACTTTCTTTTCGGCCAGGTAGCTGTTTACTCAGGCAAGCCTCTCACATGCTTTGTGAAGAACTGAAAATCTAAAGTTAAAATAACTTCTGCAAATTCCAGGTTCCATGTACATGTACATTGTAGCTTGAAAGATTGAGAGTTATAGGCATTCAAACAATAATATATACTGTACCGCCCCCCCCCCCCCCCCCCCCCCCCCCAAAAAAAAACACACACACACAAGTAGTTGCCATCCTTATATCCTTAAAACATTAAAAGTAAACAAACTGCTAGTTTTGATTCAAAAATTAGAAGTACATTGAAATGTCCAAGTCCAAGTGGAACAACTGTTTTATTTAGCGGTGTGTCCAGTTAAGCTACAGTGAGCTCTTCAAGTGTTGTATTATCACACGTTGTTGAATTTCTTTTTTCAATACAGAGCAATAACAGCGTTATCTGACAGATTAACAGTCAGTAGGCAGATAGCCTTCTCATTGCATGTCACATGTTTTTACTTTATCCAGCAGTGAGAGCTTAGTCTGTCCCAATCTCTTCTTGTATTAACTTGCATGGGTTTCAACTGCAGTATGCTGATGATGTGCCAAGTTAGTCAAAATAGATCATGAATTGTAACTTATTTTGTAACTTATTATTGATAGCCCATCCATAACACAAATCAACTCCATAATCAGGAGACATTTCTTGCATTCCCTGCATGCACTCACTGTTCAGTTATGGCATCTTGTGATCTTTTATATTCATACATGAACCTCAGCCAAGCTCAATAACAAAGGTGCATGTAATTTGCTACCTGAAACATCATATTTGATCAATGTGTGGGTAGGCATTGTATCAGTTACTTCTTTGAAGCTCTCATATTATGGTGTCACTATCTCTTGGGTTGAAGACTCGAGCTGTTTTAAATTGTCTGGACTTGGATTCGAGTAACCTGTAAAGGAGAACAGAATAGAAATTTGAGATAAAATAATAAACAACCAATAATACAACTTACATCTGACCATGATCTAGTTGTATAAGGCATATGTGAAGTCAATTATACAGTATCTCCCAGAAAGAAAGAAAGAAAGAAAGGTTTTTTATTATGCCCTACCCACATCATCTCTAATAAAACATGCATGCCAGTCTCTAATCCTTTTAATATTCCAACTGAGTGCACAGCATACTGTTGTCACCAATAAAACAATCTCTAATCCTTTTAATATTCCAACTGAGTGCACAGCATACTGTTGTCATCAATAAAACATGCATGCCAGTCTCTAACCTTTTAATATTCCAACTGAGTGCACAGCATACTGTTGTCACCAATAAAACATGCATGCCAGTCTCTAACCCTTTTAATATTCCAACTGAGTGCACAGCATACTGTTGTCACCAATAAAACATGCATGCCAGTCTCTAACTCTTTTAATATTCCAACTGAGTGCACAGCATACTGTTGTCACCAATAAAACATGCATGCCAGTCTCTAACCCTTTTAATATTCCAACTGAGTGCACAGCATACTGTTGTCACCAATAAAACATGCATGCCAGTCTCTAACTCTTTTAATATTCCAACTGAGTGCACAGCATACTGTTGTCACCAATAAAACATGCATGCCAGTCTCTAACCCTTTTAATATTCCAACTGAGTGCACAGCATACTGTTGTCACCAATAAAACATGCATGCCAGTCTCTAACCCTTTTAATATTCCAACTGAGTGCACAGCATACTGTTGTCACCAATAAAACAATCTCTAATCCTTTTAATATTCCAACTGAGTGCACAGCATACTGTTGTCACCAATAAAACATGCATGCCAGTTTCTAACCCTTTTAATATTCCAACTGAGTGCACAGCATACTGTTGTCACCAATAAAACATGCATGCCAGTCTCTAACCCTTTTAATATTCCAACTGAGTGCACAGCATACTGTTGTCACCAATAAAACATGCATGCCAGTCTCTAACTCTTTTAATATTCCAACTGAGTGCACAGCATACTGTTGTCACCAATAAAACATGCATGCCAGTCTCTAACCCTTTTAATATTCCAACTGAGTGCACAGCATACTGTTGTCACCAATAAAACATGCATGCCAGTCTCTAACCCTCTTAATATTCCAACTGAGTGCACAGCATACTGTTGTCACCAATAAAACATGCATGCCAGTCTCTAACCCTTTTAATATTCCAACTGAGTGCACAGCATACTGTTGTCACCAATAAAACATGCATGCCAGTCTCTAACCCTTTTAATATTCCAACTGAGTGCACAGCATACTGTTGTCACCAATAAAACATGCATGCCAGTCTCTAACTCTTTTAATATTCCAACTGAGTGCACAGCATACTGTTGTCACCAATAAAACATGCATGCCAGTCTCTAACCCTTTTAATATTCCAACTGAGTGCACAGCATACTGTTGTCACCAATAAAACATGCATGCCAGTCTCTAACCCTTTTAATATTCCAACTGAGTGCACAGCATACTGTTGTCACCAATAAAACATGCATGCCAGTCTCTAACCCTTTTAATATTCCAACTGAGTGCACAGCATACTGTTGTCACCAATAAAACATGCATGCCAGTCTCTAACTCTTTTAATATTCCAACTGAGTGCACAGCATACTGTTGTCACCAATAAAACAATCTCTAATCCTTTTAATATTCCAACTGAGTGCACAGCATACTGTTGTCATCAATAAAACATGCATGCCAGTCTCTAACCTTTTAATATTCCAACTGAGTGCACAGCATACTGTTGTCACCAATAAAACATGCATGCCAGTCTCTAACCCTTTTAATATTCCAACTGAGTGCACAGCATACTGTTGTCACCAATAAAACATGCATGCCAGTCTCTAACTCTTTTAATATTCCAACTGAGTGCACAGCATACTGTTGTCACCAATAAAACAATCTCTAATCCTTTTAATATTCCAACTGAGTGCACAGCATACTGTTGTCATCAATAAAACATGCATGCCAGTCTCTAACCTTTTAATATTCCAACTGAGTGCACAGCATACTGTTGTCACCAATAAAACATGCATGCCAGTCTCTAACCCTTTTAATATTCCAACTGAGTGCACAGCATACTGTTGTCACCAATAAAACATGCATGCCAGTCTCTAACTCTTTTAATATTCCAACTGAGTGCACAGCATACTGTTGTCACCAATAAAACAATCTCTAATCCTTTTAATATTCCAACTGAGTGCACAGCATACTGTTGTCATCAATAAAACATGCATGCCAGTCTCTAACCTTTTAATATTCCAACTGAGTGCACAGCATACTGTTGTCACCAATAAAACATGCATGCCAGTCTCTAACCCTTTTAATATTCCAACTGAGTGCACAGCATACTGTTGTCACCAATAAAACATGCATGCCAGTCTCTAACTCTTTTAATATTCCAACTGAGTGCACAGCATACTGTTGTCACCAATAAAACAATCTCTAATCCTTTTAATATTCCAACTGAGTGCACAGCATACTGTTGTCATCAATAAAACATGCATGCCAGTCTCTAACCTTTTAATATTCCAACTGAGTGCACAGCATACTGTTGTCACCAATAAAACATGCATGCCAGTCTCTAACCCTTTTAATATTCCAACTGAGTGCACAGCATACTGTTGTCACCAATAAAACATGCATGCCAGTCTCTAACTCTTTTAATATTCCAACTGAGTGCACAGCATACTGTTGTCACCAATAAAACATGCATGCCAGTCTCTAACCCTTTTAATATTCCAACTGAGTGCACAGCATACTGTTGTCACCAATAAAACATGCATGCCAGTCTCTAACCCTTTTAATATTCCAACTGAGTGCACAGCATACTGTTGTCACCAATAAAACATGCATGCCAGTCTCTAACTCTTTTAATATTCCAACTGAGTGCACAGCATACTGTTGTCACCAATAAAACATGCATGCCAGTCTCTAACCCTTTTAATATTCCAACTGAGTGCACAGCATACTGTTGTCACCAATAAAACATGCATGCCAGTCTCTAACCCTTTTAATATTCCAACTGAGTGCACAGCATACTGTTGTCACCAATAAAACATGCATGCCAGTCTCTAACTCTTTTAATATTCCAACTGAGTGCACAGCATACTGTTGTCACCAATAAAACATGCATGCCAGTCTCTAACTCTTTTAATATTCCAACTGAGTGCACAGCATACTGTTGTCACCAATAAAACATGCATGCCAGTCTCTAACCCTTTTAATATTCCAACTGAGTGCACAGCATACTGTTGTCACCAATAAAACATGCATGCCAGTCTCTAACCCTTTTAATATTCCAACTGAGTGCACAGCATACTGTTGTCACCAATAAAACATGCATGCCAGTCTCTAACCCTTTTAATATTCCAACTGAGTGCACAGCATACTGTTGTCACCAATAAAACATGCATGCCAGTCTCTAACTCTTTTAATATTCCAACTGAGTGCACATCTTACTGTTGTCACCAATAAAACATGCATGCCAGTCCCTAACCCTTTTAATATAACAACTGAGTGCACAGCATACTGTTGTCACCAATAAAACATGCATGCCAGTCTCTAACCCTTTTAATATAACAACTGAGTGCACAGCATACTGTTGTCACCAATAAAACATGCATGCCAGTCTCTAACTCTTTTAATATACCAACTGAGTACACAGCATACTATATATACTGTTGTCACCAATAAAACATGCATGTCAGTCTCTAACCCTTATATATTCCAACTGAGTGCACAGCATACTCACGCCTGAGGCACAAATGATTAAAAAACTGGTGGAGTTCCTATATTTTTATGCGTTTTTGACATAGAAAAATGATTTTTTGTCAGTAGGTGTGTAAAAGAGTGGAAACAAAACATAGTCTGATAAGTTAAGCTAATAATTGATAGCCATCATTATGATGTCACAATGACGTCATTTCCTTTTCTAATAGGTTTATTAATTATTAATTACCTCTAAAAACATTGTATGATATCTTTTTAAATCTCTTGTTCGTGAGAATGAAAGTATTGAAAACCCGTTCTTGAGGTAAACAAAAGTTATTAAAGTTTGAATTTTGGTAATTTTCCAGCCAAAGTTGGCGGGAAATAAATAACATAAAACCACTTATGAAAATATCGCTTGTTTTAACTTTTAGAGTTCAAAATACTGGTGCATTATATTTTGCACAGTAATAAAGCTCCTTAGTAGTAACGTTATGTGTTCTTTTTAGAATTTGATTCTTTGAGTATGTCAGCTTTGAGTTTAAGCCCCATTTTCTGTATACGTCATTGACGTTATACATAAATTATATTTGTGCACCCTCAGAATATAGCCAGTTGATGATCAAATGCATGTGACCCTACATGTACATTTAAAAACACCCTAACCATCAACATTGGGTGCTCACTAATTTTGGGTTTTTAGGGCTAGCTGATCACTAAACAACAGGGTGTTTTTAAATGTAGGGTTAGGATTAGTTTATAGGGAGAAACATGTGTTGTTTAGTGATCAAGCCCTAAAAATCCAAAATATTATTAGTGACTTAAGCCCTAAAAATCCAAAAATAGTGAGCACCCAATGTTGACAGTTAGGTCAACAGTGGTGGGCCACTTAGACAACGAGAACCAATCACATTGTAAAACGAAAACAAAGCATATTCAGATTTCCGCCAAGTCAAGTAGCATTGTTCTTTGCTAGCTGGTGATTGGCTAAAGTCACCGAAGTTGTAATGCTTTGTTTTCGTTCTGCAATGTGATTGGTTCTCGTTGTCTAAGTGGCCCCGCTTTCAGTAGTCGCACTGTAAATGGAGGGTTAGCATTTGAATTAGTTTATAGGGAGAAGTATGTGTTGTTTATTGATCTAGCCCTAGAAATCCAAAATATTATTAGTGACAAGCTCAAATTCACACCCTAAATTAATGAGCATGCAATTGGGTTTACTGAGGTTAGGATATTTTTTAACGTTGGGTTAGGAGTTGGATTAGTTCATAGGGAGAAGCATTATTTCCCTGTGTTGTTTAGTGATCTTAAGCCCTAAAAAATGCTAAATTAGTGGCCCTAAAAATCCTAAAATATTTATATATAAATAATTAAGCAAGTGACAACTTTTTTTTAAACTTTTCTGGTTTAATAGGGTTTTTGCAGGGTTCAGGGTTAGGTTTTTGTTTGGGTTTGAATCAAACTTCTATCGATCAGTACTTGCCAAAACCATATTTCTTTCTCTCATAATTTAGTTTTCAGATCTAAATCGATATTATTTGAATGATACAACTCTTGCTGAATAGACCCTTTCAGCTTGCCTGTTTGTTGCTCCATTTCAGACCACATGATAGTTCTCCAGAGGATTCAGTGCTTTGTTTACGAATTATAAAAAATAATTGGTACATTTCTTCTTGGGAATACAGAAAAACAAAAAAGCATTTCCCAAGGGAAACATCATGTGGTCTGAAATGGGGCAACAAACAGGCAAGCTAAAAGGGTCTACAAAGCGATTGCTTCGATCGCTTGATTCTTCTGTTCTGCATAGCAATTTATGCTTCGATTCACACAGAACAAAAGGTTCAAGCGATCGGGACGATCACATGGAAACCAGGCGTAAGACTTCAGAAAAATATTTTAATTTTGACTGTTTGAGTTTATTGTACTTGATGAAAAATAAATGTCTGGTATAGTTAATTCATGTTTTTGTTCATGTATAATTTAAATTTAATCCAGAGACGACAATTGCGAAAATCCGTAATATCCACTTTTATCAATGTTAGGAATAGTTGTGCTTGTGAACTCTGTACTTGTTTTACTCTGCTTGTAATATATTTTTTTGTTCTGTAAGAGAATGACACAGGGCAACAAAACTGACAGTTGATAACTTTTGGAGTTACACACTGTCATTGTTTTGTACCTGAGAGTGGTATTTACCCAGTGGTAGAGTTTCATTCATGGTTATGGTTTGGATTAGTTCACAGGACCACTGAATAAGTACATGTATTATGTTTGTCTGTTGTTTAATGACTAATAGCCCTAAAAAAACAAATTACTGTGACTCTAATCACCCTAAAATAGTGACCATGCAGCCCCAATTATAATTAAGCAACCTACAATGTAAATTTGATAGCAATTGACCGATTTAGCCCAATTCAAGTCACCTGACTTTTCCCTTGAGTAATGTTTCTTTGTTTTCTTTATCCAAGAGCAAATGTATACAAATTTCTCTAAATTTAAAACAAAACAATTCACTGAATCCCCTGGAGAGCTGTCATATGATTTGAATTGAGACAACAAACGTACAAGTTAAATCGGTCTATTGTATTTACTGTGGTTAGTTTTTTTTATATTGGATAGGGTTTGGATTAGTTCACATGACTATTGAAGGTAGGGTATTCTGCAGTTGCCCCAATATTTTTGCTACTCTTTGACTTTATTGTACTTAAAATGAAAAATAAAAGTCTTGTGCAGGGAAATAATTGTGTAGTGAGGTGTACAGTTCATTTATGTTTTTGTTCACGTAATTATAGAAAATTGCAAAAATCCACTTTTATTAATGTTAGGGACAATGGTGCTTGCTGTTGAACTGGTTTTACTATGCTTGCAATTGTTTTTTTTGTTGGGCATGAGAACGGCACAATGCAACAAAACATTTTGCAAAAAATATTTTGCAGGGGGGGGGGGGGGGGGGGGGGGGAGATATTTTTTTTTCATTTTAAATTCCCTCCATAAAAACTAAACTAGCCTTCTCCACAGGCATCTTACAATCTCCCTCTATTTTCTTCACCTGCCACAGGGAGCCCATAATCTGATATCTTCAAAAATTAGAGATGCCTGCGGAGGAGGCTAGTGTAAAACTATTGTAGAATCCTTTAATTTGCACTGACTTGGTTACTTTGTCTTTCAAACGAAGCCAGCGATCAGCCTTAGTGCAGCAAATCCCCAGTGGGACTCACAGAGTAGTCCTTTTGAACTTCAAGGGTTCTCTTGTAGACCTACAGAAAGCAAATCCCCAGGGAACTCAGAGTAGTCCTTTTGAACTGCAAGAGTTCTCTTGTAAACCTACAGAAAACAAATCCCCAGGGGGACTCACAGAGTAGTCCTTTTGAACTGCAAGGATTCCCTTGTAGACCTACAGAAAGCAAATCCCCAGGGGGACTCGCAGAGTAGTCCTTTTAAACTGCAAGCCAGTTCTCTTGTAGACCTAGCTACAGAAAGCAAATCCCCAGGGGGACTCACAGAGTAGTCCTTTTGAACTTCAAGGGTTCTCTTGTAAACCTACAGAAAACAAATCCCCAGGGGGACTCACAGAGTAGTCCTTTTGAACTTCAAGGGTTCTCTTGTACACCTACAGAAAGCAAATCCCCAGGGAACTCACAGAGTAGTCCTTTTGAACTTCAAGGGTTCTCTTGTACATCTACAGAAAGCAAATTCCCAGGGGGACTCACAGAGTAGTCCTTTTGAACAGCAAGGGTTCCCTTGTAGACCTACAGAAAGCAAATCCCCAGGGGGACTCAGAGTAGTCCTTTTAAACTGCAAGCCGGTTCTCTTGTAGACCTACATGTAGCTACAGAAAGCAAATCCCCAGGGGGGACTCACAGAGTAGTCCTTTTGAACTGCAAGGGTTCTCTTGTAGACCTACAGAAAGCAAATCCCCAGGGAACTCAGAGTAGTCCTTCTGAATTTCAAGGGTTCTCTTGTAAACCTACAGAAAACAAATCCCCAGGGGGACTCACAGAGTAGTCCTTTTGAACTGCAAGGATTCCCTTGTACACCTACAGAAAGCAAATCCCCAGGGGGACTCACAGAGTAGTCCTTTTAAACTGCAAGCCAGTTCTCTTGTAGACCTAGCTACAGAAAGCAAATCCCCAGGGGGACTCACAGAGTAGTCCTTTTGAACTGCAAGGGTTCTCTTGTAGACCTACAGAAAGCAAATCCCCAGGGAACTCAGAGTAGTCCTTTTGAACTTCAAGGGTTCTCTTGTACACCTACAGAAAGCAAATCCCCAGGGGGACTCACAGAGTAGTCCTTTTGAACTTCAAGGGTTCTCTTGTACACCTACAGAAAGCAAATCCCCAGGGGCTCACAGAGTAGTCCTTTTGAACTGCAAGGGTTCTCTTGTAGACCCACAGAAAGCAAATCCCCAGGGGGACTTGCAGAGTAGTCCTTTTGAACTGCAAGGGTTCTCTTGTTGACCTACAGAAAGCAAATCCCCAGGGGGACTTGCAGAGTAGTCCTTTTGAACTGCAAGGGTTCTCTTGTTGACCTACAGAAAGCAAATCCCCAGGGGTCTCACAGAGTAGTCCTTTTGTTACTGCAAGGGTTCTCTTATAGACCTACAGAAAGCAAATCCCCAGGGGGACTCACAGAGTAACTCTTTCTTCCCTGTGACTCGAGTGTGAGTACCACATTTGCACTCAAAATATTTTAGTCACAAGGAAAGTATATAAAATTATCTTCAAATAACAGCTAACAATGCTGGACTGACATACAAACAAGATACATATTGTACCAAGATTATTTGTTTGCTCATTGATTGTGAAAAGTCACACTCGTACTTGAATCTAAAAGCTCCCTACTGAGTGCTGGTCAAATTATATTTGAACCATCTGGCAATAATTGATGGGCTTGATTGGGCCTTTAATCCACTAGAAATTATGAAATTTGCTACCCTAAGTCTATGTGTACTTCTTTTATGAATTCAAACTAATAAATAATCAAGAGAATTCCAGTTAGACTAAAGCTAGCCTTCTACTGAGCTAGGCAGCTGTTGATAAACAAAGTAATCAAAATAATGCCACAATGATTCATGGGCTTGGACACAGTCATTAATTTCTTAAAAATTAGAACAAATTAATATGACTTGTGTTTACTCTCTTAATATATAATCGCGTACTGTGATGTACATGTATGCTTTTATTATAATAATATTATAGATGTTTTCTTTAGCAGCAGTTTGTTAGTTATTTGTTAACTCACTACTCTTCACTAGTTTCTTAATTTACTTCTCACATCACTGGTAAACCTATGCTACAAGACCACCAGTTTTTTTGTTTACCAAAAAATATATAAAGTGAACTTCCTCAATACATGTATATCACTCCCTATATATGTTTAAGTCTGTGAGTGAGTGAAGGTTAAATGCATATTTTGAAGATATTAACCAAGTAAATATACATGTTTAATTAGCAACTCCATAAACAATCTTTTTTGAGTAAATTGGCACATTTATATGCATTTCCCCCCCCCTCGCAGCCATGGAGTGTGAACAGCACAGAGTACATGTGTTTAAGGATTAGAGATCAACATGCATGTTTTGTTTACATTTAATACAGCCATGTGCTGTCTGTACATTTATATGCATGCCCCCCTCCTCTCCCCCCACAGCCATGGAGTGTGAACATTACATGGTACATGTATTAGAGACTGGCATGCATGATTTGTTGACTATACAGGCATGTGCTGACTGTATGATGCCGAAGGCCAATGCAGTATCAATCAATTTTAAGTTCATTGTACAGTCAGCAAATACATGCATTTGTTGATAAAACACAAACACAATGCCTCTAACATTTTAATATTCCAAGTGAATGCACACCATGCTGTGGTAACCAATAAGGCACTGTCATTAACCAATCACCTGCTTGGATTTTGTACTGCATGCATGTGCACGAAGTTGGAATATTATAGTGTGAATACTGAAACTGGGACCACTTAGACAACGAGAACTAAACACATTGCAAAACAAAAATAAAGCATTCCAAAGATGAATCCTAGCATATAATCCTAGCTAGATCCAGAGAGAAAGACAAACTTTCCTTTCAGTATGAAAAATGGACTATTATGCTTCTTTCCCTTATCTCCTTCAATTGAAGGGTTGTGTGCGAAAAGGGCTTAAGTGATTCTTGATCACGTTCTAAATTCTCCCTTAGAAAACAAAGAAATTGAAGGAGAATTGAGAATGTGATCAAGAGTCACTTACGCCCTTTTTGCACACAGCCCTTCAATTATACCTCAGTTTTTTTTCTCTTTTGTTTTTGGACATGACCTCAGTTAGCACCAATTAAGCCAATACCACACTATATGTGATTTATTGTACCTTTTGACTTCTTGTTATCATTGGTTTGTTGTTTTGTATTTATTTAGGATTTACGATTGTTGAAATATTTATAGGTAATATCGCATAACATGAGGGAAATTAGCGATTAAATTTCCCCAAGAGCCAAGGGAGGATCTGTGGAAGTCCCTAAGCTCAAGGGGAAATTTAATCACTAATTTTCCGAAATGTCATGCATTAGATTGTAATACGTACAGTCTATGATTTCCAAGGAAGAGACCGAATCTGCAAGAATTAAGTTTGGTTTGATCTCTCTGCCAGAAGTAAACACGTCACAGTTGAGTGGCTTTCAAAAATGTCTTGTTATTATGCTTGACTGAGCACAATAGATTGAATGAGCATGTCTTGAACTAAATTAATCATAAAAAGTATGAAGTTTATATTCTTGGGAACATGAATATTGATTTTTTAAAGTATAATTCTCACTCTCTGACTTCTGATTAGTGTGTTGTTTTTAAGAAGAATAGTAGTAAAACATAATGTAATTATGTGCTTGACTAAATATTCAAAGGCCATACATAATTTTATATGGTTTTAATCATCTCACATGTAAGACGGCAGTGTAAGGAATCAAGAGGGGTGCATCACACACTCATAAATCAACAGAGGGCGCAGGATTAGACAACATAGTACTCACTCTAATCCGATGCGGTCAGGGGGACTTTGATGTCTCCTCGCCAGTGCGCATGCTCTCCTAAGTTTCCCTCTTGCATGGTGAATGAGGGAGATTTAGTGAAAGTATGCATGCTGATGAAGGATATTCGAAATTAAATGGCCCTGAACAAACAAAGGAAAGCGAGGGGATCATAGTATTACTCAGTAAATATTTCAATAAAGTAAATATAACTTGCCTGCATGAAGCCTGAAGGGAAGTTGATGTCCCTCTTGTTCTCAAGAATTTTAACCCTGTCGTTCTCCCTCTTCTAGTTCTAGCCTAGGTTTCCTGTGCTATCATAACAAAGTGCGGACAGAGAGCTTGGCACCGGTGTACTCACCCATTTAGGAAGAGAATTGATATCTAATACGCGATGTTGCTCCTAAACTGGCTGCTCCGTTACATACTGGCCATGGATCCTTTATGCAGCACAGTACGGCAGCGGTTAGTCCTGTTAGTGCCAGGCCCCTTGTCGACATAAAGTGCGACGGCCATCGGCAAACAGTACCTTGTACTTCCGGCTTCCACAGAGTAAAAATACGTGTCTTCAACCAGTATCGATTCTCGTGCTTCCTTCTACAACATTAAACAACTATGGTAAGTGTTAGGTAACTTTTTATACATCTACTACATCTACATCTACTTTTTCTACTGTTAAAAGTTTCAACTTTATTGTTTTGTAGCGTAACATTGCACTAAGAATGGAAGCAAATCAGCCTTTAAATGAAAAATCAAAACTACAATCACCACTTATTTAGCCAAACTTCTCCGCCCCCTCCCCCCGTGGTCCTGTGTGTACTTGTGTGCATTTATTTTGTATAATTGTGTACCTGTATGTTTGCATGCTTCTATATGTGATCGAATTATGCTACTCGACCTATGCTTCTGATCAGGAACTTCCGACTCGATTAACGTTATAAGTTATATATTTCTTAGAAACATGCAAACATACATGTACACAATTATACAAAACTAAATGTACACACGTGCAGGACCAATACAAGAACAATGTCATTTAAGAAAGCATTTTACTAGCCCCTGGTGCAAATCCTGGACAGGATCATCCTGTAGGATCCTACACAGGGACAGGATCCTGAGCAGGATCCTGAACAGGAACAGGATCCTGAACAGGATCCTAGGTAGGAATAGGATCCTGAATAGGATCCTACATAGGAACATAATCCTGAATAGGATCCTATGTAGGAATAGGATCCTGGATCCTACATAGGAACATAATCCTAAATAGGATCCTATGATAGGAACAGGATCTTGAATAAATATGATCCTGAAAAGGATCCTATGTAGGATCCTATACAGGATCCTGAGTAGGATCCTAGATAGGAACCTCATCTTGAATAGGATCCTGAAAAGGATCCTACATAGGATCCAGTACACAGGATCCTGAGTAGGATCTTACATAGAAACAGCATCTTGAATATGATCCTGAAAAGGATCCTACGTAGGATCCTATACAGGATCCTGAGTAGGATCCTACATAGGAATGGCATCTTAAATAGGATCATAAAAAGGATCCTATACAGGATCCTGAGTAGGATCCTACATAGGAGCAGCATCTTGAAAATGATCCTGAAAAGGATCCTACATAGGATCTTATACAGGATCCTGAATAGGATCCTACATAGGAACAGCATCTTGAATAGGATCCTATATCAGGATCCTACATATACATGTAGGAAAATGCAGCTCTTAATTGAATAGCTAGCTAGGATCCTACATATAAATATTCATGAATAAGTATCCAAGTAGCATCCTATAGGAATTGAATCCTATGACATATAGGAAATTCTTGAAAAATTATATAATCTTTCTAGGAACAGAATCCTTATAAGAATTAACTGAAAAATGTCATGCTCAATTTTTGATGACCCCCCCCCCCCCCAATAAATTCCCCTCTAGCTTAGTATGGCATGAAAATTGGGGACCCACTTCCTTTTTCCACCCGCCAGCCCCCCTCCCCCTGTAATTAATTACTGGTTCCTGATGTTAATTGTTGTTGAGAGAATAAAAAAAACTCTAACATTAACAATCTTCTCCTAGTTGTTTTTGACTAAATATTTGATATTACTCACCAATTTGGCTGGCTTGTCCAAAAAGAAAATTCCCATTGTTTAATTAAGCAAAATATTTTCATCCAGCCCCTTAAAAGTGTGCTTTCATTGAGAAATTCGAATATAAACTTGGAAGACACAAAGTGCCATTTTAACCACAGGGAGTCCTAGCTAATGATTTAGTAATGTATGGGATTTTTTTAGAAAAAAATTGAAACTGTAGTAAAACAAGAAATAAAGTCATGAAATATTACCTGTGTGTTAAGAAGTTGTTCCTGTTCATCACTGTTGTGTTTAATTTTGGTTTGAGGCAATTCTGTAAATGTTTTGGCTTGGGCTTCCTGTGCTTCAACCGAGTGGCCTAGAACCAAGTCTATACCCATATTTGGTAACAGTTGCACATTTCAAATAGCAAGAGGCCATTTTGGGTAGTATCGTCGTGTACCGTTTAACCAACTGCGTCATAAAATTCCCTTTGCTACCCACGTTCGCTATGAATAATTTGAGACTCAGAAATTTTATACGAACATCGGAATCGACACTTAGAAATTCTAGAACGATTACACGTTATCCTCACTATAAAAAAAATTAACGCCTGAACCGGGATTCGAACCCGGGCCGGTTAAGAATCAATGCAATGGCTTACCCACCACCAATCCAAACCCTAACCATTAGACCACGAGACAATTCGTTGATTGCAGTCGTTTCTTTTACCAGATTTATATCAACTTCATTAGCATGTTCATAAAATATTCTATTATAGTATAATATATACTATGATAGCGGTACGACAACCCTCCGAGCGCGCGAGGTGTGATTCCCCACGGATCTCAACGGTACACGACGATACTACCCCATTTTGTTGCTGGAGTTTTAAACTCCCTTTAATAGAAGGTCATTTCAACAGCATTTCAATGCCAATATTCATCAGATGAAAAATAATAATAACTGATCCAAGTGAGAGGCAGTTTCAGTTCTGGAAGGAGATGAATTCCTGAAGAAATCTGTGCAGTACTAGGTGAGCGTTAGTTTATGAGCAACATGGTCATGAACAAATTAACGAACCGAACACACTAAAAGTTGCTATCTATAGCCTATAATAGTTGGAGCCCTGTAGTTAGTGTACTTGAATATATTCCAAGATATATTTGAAGAAACTATTTATGAAAGCTTCCAAGAGGTCAAGTGTAGTTTATGATTGCAATCGAAATCTCTTCTAGAGTTGAGATGGACTTCATTGAGATTCACTACTAGTACTAGTAATAATTCAAACATTTTGCCTTTTTGGAACGACAAAACTCACATGATCATGTCCCGGGTCTTGTTAATCCCTTTTCGAATTTTATCATTCTGAAATGTTTGATGTTGGAGTGCTTCTCAATACCCTATTCAACACAATCACCCACAAAACCGAAGTCATTTTGGTAGAAACGGAAGTGGGATGTAGAAAAATATTTGTCAGTTTCCGGTTGGTAAACCGCACGGGACTTTATACACTACAGTACCATTCTAAAATCGTAATTCTTATTGTGGTTAATTGTTTTTACAGGCTTTGGATTAAAGATGAAGGACCAAAGTTTTTAACCCTTTCAGCTCCAAAAGTGCCATCCAAATTCTTTTCTCTATACATTTGGATACATTTTGATCAACTCCAAATACTCATGATCTGCCTGCTTCCCTTTGATCATAGCCTGGGAAACCAGCCGACTCTTATCGCTCCCCACTCGCGAAAGAGACGTCTGGGAAGTGAGGCAGAAAATGCCATACTGATGACGTAGCAGATAAGCCGTTTCACGATGCATAAATTAGTTGCAATTCTCAGAAGCCGAATGCGAACAACAGAGTTCTTTTCAAGGAATATAACTACCGAGGCTGCTCGTTTGCTTGGCAGTGGATCACCGTCACGAACAACTCATGAAATTCAAGCCTATTTAGCGTGTGCCGGTGCTGTTGTTGGCTCCTTTGCAGACCGAGTTCTTTCAGCGGCTAGTAAAGCGAAATGTCGTACTGTCAAAACATTTACAAGAAAGGTACTGACTACTGTCATAGTTGTTTATAATTTCATATCAGTAAACCTACATATACTGAGCTATCACAAAACACTGGATGAGTTGTTGTTGCGGCGGATAAATCATTCAGACAGTGAATCTGGGCTATGAATAAACATAATTACATGTAAGTGTGCTATGAATCACGAACCAAGTGTGATATGAATCAATCACCCAAGCAAACGGGCAGCCTCGGTAGTATACCTGAAAATAACCGCTGCATTCTGTAGCTAACCTCTTCGGTTACTGACCTGACAAAAGAGCTGGCTTGAAAAGTGGCCTGCTGTGCTGTGTGTAGGTTTTGAAATTATAAACAACTATTATGTTTTGACAGTCGTAGGACAAATTCTCTTGACCGGGCCGAGCCGCTGAAAGAACGAAGCAAGCGAGCTTACCAACACACGCTAAATATATAGGCTTGAATTTCATGGTTGTTCATGACGGTGATCCACTGCCAAGCAAACGAGCAGCCTCGGTAGTTATATTCCTTGAAAAGAACTCTGTTGTTCGCATTCGGCTTCTGAGAATTGCAACTAATTTATGCATCGTGAAACGGCTATCTGCTACGTCATCAGTATGGCATTTTCTGCCTCATTTCCCAGACGTCTCTTTCGCGAGTGGGGAGCGATAAGAGTCGGCTGGTTTCCCAGGCTACTTTGATCACCCTTGGGGCTAAGGGGTTAATTCTTGAAATCATCACCAACAATGAATGCTAATCAGGGAAAAGTTGACTGCCAAGTAGTGAGTGAAGATCAGAATCATTTGTTATTAAAACTGTATAGTTTGTGAAACGTATAGCTATATGACGTAATAAACTAAAAGTTAGAATGGCATGGAACATTCATTATTAACTCTGTTACTCTTGAAAGGGTTGTTTTTGTATTTCAGTTCTTGAATTTTTAATATCATAATTATTCGATGCAGAAGACCTTGTGTTATACGAATGGATACTAGATGTAGTTTCAAATAGATTTAACATATTTATCGGAGCTGAATTATTATTTATGTCGTACATTAAATTAGATATTGATTCATAGTATAGGAAATTTACTGGCAATACGTTAGCATCAATAAATAGTGGATGGCGTGGTCATTACGATCAGCAAAATACATGAATCGGAGCACTCGTTTTTGCAGAATTTGGAGTTTGTTCAAATAGGACTTACAAGCTTGGCCCCAAGCTGTAATTCCATAAGTCAGGTAAGGAACAATTAAAGACCTATAAATATTGTGTAGAATATGCAAGGGAACGAAATGTCTTAATTTTGCAATTAGGCCTATAGTTTTGCTAATTTTTGTGGCTACATGGTCAATATGATACTTCCAAGATAAATTACTGTCAATTAAGACACCAAGATATTTTACATAGTTTTTGTGGTCCAAGAGAACACTTTTATTCAAATCATTATCGAATATTGCAATCTTTGGTTGATAGGTAAGTTGTTTTTGATAGGGATGAAATATGACAAAATTTGTTTTTTTTATATTGAGAGTTAGTTTATTTGATGTTAGCCAATCATAAAGTTTATGTAGTTCTGTGTTTACAACTGTTTCTAGCATCCTAAGACTTTTATCTGCATAAAGTATATTTGTGTCGTCTGCAAAAAGATAGAAGTTAAGTTTATCAGAACAGCTGTGAATGTCGTTGACGTATAGTAAGAAGAGCAGTGGGCCCAGGACAGAGCCTGAGGAACACCACATGTGGTTATAGTTTTGGAAGATATGTATGGACCAATTTGTGTTGTTTGGATTCGTTCTTGTAGATAGGATGTAAACCATTTATTAATTATTCCGCGAAAACCATAATGGTTTAATTTACTTAAAAGGATATTGTGATTTACTGTATCAAATGCCTTTTTAAGGTCTATAAATACTCCACAGGAAAATAAGCGTTTGTCCATGTTAGTCTGAATTGCATTGATTATGTCAAGAATCGCGTGTTGCGTTGAGTGTCCTTTACGAAAACCATATTGTGAAGTAGATAGAATGTTTTTATCATCTATGAAAGATTTCATTCTACTATACATCAGCTTTTCAAATATTCTATTAAAATTTGATAATAAAGAAATCGGCCTATAATTATTTGAATCGGTCTCGTCATCTGCTTTATAAATTGGAACAATTTTTGACATTTTGAGTTTGGAAGGATATGCTCCTAGTTCAATAGATTTGTTAAAAATGTTGGATAACACATCACCTAAAATATTGCTTGCACATTTCAATATTTGTGTGGGACAGGAGTATAGACCATGAGATTTATTATTTGGTAGGGACAAGATTTCCAGTTTAACTTCTTCTGATGTAATGGGTTCAAATAGAAAAGAGCTATCAGGGGATTTTGTTTTGTTTAGATAGTCTAGGTAATTTCTCTGCGCTAATGGTAACTTGTTTGCTAATTTATTACCGACAGATGCAAAATGTTCGTTTAAAATGTTCGGTATTTGCACAGGGTCTCTGGTGATTCTGTTACTGTTATTAAAATCCTTAATAACACTAATATTCCTATGGTTCTTTGATTTTCGGTTTAGTAAATTATTTATTCCTTCCCATGTTTTTTTCATATTAGTAAGGTTAGCATTAAAAAAATCGTGAAAATATTGTTTTTTACTTATTCGTGTTAGCTTACAAATTTAATTTCTGTAAAGTTTGTAACTGGCGTCATCACCAGATGCATATAGTTTGTTTTTAACTTTAATTGAGGCACGTAAACCTTTAGTAATCCAGGGTTTTGCAAGCTGCTTTGCTTTGCGTTTTGATATTGTTTTCATGGGGGCATGTTTGTTAACAAATTTATTGAACTTATTATAAAAACAAGAAAACAATTTATCTACATCATTGGCTTCATTCGCAAGGATTTCTGTCCAGTCGACTTGGGAAAGATCGTCATTTAAACGATCCGGAGAAAACTTCGAGAAGTCACATATTTTTGTTCTTTTTATAACTGGTTTATCTCTTGATACTTTCGTTATGCAAAATTGAGAGAAATGGTCGCTTATATCAGATATAATATTTCCACTGGCCAGGATTTGCTCAGGATTGTTGACGAAAATGTTGTCAATAAGAGTTGCTGATGTGTTACGAACACGAGTTGGTTTGTCAACTGTGGGAATGAGATAACAACTCTGCAGCGATAATAGAAAATCGTGGCTAAAATTAGAAGTCTCACATTTTAGAAGGTCTATATTGAAATAGCCCATTTATAAATACATTTCCCAGTAGAAGTAAATTTTTCAATTGTTTCTTCGAAGTATGATTGGAAGCGTTCTGGGGAATTGTGTTGTCTGTAAATGATGCCGCAAATTATATTTTTCTTCTGAACAAAGGATATTTCTATCCACATAGCTTGAAATGCTTCATTAGATATTTTTTCTACTACCTGGTAATTAAGCGTATCGTCTATAAACATTCCAACACCTCCTAAACCTACATGTACATGTAAGCTAGGTTTTAAAGGGGCTATGTTAAGGTGTTACACCTGTATATAGTCATTCTATTTACATACAATTTGCTTGTCATTTTTGCTTTCATTTTAACCACTCCACATACATTTGTATCTATGTGCAAGGTTCCTCAGTTCATTTCAAAATTGCTGAAAATAACTGCATTCCAAGTACATGGTTTTCAGATTTTCTCCAAAATCTAATATTTTTCACACAAAAAAGAGATTAAGGAGATAATTACAAATGCCTCTCATGACCACCATGACACAACCCCTTTAAACTCTAACCTTTAGTATAAATATTATTTTTCACATAAAACCATTAGAAGTCTGTACTTATGTAGGTACATGTATTATAAATCGATCAATTTTAATTTACTTTTGACAGCAATTTGAGCAATTGTTTTAAGAATCTATCTAGTCAGATTCAAAAGCTCAAATTTCATCTCAGAAGTCACTTAAGTCCAGCTAAGGTGATGGAATTCCTACATTTTCCATGATATGCAGTTTTTGTTACATATTAGTCTCAACTCTGTAATTTTGATTCACTAAGCAATAACTTCTTAAGGGAGTCCAATAAAATGTAAGGTTTTTAGAGATGAGGTCTTACCCTCTAATTTAGGTGACATTAACTTTGATTAGTAAATAGTCAGACCATCAAGACTCTTAGCTAGTAGAATATGTGTATAGATGGTTTTCACTCAATCCCCAGAGATTCAAATGACAAAGGGCATGGCAGCCATGTTGGTGTACCTAACAAAGAATCTGCTGTGACGTCATGTGCAAACCATCTATTGTATATGCATGTAACTTGAACTACACATACTGTACATGTACAGTTTGTAAATGAATAGTTTTAACTTTATATTTATAGAAATAGGAGTATTTTACTGTCTGGTGATTGTAATGATACATGTAACTCACTCACATGCATGTTTCTATTAAACTATACATAGAGTTTAAAACAATTACTGTGTTATTTTTAGGTTTAATGACAACTATATGTATGGTATAATTTGGGTGTAAGGATCCTACAGGGAATAAGCCCAGGATCCTACAGGGAATAACCCAGGATCCTACAGGGAATAGCCCAGGATCCTATAGGAATAGCCCAGGATCCTACAGGAATAGCCCAGGATCCTACAGGAATAGCCCAGGAGCCTACAGGAATAGCCCAGGATCCTGTAGGAATGGTCCAGGATCCTGTAGGAATAGCCCAGGATCCTGTAGGAATAGCCCAGGATCCTATAGGAATAGCCCAGGATCCTATAGGAATAGCCCAGGATCCTGTAGGAATGGTCCAGGATCCTGTAGGAATGGTTCAGGATCCTGTGTAGGATCCTACACAGGATCCTGTGTAGGATCCTACACAGGATCCTGTAGGATCCTGTAGGATCCTGTAGGATCCTGTACAGGATCCTGAATAGGATCCTGCCCAGGATTTTCACCAGGGAGTGTTTATGTTAATCAATCCTGTATGATAGGGATAATCTATCGTTACAATTAAGTTTATCAGTTAGTAATTAGTCTATTGTTATTGTTATGCGCTGCGAGCATTTATGTATGGCACTTGCGCACTACATGTATATATCTTATTTATTATTATTATTATTATGTGAATTATGCTACTCGACCTATTCCTGTTTTTATGTCATTTATAGATGTGCTGACTCGATTAACATAAGGTTTAAAGTACATGTCACAATTCTCAGGTCAGGTCACAGATCAGTCACTTCTTGTTTACCTGTGATCCCTAGCTCTAGGTGAGTGAGAACCTGTTGTTTACCTGTGAACTCGTCCAATGGTTAGGGTTATATATAGGTTTGTGGTTAGGTTAAGGATTTGTCTTAGAATTAATTAACAACCTGACCAGCTGTGAATTGTGACCTGTACTTTAAACCTGCCGAGTTATATCAGTCTGATCAGTCAGTTGCATGTTCTTGCATGTAGCTGAGATTGCGGGCGAGGTTCGTCTCTTCCAACCTGAGATGGCACAATTTCGAAAGCCAAAAACATCAGCGTTGCTTGAATATTTTCAGCCAGTATATATATACTTCATATTCGACGATGAAATGGGGTGTAAACATATTCCAGGGTGTTCCAGGGCTGGCAATCTACTCGAATAAAGGTGCAACTTTAGATTATACCCAGCCACTAATATTTGGGAGTCGTAACTACTGGCTACATATACATGTACATGTACATGCACTAAAAGGTAAAAAAATAATATAGTTAGGTAAAAGTCCTTTTAGTAAATCAAACAACGAATAATTTTATTGAATTACATAATGATTTTTTTACATTTGATGGCTAAAATTTGGGAGTTGGTTTCAATATCTCAGGGAGTGTGGGACTGAATTAAGTACCTACTGAACTAGAACACTTACAAAACTCTTGATTATTGAACTGAAACACTTACAGCACTCTAGGTTATCCAACTAGGGCCATTCCACATGAGAATTAAGTGAAAACATGGAATTTTTTAAATCAATATCTTTTGAGTGATTTCTATACCATTAAGAAGAGAAACGGGCTAAAAGTATTCATAACAAATATGCAACATTGCATTTGAGCCATGTTCACTCCCTGGGGGGTCTGCCATGTTGGGGCTCAAGAAATAGAGAAAAACCACTTATCAAGACATACAACTTCATGGCAATCTACCCAGGAGACCACAATTAAATCAGTGCATTTACACATATATGTTGGTAGCCACCAAGCCTAGTTTTTACTAGAAATTGATAATTCCAACTTTTGAATACTACTTCTATATTTTATTCTGGACAAAAAAATGATACAGGTACTATGTAATGCCCGTCATGAAATGGTGAGGTTTTTTTCTATCTCAGACAAGATTCAACTCTGTTAGTTATATTACTTCTGCTGCTCTTTTAGTTTGTTAGGTGCATCATTTCAGTCATTATTATTTTAGTTCAACTTAGTTCTTTATTTAGCAAAAAAGGGTCAAAAGATATGTACATGTACATGTAATGTCCGTCACGTAATGTCCGTCACGTAATGGCCATCACGTAATGTCCGGACATCATGAATGCTAGTTAGGCCAAAGAGAGATAAAAGAAGTAGATAGTTAAGAATCAGACCAATATCATTCTTATAGTTATAAAAGACTTGTTAAGACTTTTGAACCCTTGCCCAATGCTTTTCCTAGAGCTTGTGGTGTTTGGTAAGCTTGTGATAAATCTTGTTCTTCAGACCTGTAGCTTGCATTGATCTCTTTTTTCTTTTGCCTGAACCTCCTGACTCTCTCCCTGTTTAAACTTGTCTTTCTTGCAGTTTCATACAATGTATGGACTGATGGTTTTCAATGTGTAGTTCCAGAAAATATCCATCCCCCCCCCCCCCCCCCCCCCCCTTTCCCCGTTTTTTATACTTGTTGTGCAATTACAATATGCATTACGAACGCCACATTGTGCTACTAACAAGTAGTGTTGATTTCATATACTTGACAAGTGAAATCGAAGACGAAATTTACGATATTTTTACAAGAGGGTGTGTTCACAATTTTAGCAGGCGCAAATGATTCCTTATCATCAGACGATTGTTTCAAGGTGTAACTTGTACTATTGCTAAAATCATATTATGAGCTACGGGGAGTAGAATGACTGCAGAACATAATTTTTTTGGCCAAAAAGTGCCGGATCATCTTGTTCATCTTATTTATTTTTTACTCTTGAATGCCAGCAGGTATAAATGAATGTCATACATGAAAATCATCCCCTCTGACACGATTCCTAATTTTTGTTGTCATTTTTGTAATCGGGCCCAGGCATCAAAATAACGTAAATTTCACCCCTGATTTTTGTTGTCAATTTCTTGAAATTGACATTTATTGTTAGGACTTACATGTACCATGCCACTGTGATGACTTGTGTCATGTTTCTCTCCTTGTTGGGTGGTTTATTAAAGCTGATATCAGCCGGGTTTTTTTCGGAGACCCTTCTTATGGTGGCCCGTTGGGACAAAATAGGTTGTTAGAGTACGCACACAGTCACATCATTATTAGTACGCAAACAGTCGGAGCACTGTTAGTACGCACGTCACATCGCTATTAGTATCCACACAGTCTACAGTCGGAGCACTGTTAGTACGCACGTCACATCGCTATTAGTACGCACACAGTCTACAGTCAGAGCACTGTTAGTACGCACGTCACATCGCTATTAGTATCCACACAGTCTACAGTCAGAGCACTGTTAGTATGCACGTCACATCGCTATTAGTATGCACACAGTCTACAGTCAGAGCACTGTTAGTACGCACACAACATATCTGTTTGCGAAAGTACGCACGCAGAGTCACATCGTTATTAGTACACACAGTCAGATCACTGTTAATACTCACACAACATATCTGTTTGTGAAAGTACGCACGCAGAGTCACATCGTTATTAGTACACACAGTCAGAGCACTGTTAGTATATGCACGAACAATCAGATATAGCTAGTGGGCTAATGACGAATTAAAGTGAATGACAGGAGATATTCGCCCCAAAATAACTAACATTTCAACATTTCTTCGCTCGTATCAAGTACTCATCCGGCGTAGGAAATACAAAAGGTCAAAGTAAGACATGAGCGAGGAACACTAAACATAGGGCCTCTAAGGACAACTCGTGGATGGTCAGTGAGCTATTTTGGCATACTTTAAATCATGTGACCCATGACGGCATCGTTACATGTACGTCATCACCAGTAAGTGACTCGTGGTAATAATACCATACCTGTACAAGTTAGAACTGTCTGCAATTAGAAACGGGGGATACGGACATTACTTAAAAGCCTATACTTATATGCACATAGAAAATACTAAATGAACTGAGGAAAGGGGCATGATACAGTCATTATATAGTAAGTGGGATAGAGCAGATAAAGAAACTCTGATAGCAGGGAAACAGTGTTCTAGCTAGTAATTCTGCTCAATTATGTGTCAAATAACCCATATATCATTTTCTTTTGTGTCAATTTGGTCATGGAACTTTTAAGGATCCCTTTGTTTATTAGGGCCCTAGCTGTTTGTGCTAGGAGTATGCAGCCCATGGTTACAAATATTTTGTGATAATGATCACTTCTGAATCTGTTCTGTCAATGGTACAAGGTGCAGCCCTAGCAAGAACCTTGCCATGTATAATTAATTTGTTGGCTTCAGTTAAGTCATTTTGGATAAAACAATGGTTTTGGCCCTGGTCGCCTCACACTGGTGGGATTCTCCTGGGATTTAATTAACATGGCCGAAGCACGATAAAAGCCCATGTATGAATAGACCCTTTCAGCTTGCCTGTTTATTGCCCCATTTCAAACCAAGACTTTTCCCTTGGGTAATGCTTTTTTGTTTTTCTGTATCCCAAGAGGAAATGTACCAATTTATCTAATTGGTGAACAAAGCACTGAATCCTCTTGAGAACTGTCACGTGGTCTGAAATGGAGCATTAAATAGGCAAGCTGAAAGGGTCTATGGTGCAAGAACGGTTATAAAGTTTTATTTCCATAATGAGATACAAAGTACATGTACATAGATCAGGACATAGATCAGCACTCTACAAGTTTTTGCAGCAAAATGTTAACTATGAGTATACAAGTTTGACTTAGAGATTTAGTATGTCTTTTCTTGAAATATGCCAAAAAGTAAAAACGTGTCAGTCCTAGCTACTCTGAATTTGTATGGGGACCTGAAACAATCATACGGGCTGATCAAAATCAGGATCCAGCTAACGCACATCTCGAATTGGAATTTAGCGCGTTGGTTTTGGAACAACTTTAGAATACCCGGCTACTAAAATTTGGGAGTCGTAGTTATTGGCTACTGGTCATGGCTACAAACATGACTAATTGACTACATACATGACTACATGGCAACGTAGAACGTGGCTATGGGGGTACATGGCTACATGTACACAAATGTACATGCTTGACTGCATGGCTACGACTTGACTATGTGGATACATGCATGGCTACGTGCTTGGCTATATGGCTACATGTTTCTGTGAATTAATTTAAACCCTTTCCCTAATCATAATCACTAAACAATACAGAATGTTTCTTAAATGTTACTGTGAACTAATCCAAATCATACATCTTAACCCTTTCGCACCCGAACCGGCCGTAACCGGCCAATATCAAGCATGTACCTGGAGAAAATTATTGCATCAAACCTAGACACGCTGGAAATACGATGTTGCGATATTACTTCAAGGGATGAATGACTTCAAAGCCACAGCTATAACTGGGATCGCTTGACTCTCCCACTTTGGAGAAAAACTCATTTGTTTTGGAGATCGTTTTTCGTTTCTCCGATTTTCACCAATTTTGAGGAGCTGAAAATTGCCCTCCAAAATCCTTCCCATTCGCCCTTGAAATCAAAAGCAAACACAAAATCAGCACTCAGTCGTTACAGTACCTTCTTTAATCTTTCGAACCACCAGGTTTGTTTGCACAAAACACACATTGCGACTGTGAAGCGTGCTATTCTTAATGCTGCACTTCTCTCCACCATGTTTTTCCTGCTCCCACCTCCAATTGCATGCTGGGTAATCAACAACAAAATCACAAGGGGACCCCACCTCTGGGACTCCTGTCTTTTACCCCTACAACCAAGAGCGGTGATTTGGACTCAAGCCGTTGCTTTAAAGTGACAAAAACACATCCTAATAGGTTGAGCAGGGGAAAAAGACAACCAACTGCAGAATTTCAAGGGTTTCAGTGAAGAATTATTTCATGTGTCCCAAAGCAGAAACACAAAAGAAAAACCCTATGAAACCCCTTACAAGGCCTACTAAAAGCAAACCAAGTACTTTTCAGCCGTCATCAGACTTAATGATGTCCTCTAGCTCTCTTACAGTGGCTTATTTGTCTAAAATTAGAGCACATTTCATTGGAAAACCTACAGAAGAAACCATACTCACCGCCGCCGAGTCTGTAGAATTCTGCCGAATGGCATCATGGGGAAAGTTTGAGCCCTTGGTTTAAAAAGTCAGCAGTATTTAACTAGCCCGGGCTAGCCAAACTGGAACTGAGGGGGAGGGTTGAGTTAGCACTCTGCATTTCACCCATTGAGCCCAAACACGTCCGGGTGCGAAAGGGTTAATACATGAAAAAAAACGTCCACCTAACCCCAATAATTCGTTCTGCACATGCGTGCATCCACGAGTTAAAAATGTGAAAATCAAAGGAATTAGTGCAATTATGTAGATCATTAATGTATACAATGTATAAGGAAGAGCAAGGGGCGTAGAACAGAATCTGGGGAACACTACAACAGATGTGTTGTTCCTTAGATTGACAACTGCCAAAAGAAACAAACTGTTTTCTATTACCACGATAAGAACGAAACCAATCGTTGATAATCCCTCTTATCCCATAGTGTTCAAGTTTCTTTGGCAAAATATAATGATTGACAGTATCAAATGCCTTACTAAAATCTAAGAAGATACCACATTAATATCGGCCATCTTTTATTGTTTTTTGGTATTTTATCAGTAATCAACAAAATAGCTTCAATGGTTGACTAGTTACTACGGAAACAATATTGAGAATGAAATAATATATTGTGTTTCCAAAACAATTATATCAATCTTCTGTACATCAGCTTTTCCATAATTATTTTAAAACTGAAAGAAGTGACATTTGCCTGTAGTTATCTAATGAAGTAAAATGACCTTTCTTATGAACAGGAATAACTTTTGCCAATTTAAATTTATCAAGAACTACACCCATAGAAAAGGAGTAATTTACAACATTTCTAGAGGTTTGGCAAGGCAGGTTTTACGAATTTTGAGTACCTTAATGTGGTACAATTTGGGCCAACTGCTTTTTATAATCATTAAGAGTCATAATTTCCTTTTCTATTTCACTTGAGATCACGGGATATAGAAAGAAACTAGATGGAAATGGATCATCTAGGTATTCGTGAGGTTGTTTACTGACATTGCGCGAAGGAATTTTATTAGCTAATTCGGTTCCTATATTAGCAAAATAAGAATTAAAGGCATTAGCAATTGAACTACTATCTTTCAATACAGCATTATCTTTTTTTATTTTTTTGTAGCAATGTTAGTCTCATTTCGTTTTAGTGTTATTATAGTTGTTTTAAAATACCTTTTCCATCTTTTTACTGTATTTTAAATTTGAACTGTGTTAATTTATTATGGTATGATTTATACCTAGAACGATGACATGAATTCCTGTTAGAGAGGAACTTTTTGTGTAACTTATCTTTGAGTACTATTTACAAAATGAGACGTGTTGTATCGGTAGAAACAGGTCGGACTGGCGAGCATCTGTATCTCCGACACAACATGGACTCGAATTTTGTAAATTACTTCTAAAACTCAAACATAAGTATTCAAACGCAAGATAAACAAAATAAATCAAGATCTACTTTAAAAAGAGTAACATTTCTATAAATGTATCGAGTCTTCGTGTGTTCTAGTTGAGTGTAATATTTATTTCACTGAATAATAATCCGGAAGAATTCCTTTGTACTTTCAAACAGTGTTTTTTATCTATGATTTCCAGCATTTCAAATTTCTCTAGTTCAGTCAGTTGCGTGTTCTTCCAATGTAGTTGAGTTTGCGGGGTGAGTTTCGTCTCTTCTAACCTGAGATGGCGCGATTTCGAAAGCCAAAAACATCGAAAGAGAAACAAGAGTTGCCTGAATTTAATATTCCAGCCAGTATACTTCATATTCGACGATGAAATGGGGTGTAAACATATTCCATGGCGTTCCAGGGCTGGCAATCTGCTCGAACTTTAGAATACTCGACCTCTAAAATTTGGGAGTCGTAGCTACTGGCTACATATACATGTACTAAAAGGTAAAAAAAAAATATAGTTAGGTAAAAGTCCTTTTAGTAAATCAAACAATGTATGATTTTATTCAATTACATGCATAATATGATTTTTACATTTGAAGGCTAAAAGTTGGGAGTTAGTTTGAATATCTCAGGGGAATGCGGGGCTAATAAGTACCTACTGAACTAGAACACTTACAAAACTCTTGATTATTGAACTGAAATACTTTCAACACTCTAGGTTATCGAACTAGAACACTTACAACACTAGGTTTTCAACTGGAATACTTGTAGAACTACGTCACCAGATCTGTAAGTGTTCCAGTTGAATAACCTCTCGGGGCGCGCGAACTTAGGCTTTGTTGGATTTTAGTCAATCAGAAAAGTGCCACTGGAATCCTGTCGCTGAAGACATTTGCATAATTTAGATTGTAAACTTTTCAAGTCGACGACAGGACTTGAAGGCTTTGGATTACTGTTCGAAAATGCGCTTAATTTCCCTCTAGAAAAGTTTGGTTTCGAATTATTCAAGGATTCACACAGAGGCAGTAAGAGAGTTAGTTTTGGGTAAAGACAGGTTGTTATTAAATGTATCGGCTCTGGAAAGGCACTTGGGAAACTGTCACTTGTTCCTCAAGTTCAAATGTACGAATACATCTGTCGGAAATCGCTCCGCATGATTATGTTCGGCATTTCTCCTTTAACGTGCCTATACGCGACCTATTTTGACTTGATGATTTACATTTATAGTTTTGAACATGCTGAATTAAAAAATATGCGAAAAAATGGACACAGATGATAATTTACGGGACGTTTTGACGCTTTTAACATGTGACGTCAGGGCAGTCATATATGGAATATTCCATGACTGGGATCTGCTATATTTGAACAGGCCGCAACAACACATCTATACGGCATCTAAAAACCTTACAACTCGGAAAAATACACGATTTTCTTCGCTTCGCCGATGAGTTTCTGCCCTGACGTCACAGGTTCCAGGCCGCACGAAACCCTCTCGCTCGTGCAAGATCACCACAGGAAGCCCAAATTGGCGTCAAACTCCCGTAAATTATCATATGTGTCAGGAGACCATAACCTGGAGCGTCCATATCTCCTATATAGTTGTCACAGCGTTTTCACAAGTTGTGCTATTTTGAGATCATTTTCCCCGCCTATTAGTGGATTGCACCAGTGGCGGAACAAGATGCCTCATTAGCTACTTTTGTTATACCAGCAACATGGCTGATACTCTTTTGTGATTTGATTCCCTTAGGAATGATTGTAACCCAAGAATAGCAGGAAACAGTTCTAAAATAACCTAACTTGTGAACACGCTGTGACCAGGCCTCGTATGCGGGATGGTGCTCCTAGTTATGGGCTTCTGTCTGTGGCCATTTTTCGCATATTTTTGAATTCAACATGTTCAAAACTATAAAAGAAAATCAAGTCGAAATAGGTCGCATAGGCACTTTACCGATGCAACACCAGGTAGCCGTTCTCACATTGCTCTATTCCCAACTGACGAGTTTTTACAATTCTTCAAGTCCTATTTATAAATACGTTTCTAAAATATTTTAAACTTCTGAATGGGAACACTCGACACTAGTTCAGACAGTTCCGAGATAGGTGTGGACTTTATCCCAGTAAATTTCGAGTTCTAATTTCTGTCTTCATCGGCACTAAATATTAAAGACTAACAAATAAAGCGGCCTGGTTTCTCAATGATTTTTGGAGGCTTTAGTTTAAAGAAAGTTTTGAAAGTGCACACTGAATCAACGTAATCTACACGTGTCAAAACACGCACAATTGAATATTATTCAATTTTAATTAGATGACGTCATGGACACGGTATGTTGACCGCGCGCTCAGCCTTTAGGGGGAGGCTTTGGAGAAACAACAGCCCAACGGCTGAAACCGAGCCTATATTCCTAGTTGATTACTGAAACATGGAGCTGATTGCGTTGGGTTCTCTACTTACAGACTTATTTAATATGACTATTCAGCCAAGTCAGGAGCAAAGGATGATGCAAGATCCACCATAATGTGCCAGCCGTTCCTCTAACGTATAATTCAGAGACAGCTCACAGCTTATTTTCATGAACATAATTTATTATGCAGATCTCGGTATTGCTTCAGAAAGAAACGTTCAACTGAAATGGCTGTTTCTTACTTTGCATGCAGACGAGATTCGCATGAACATGGACAAAGGCCTTGTGCCTTTTTGTTTGTCGATCTTGCGAAAGCATTTGATACAGTAGGCTGGGAAACATTGCTCGTTGACATGTGGAGTACCCCAGTGGTCAATCCTGGGACCGTTAATGAACTCTCACCCTGTATATTGTAACTGCTCAGTAAGCCTATAAACTGATGCCTTCGGCATCGGCAAATAACTGGTAGCTCGCCACAGACAATTCATCATATTTTGCTCCGCCTCGTCCAATAACTGCTTAATATCGTACTGGAAGCTGTTGAAAATCACATTAACCAAAATTGGGAGCATTTGTCGTAATGGCTGAAGGATCATCTGATACTAAACGTCTCCAAAATCAAGACTTCATTAGTTATCTCACAACCGAGCATCAGGAACGTGGAGCCTGAAATTCATCGGGCAAAGTATAGAATGTGTAGCTAGTTTCAAGTACCTATATAGGGGTAGTATTTCGCGATTATATGTATCGGAAGGCTCAGGTTTGTAAACATCTGGCGACTAGAGTTAACGTACTGGGCGTATTAGAGGTTTCGTTACGAGAAAAGCAGCAGTGCTTGTTAACAATACGAGTGTGTGCCAAACTTTATTATTGATCAGAAATTAGTTTTCTATAGACCCATTCGAAAAATGGCGTCCAATTTAACTTACTATTGTTTAGGACTGACAAGTCTCGCTTACACGTTAAAAAGCTTTTGTGTGTACTGACTAGCCTCGTGTTCACGTTACCAGGACAATAGCTTTTTAAATTGGACGCCATTTTTCGAATGGGTCTATTAGTATTGAATACGGTGTGTTTGTTATGATTGTCAGGTGATACATTAAGATTAAAATTCCATCTCTGAAATTTCATTCAACAGATGAAGACCAACAAAGAATACAGTGCAGACGAGCTCAGCTACTTCCGGGTTTGTCACGTGACCACCCGTATAATTCCTGATGGGTTACGAGCAGTATTCGAACGGGAATGGAATACTCATTACAAGAGTTATCCTGGCCAGTGGGAGGACACAGCACAGAATGGCGCTGATTTCTACAGCTTGGAGTCGGCCAAAAACCGGAAAAAGAACGCACGCCTGTTGAAAATAATGAAGGACGGAAAGAGGACAAAATGGGATTGTACTTGCCTTTTCTATGCCATACTTAGCTCCGATAGTATTGGTCCTAAGCTTGATACAACTACTAAAGCATGCGTTGATGATCTCCGAGAGTTTAGAAATGACGTATTTGCACACACAACCGACGGAAGTCTTAACGAAGCTGATTTTAAAGTTGGTATTCAGAAAGTCATCGTCGCATTCAGCTCTTTGAAGCTCGATATTGCTGCCATAAAGGAAATAAAGAACCAGAAGAGCTTTCCAATAGAAGAAATTACAGCCCTCAAAAAGCAACTTCAAGAGGAGAAAGAAAAGACCTGTGCACTTGAAGAGGAGCTAACTGCCGACCTAAAGCCATTTTCTGTGTTACCTCCAAAGCCGTCCCATGAGAGCATAGAGCGTCTAAAAGAAGTGAAGCAGATAGTTGATACAATGAATAGGATGAGAGAGAAAAAGAGGGACGAGATAACCGTTATTTATCTGTCAGGAAACCCTGGCTGTGGAAAGAGCCAAGTGGCAAGGCAGATCGGCGAAAACCTATTTAATGGCACGTCCTATCAGACAACAGATTTGAAGTTTGTTATGACATTCAACGCAGAAAATGTTAATAACCTTCTCCAGTCTTACACTGAGTTTGCCTACAGACTGGGGTGCACTGAAGATTCTATATCCAGCATCATAAAATCTGAAGAGATAAAACTAGAGGAAAAAATCCTCCGTTTGAAAAGTCTCGCCGGTCAAAAGCTGTACAAATATTCTTGGTGGCTGATTATTGTAGACAATGTGACAGATCTTAAAGCAATTTGCAAGTACTTGCCGCATGCTGGAGATAACGCTTGTGGAAACGGTCAAGTTCTAGTTACTACCCAAGACCGTTCCTCTATTTCTTATGATTCGCACACTTTCCATGTTCCCTTGAGTCTCGGCATGGCACCTGAAGAAGCCATTGCTGTGTTATCGAAGCTATCTGGTTTCCTTGGTGAGACAGACATCGTAATGAAAGTGGCTAAGGCCTTGGATTTCCAGCCACTGGCACTGGCATGCGCAGCAGTGTATGTTAGACGAATAAGGGAAGCAGGGCAATGTATTACCTGGTCTGATTACTTGCGAAAGCTCGCAGAAGGCAAACGAGAATTGACTGAGAAGATTTTCAAACAAACGAGCCTGACCTATCCCCAAACAATGACAGCAGCAGTCACGTTCGCCCTAGAAAGGGAGATCAACGACAACATAGTTATGAAGCATGTTTTCCAGTATATGTTACTTTTGGCGCCTGAACCTTTGTCCTTAGATTATATCGTGCATTATGTTACTCAGTTTACACCTGATGAAGACAAGGAGTATCTCGCAGCACAGATTGCAACCTCTTCACTGATATTGTATTCTGGAGCGGAATCTAACGAGGTACGAGTGCACCAAGTTGTGCATTGCTGCCTTAAACGATATATTTTCCCAGACGATGAAGAGCTTGACCTTGATGTTCTTACTGCTGCCATTCTGACCTTTGACAAAATCAAATCATTTGATAAAGGCAATGTTCAGCAAATCCATTATTCACAAACACAAATAATAACACACATTTCTTGCCTTGTTCTACAAATAAACTGTTACTGGATCAAGAACTCAACAAAGATGAAAAATGTTTGGTCAAAACGACGAGATATAATAAACTGTTTGGAGAACGTGGGATCAATTTGTTGTGATCAATTCTGTTATTGTATTGCACAGATGATTTTAGAGATCAACCTGCAGTTGAAGAAATGTCTTTATCGTGAAAACCATCCAGACGTGGCTTCTACGTTGAATAGTCTTGGTAATACTGCTGATTGTCAAGGCCAGTATGAAACAGCGAAAAAGTACTATGAGAGGTCACTGGGCATATGGGAAACAGTCTTGGGTCCGGACGATCCAGACCTGGCTCCTATGTTGAATAATCTTGGTAATACTGCTAATAATCAAGGCCAGTATGAAACAGCGAAAAAGTACCATGAAAGGGCACTGGTCATAACAGAAACAGTCTTGGGTCCGCACCATCCAACCGTGGCTTTTACGTTGAATATTCTTGGTATTACTGCTAATAATCAAGGCCAGTATGAAACAGCGAAAAAGTACTATGAGAGGGCACTTGTCATAACAGAAACAGTCTTTGCTCCGGACCATCCAGACGTGGCTTCTACGTTGAATAATCTTGGTATTACTGCTAATACCCAGGGCCAGTATGAAACAGCGAAAAAGTACTGTGAGCGGGCACTGGGCATAAGGGAAACAATCTTTGGTCCGAACAGTCTACAAGTGGCTTCTACGTTGCATAATCTTGGTAGTATTGCTGATAATCAAGGCCAGTATGAAACAGCGAAAAAGTACTATGAGAGGGCACTAGGCATAACAGAAACAGTCTCGGTTCTGGTCAAGCCATTCGTGGCTCATACATTGAATAAACTTGGTAAGACTGCTAATAATCAAGGCCAGTATGAAATAGCGAAAATGTGCTATGAGAGGGCACTGGGCATAAGTGAAACCCTCTTTGGTCCCGACCATCCACTCGTGGCTCATACATTGAATAATCTTGGTAAGACTGCTAATAATCAAGGCCAGTATGACACAGCGAAAAAGTACTACGAGAGGGCACTGGGCATACGAGAAACAGTCTTTAGGCCGGACCATCCACGTGTGGCTTCTACTTTGAATAGTCTTGGTTGTACTGCTCATAATCAAGGCCAGTATGAAACAGCGAAAACGTACTTTGATAGGGCACTGGGCATAAGGGAAAAAGTCTTGGGGCCGCACCATCCACGCGTGGCTACTACTTTAAATAGTCTTGGTTGTACTGCTCATAATCAAGGCCAGTATGAAACAGCGAAAAAGTACTTTGAGACGGCACTGGGTATAAGGGAAACGGTCTTGGGGCTGGACCATCCAGACGTGGCTTCTACATTGCATAATCTTTGTATTACTGCTAATAATCAAGACCAGTATGAAACAACGAAAAAGTAGTTCGAGAGGGCACTGGGCATACGTGAAACAGTCGTGGGGCCGGACTATCCAACCGTGGTATCTACGTTGAATAATGTTGGTAGTACTGCTAATCATGAAGGCCAGCATGAAACGGCGAAAACGTACTACGAGAGCGCACTGGGCATATGAGAAACAGTCTTTAGACGGGACCATCCACATGTGGCTTCTACTTTGAGTAGTCTTGGTTGTACTATTCATAATCAAGACCAGTATGAAACAGCGAAAAAGTACTTTGAGAGGTCACTGGGCATAAGTGAAACAGTCGTGGGGCCGGACTATCCAACCGTGGCTTCTACGTTGTATAATCTTCGTAGTAATGCTAATCATCAAGGCCAGTATGAAACAGCGAATCAGTACTATGTGAGGGCAGTGGGCATAACAGAAACAGTCTTGGGTCCGGACCATCCAGACGTGGCTTCTACGTTGTATAATCTTGGTAGTAATGCTAATCATCAAGGCCAGTATGAAACAGCGAATAAGTACTATGTGAGGGCAGTGGGCATAACAGAATTAGTGTTGGTTCCGGACCATCCAGACGTGGCTTCTACGTTGCATAATCTTGGTAGTACTGCTAATCAACAAGGCCAGTATGAAACAGCGAAAAAGTGCTATGAGAGGGCACTGGGCATACCAGAAACAGTCTTTGGGCCGAATAATGTACACGTGGCTTCTACGTTGAATAATCTTGGTAGTACTGTTGATCGTGAAGGCCAGCATGAAACAGCGAAAAAGTACTACGAGAGTGCACTGGGCATACGAGAAATAGTCTTTATGCCGGAACATCCACGTGTGGTCTCTACTTTGTATAGTCTTGGTTGTACTACTCATTATCAAGGCCAGCATGAAACAGCGAAAAAGTACTATGAGAGGGCACTGGGTATAAGGGAAACAGTCTTGGGTCCCGTCCATCCAGATGTGGCTTCTACGTTGAATAATCTTGGTACTACTGCTAATACTGAGGGCCAGTATGAAACGGCGAAAAAGTACTGTGAGCGGGCACTGGGCATAAGGGAAACAATCTTTGGGCCGGACCATCCACGTGTGGCTTCTTCTTTGAATAGTCTTGGTTGTACTGCTCATAACCAAGGCCAGTATGAAACAGCGAAAACGTACTTTGATAGGGCACTGGGCATAAGGGAAAAAGTATTGGGGCCGCACCATCCACGCGTGGACACTACTTTAAATAAGTATGAAACAGCGAAAAGGTACTTTGAGACGGCACTGGGTATAAGGGAAACGGTCTTGCGGCTGGAACTTCCAGACGTGGCTTCTACATTGCATATAATCTTGGTATTACTGCTAATCAACAAGGCCAGTATGAAACAGCGAAAAAGTACTATGAGACGGCACTGGGCACAACAGAAACAGTCTTTGGGCCGAACAATCTACACGTGGCTTCTACGTTGAATAATCTTGGTAGTACTGTTAATCGTGAAGGCCAGCATGAAACAGCGAAAAAGTACTATGTGAGGGCAGTGGGCATAACAGAAACAGTCTTTGGGCCGAACAATCTACACGTGGCTTCTACGTTGAATAATCTTGGTAGTACTGTTAATCGTGAAGGCCTGCATGAAACAGCGAAAAAGTACTACGAGAGGGCACTGGGTATATGAGAAACAGTCTTGGGTCCCGTCCATCCAGACATGGCTTCTACGTTGAATAGTCTTGGTTGTACTGCTCATAATCAAGGCCAGTATGAAACAGCGAAAAAGTATTATGAGAGGGCACTGGGCATAAGAGAAACATTCTTGAGTCCGGACTATCCAGACGTGGCTTCTACGTTGAATAATCTTGGTAGCACTGCTAGTCATCAAGGCCAATATGAAAGAGCGAAAAAGTACTATGAGAGGGCACTGGGCATAACAGAAACAGATTTGGGTCCGGACCATCCAGACGTGGCTTCTACGTTGTATAATCTTGGTAGTACTGCTAATCATCAAGGCCAGTATGAAACAGCGAATAAGTACTATGTGAGGGCAGTGGGCATAACAGAAACAGTCTTGGGTCCGGACCATCCAGACGTGGCTTCTACGTTGTATAATCTTGGTAGTAATGCTAATCATCAAGGCCAGTATGAAACAGCGAATAAGTACTATGTGAGGGCAGTGGGCATAACAGAATTAGTGTTGGTTCCGAAACATCCAGACGTGGGTTCTACGTTGCATAATCTTGGTAGTACTGCTAATCAACAAGGCCAGTATGAAACAGCGAAAAAGTACTACGAGAGTGCACTGGGCATACGAGAAATAGTCTTTATGCCGGAACATCCACGTGTGGTCTCTACTTTGTATAGTCTTGGTTGTACTACTCATTATCAAGGCCAGCATGAAACAGCGAAAAAGTACTATGAGAGGGCACTGGGCATAAGGGAAACAGTCTTGGGTCCCGTCCATCCAGATGTGGCTTCTACGTTGAATAATCTTGGTACTACTGCTAATACTGAGGGCCAGTATGAAACGGCGAAAAAGTACTGTGAGCGGGCACTTGGCATAAGGGAAACAATCTTTGGGCCGGACCATCCACGTGTGGCTTCTTCTTTGAATTGTCTTGGTTGTACTGCTCATAACCAAGGCCAGTATGAAACAGCGAAAACGTACTTTGATAGGGCAATGGGCATAAGGGAAAAAGTATTGGGGCCGCACCATCCACGCGTGGCCACTACTTTAAATAAGTATGAAACAGCGAAAAGGTACTTTGAGACGGCACTGGGTATAAGGGAAATGGTCTTGGGGCTGGAACTTCCAGACGTGGCTTCTACATTGCATATAATCTTGGTATTACTGCTAATAATCAAGACCAGTATGAAATAGCGAAAAAGTACTTTGAGAGGGCACTGGGCATAAGGGAAACAGTCTTTTGGCCGAACCATTCACGCGTGGCTTCCTTATTGCATAATCTTGGTAGTACTGCTAATAACCAAGGCCAGTATGAAACAGCGAAAATGTACTATGAGAGGGCATGTGGCATAACAGAGACAGTCTTGGGTCCGACTCGTCCACACTGTAAAAACATAAGGGTTGTTTTGACCCCGTAGGAAGGGTCATTTATTTGACATCAAAACGACCCCTCGAAAAGAGTTTTTTTGACTCCTTTTGCGATTACTCTTTGGAAGGGTAATTACTACCCTTCATAAGGAGTTGTTTCGACTCTTGCTAGAGTACGTCAAAACGACCCTTCAAGGGGTCAAATCACTTTCGACTCTCCAAAGAGTCTTTATTGCTCTTTCTAGAGTAATTTCGAAACAACTCCTCAAGAGTCCAAGGCACTAATCTACTCTTTGGTGGAGTAGTTTTGATTCTTCCAAGAGTCGTTTTTGAAGACTCAAGAGTAGAATTTCCAAACTACTCTTTAAAGGAGTTGTTTTGACTTTATGTGAGAGTAACAATACTACTCTTATAAAGAGTTATTTTGACCCTATATTTTCCCAAAAAATATCGAAATACTTTCCTCTCATAATGCCCCATCATGTACAATGGGTGATTTTTAAAGAACATTCCTCCAAATGCATGCCATATTACACAAACAACACCATAACATTTAATTGATAAAAGCTTTTAATTTCATAGTTGAAATTAGTATAACCAAAAAGTATTTGGTTATGCCTTGTTAACTTACATGTAGTATACAATATAATATATCATGCAACCTTTAAACAGTGTATGACAAACTTTCTTGAACTCCCAACCATATATATACACACATATATACATACAATTTGTGAACTATAATTAAATTTCCTTGATAAATATAAAAATAGACTCTTGGAATAATATATGAAATAAGCTTAACTGTAACATTTTGATAGCTTCCATTCTTGCTTGCTTTCATAAAATAAGTATGTGCTGAACGGCTAAGCCAAATACGGCTAAGCCAAATACGTTTTTTTTAAATCTGACTTTTTTTAAATGGGAAAGATTAGACCTATGTGATCTACTTGTTCGACTGCATAACAGTCACAGGTAGTTTACCTGAATTAAGACCCAACATTATTGTCTGAAAGAACATTAACATATTTCTCTGTACCGTGTAGTCAAAATTATATACAAAGTATGTAGAGATTAACAGGATGACAGCCCCCAACAGCTTGATATCCTTAGAGCAATCACATGTATACAATTTTATTTCTCCGCCACAATGTAAGCCAGGTCCAGGTCATCGAGGCTAGTCCCACTCAGCTGAAGTAATGGTGTAACTGTCTCCTGGATTGACTTGTCAATGTCATCCCCTTCCTAATATAAAACAAAAGAAAGGAAAACATCAACACTTTGTACAATCTATTTATACATTATTCAGCCCAACAGTTGTGACAATAACCTTCAAGTAGTTGTGGCTCAACTGCTTGAAGGTTATTGTCAGTAATGATTAAATTTAGTGCCCTCCTTCCAATAATATGCAACCCCTACCCCACCCACCTCTTACTGTACATCCCAATAAGTGACCTCTAGGGTGTTTACCATTTTTAGAAGGGAAAAACGGTTGGGGGAGCATTGTATAATGGTTCGGGCTTCTCCCAAAACCAGTCTACCAACTGGAAAAGGTGGTGTTTACCATCTTCAGTTTCTTCGCAAACAAAACAAGTGGGAGAAATGCTCAAATGATATGAGAAATCCCAGCGTTCCATTCCGAACAGGAAGAGAGGCATACATGTACATCTAGAGGTACTCCACAAATTCCGAATATTGTTCTGTAAATTGACCGATTCATTTGATGTTTCAACCAGAATTTCTGGTATTTTCACGTAAATGGTGTGCACCCCTGATCTAGTCTGCCCCTAGAGAAAGCTCTGCCAGCAAATGATAGGTTTTTGTGTTGAGCATGCGTAAGCATTTCGTCACTAGTTGCTACGATACGCTGACTTAAACCCATTATTTAATTAAATAAATGAGTTGTGATATACATGTATGACCTTACAGACTGTATTCACACACATAATTTTTTTAAATTATGAAACTGGGATTTATATAACCTGGAATTTTCTGAAACACCTCACCTCAAAAACACCTGCATGTATAAATCATCATTTTTTAAGTAGTGATAGTCGATACATTTTATCACAGGCAGCCTAATCTATGGGTTTGTGGCTGTTGAACTGTATATAAACTGCAGTAAGAGATAATAGCGATTTTAGAAAATCCTTAAAATTATTTTTCACATACAAATAAACATACCCTCCTTTGTAACAATATTGTGCACCGTTTTAGGTGATTTTCCCTCGTTCCTAATCTTCACCACTCCCAATGAGTGGAAGGTTGGTTTGTCCACACTCGAATCACACTCAAATTGTCCAACTCACCTCGAATATTTGCCTCAAAATTTCACTAATCTTTGTTGCAATACCACAAAACGCCGGACATTTCTAGTACGATAAACAAACTCAGTCCTGACAAAGTTTCAGAATCCAGCAATGCCTGTATGAGTTAAGGCTGCCATCAGCAAGCACTTCAATGCTTGCACGAACTGCATAAGTCAGCCCATGAGGCACATCAGCTTAACCAGAACTACATGTACCAACAACTCCATTCATCCCACATTAAACACAATATAATACAGTAGAACCCACCTATCTCAAACTCTCAAGGGAAGCGAGTATTTGTTCGAGATACCCGGGAGTTTGAGATAACCAAGGAAGCAGTCGAGATATATAAAAAAAGGGATATTAATTACCCTATATCATTATGACGTCACGGCTTGTTTATTAGGGGGACATAATCGACTTGAACAATAGAATTTTGAACTAAATCTGCTCTGCTGAGGAAAATTTAACTTCGAAGTGTCTGGTTTCCAGATATCAGCTGTATCAATGTTTATCCCACAATATTTACCGTATTTGGTGGCTGTTATCGCTATTCTACAAAATGCATTTGATAGCGATTTCCTTTGTGGTGTTGCTGTTTTGTCCCCCTCCCGCGACTGTGATCCTCAGCGTTTAAACAATAGATTGTTTTGATTTGACGTCATAATGATATAGGTCAATTCTAGTTCGAGATAGCAGGGTTTTCGAGATAACAAAGTTCAAGATAGTGGGATTCTACTGTAGATTATAAATTACAATTATATTAGATAATTTATAAGTTACGATTTAAAAGTAAACACTTGTATCAATAATAATAATAAATAATTAATAGACTTATATTGCGCAAGTTTCGTGTGTATATGATCACTTGCGCATTACATGATATGTAAATAACTTATGTATAGCTTAGCCTAAATAATATAATGTTAAAAATCCATACTAATGTTAATACTAATTTTACGGAAGCTAAACCTATACTAATAGATTAATACTAAATGTTTAAGAACTAATGAAATACTAAAAATGAGTAAAAACTATACATTCTAATATTAAAAAATTATGTTAAAATAAATTACAGTTAAATGCTTTCCTAAAAAGATAAGTCTTAATTGAACGTTTAAAAGAATCGAGAGACTGTTCATTTCGTATAGAGTTCGGTAGATCGTTCCACAGTTCAGGAGCAGCAGATACAAAGGCTCTATCGCTAAGTGTAGGCTTAGTTATCACATAAGGTGGTTCTAGTAACAATTCGGTATTAGAACGAAGACAATATCTAGACTTACTCTTAATCTTAATTAGATCATTAATATATATAGGTGACAGACCATGCAATGCCTTATAAGTAATAATTTAAAGATAATTCTAAACTTAACTGGAAGCCAATGCAGCTGATATAACACAGGTGTTATATGGTCGAATCTTGGTATCTTACAAATAAGACGGGCAGCAGTATTTTGTACTCTCTGTAACTTAATTAGTTGTGTCTGCGGTAATCCGTATAAAAGGCTATTACAGTAATCGATACGGCTTGTGACAAAGGCATGTACTAAAAGCTTGGTAGATTCAGTGGACAAATACTTCCTTATGCGTCTAATGTTGTGTAAATGGAAAAATGAAGAATTGCATATCTTATTAATATTCGTGTTCATGGACAACTTAGAGTCGAACCAAGAACCTAAATTTCTGGCAACTGGAACGGGTGCAATATTACAATTTCCGACAGTTATATGTTCAATGTTTACTTTAGCTAATTGTTGCCTAGTGCCTATAATCAGAAATTCAGTCTTGTCATCGTTCAGCATTAGCCGGTCGGCAAGCATCCATTGGCGAATGTCCTTTATGCAGTTTTCTATGACAGAAATAGCATTCTCCTGATTAGCAGCTGAGTCTGGCTTGAAAGAAAAGTAGATCTGCGAATCATCGGCGTAGCAGTGGACATTAGGGAGATGCGCATTCATAATATCAAATAGTTTCTAGGCATAAATAACAAAGAGAAGAGGTCCAAGGCAAGAACCGTGAGGAACACCCCACTTCAGTTCAAAACTATCTGAGGGGGTAACATTAATTGAAACACGCTGCGTTCTGTTCATCAAATATGACGAAAACCAGTCGAGTACTTTACCAGATACACCAACCTTAGATTTGAGAGTGTCAAGCAGGATACTATGATCAACGGTGTCGAAGGCTGCACTTAAATCCAGAAGTACTTTGAGAGGGCACTGCATGGGCATAAGGGAACCAGTCTTTTGGCCGAACCATTCACGCGTGGCTTCCTTATTGCATAATCTTGGTAGTACTGCTAATAACCAAGGCCAGTACGAAACAGCGAAAAAGAACTATGAGAGGGCACTGGGCATAAGGGAAACAGTCTTTGGGCCGAACCATCCACGCATGGCTTCTACGTTGCATATCATCAAGGCCAGTATGAAACAGCGAAAATGTACTGTGAGACGGCACGTGGCATAACAGAGACAGTCTTGGGTCCGACTCGTCCATGGGTCTTCATATTTCAGACTTTTTTAAAATGAACTGATTAAGGTGAGACATCCAAAATAAGGCGAAGTTTATCCGATGACTGCACGGCCACGTGCAAAGGATTGCAAAACGTTGGATAATTACTCACTTCACGGACACACCCACGTTGTAAAAGTTCCACTATAGCTTCGTTTAGAAAGTCACAATGAATACGAGAAGAATTTCGATTATCCATGGAATATGGAAAAGGCGGATCTTTGAATAAAATATTGTAGCCATTTTTAATGATGTCTAGAACAAACTGTGAAGTGCCAATACTTCGCCACAAAGTTAGATTAAAACGTAATTTTCCTTGGACAAAGTCACCAATCGATGATTGTTCAAGTTCAAAAAGGTCTCATTTAGTGGAATGAGGATTGGGTTTGTTTGAAGGGCAGGAGTTGGCCCAGTGACCACGTCGTCCGCATCGATAGCACAAGTCACGATCGACTCTTGTTGCTGTTGCCGGATAGCTGACAAACCGCCCATATTGCGATTGGGGACGAAAATAAGGGCTCGAATAAGGATTGGCATTAACATGACTAGGAAAACTAGGTTGAAACGACTGATTACTTGATTTCTTAATAGGCTTCCTTTTCTTTTCTTGGAGAGCCTTGCAACGATAAGCTGCTCTCTTTTCGGCTTTTTTGATTTTTCTTGCATCGGACTCATCATCGGCCAGTTCGTCGTCAACGTACTCTTGAATCGTTGCCCACCCATATTCAGAATTATCAGCTAATTTTACTAGTTTTTGACGATTATTTAATAAAACAATACCTTCCTTCAGGAGGTCTTGGGCTCTGGCCACGCTTCTTGTTGAATTTGTGTTGTTCCTCGTTGCCTTTCTTTTTAAAGGTGAACGATTCTCCCTCTGCTTCAACAGCAACTTGATGCGCAAAGTCGGATTGCTGTTGCAATAGAGATGACTGTAACCCAGCAATTTGAGTGTGCACAGCCGATAAAATACTATCCTTCTGCACATCCAGCTGCGCCTGAACCTCCGGTGAAATACCAGAATCGGCGCCAGAACTGCCACCATGAGCTTCGGACCGGCGAGATCTTTCGGCCATGTAGAGAACAGGTACAGTCAGTTTCAGAAATTCCGTCCACAAAAAGAAAACTAAGTCCAGAGAGAACGCCAAGATGACAAACAACCCTCAATTACCCCTGATATACCTACAGCAATCCCTTGGGTAATACATACCGTCGAGAGCATCTTTTTTCGCTAATTTTCAAACCGCGAAAAAATTCATTACTCGCTACTCGATCGCGAGGTTTTGTTAATAGTTTTCCAATTACACAATTACACGGGATATATTAAGCACTTAACTTAGATGACATTCAAAATACCTACGAGAAAGAGTGGAGAGATTTTGCCAGTTCCACGCCGCCGCCATGTGCACTGCCACACTGAAGACAGGCCTCCTGCTAAGAAAGCACGTCTAGCAAACTGAACATTACCATGGGCGTAGCCAGCCATTTTCCCCTTTAAGCCCCGAAGGTACAAGCCAAACAAGCGCTGAAGGCGCGAGCTCCTAGAGGGGTCTGGGGAAATGTTTGAAATTTTCAAGCTCTGAAACGCTATTTCCAGCGTTTTCGATGCAATATTCCTCGTCATAATTATATGTTGGGGGTCGATTGAATAGTGCAGTGGATAGCGTATTCGCCGTGCTCACGCAAGGGTTGGAGTTGAGTTTCTAATAAACGTTATACAAAAATATCGCTGCCACAGCAAAACAAAAAAATCACCAAAATTATTGTTAAGCCCGGCGTTAACTCGCCACGCAATAACAATTGGTTTGTTTTTTAAAACAAAACAGCAATTCTCGCTAAACTCTCGGTAACTTGCCCTTCTGTGTTTTTAATTACTTCCCCGTGTTGTTAACGGATTCTAAATTATTTTTTTAGAAGTTTAAAAAAAAATCATCACATAAACTGTTTAGTGACAAAGCCATTCAGTATTTATCTCGGTGAAGCAAGTTAGGTTCAGTAACTAACTGTAACCAGTTCCAGTTCGCGGTCAATTCCGACATTTTGAAAGGGGTGCAAACATGGCGCGAAATACAGTGTTTGTATAGGAATCCGGTGCCAAATAATTTCCATAAAATAGAATTTCTGAAATATTGACTGTCTGCAAACTTTATAAGATACCAGGAGATAAACTGATAATATAATAAATACATATTATTTGGAGCATTATACTGCGACTCAATGATTTCAGTTACAGATAACTATAAAAAAATATTACAACTATGTACATCAACTTGAGAATGTGAATACATTATACATAAAATAGAGTTTTAATGGTACATAAAATAATCAATTACAGCAGGAAATGTCACTTAGGATAATATTTTTTGATAGTTTGGATTTGAATTGTGCTAATGAGTTAAGTTGCCTAATGTGTTCTGAGAGTAAGTTCCAGAGCCTAGGAGCCACACCTGAAAACGCTCTGTCACCATAGTTACAAGTACGTGATCTGTAAGGACACGATTAGGCTGATAGAACTCTAAGGCCTACGGCAAACGTCGAACTAGCCATGAACTTAATTCAGTCGAACCTATTAATTTTGAAATAGGCTCATGGATGGTACGACGTTTGCCGCAATAGAGATCGACCTATTCAATAGGTACGAGTCCAGCATGAGGTTCGAGTAGCCAAGTCTGGAATTACGACTCTGGTGCGACTTTACGGCAAACGTCATTCTTAACACGCGCCGACCTAAATTCATAAATTATGTAAAATAATAAATAAATCATGGAGCAATTATAGAATACCCCGCAACTTTTGAAGCTGCTACCTAGAAAATCGTGGCACCGTGATTCTTTGAATTAATAATAAGGCAGCTAACTAAGTGGCACCGTCCCTATCCCTAACCCTAACCCTAACCTGGCACCGTGGTCCGCAGTCCCGCAGTGAAGCGATTGCGATTGAATTAATAATAAGGTAGCTAACTAAGTGGCACCTTGGTCCGCAGTCCCGCAGTGAAGCGATTGAATTGATAATAAGGCAGCTAACTAAGTGGCACCGTGGTCGCAGTCCCGCAGTGAAATATGCTAATCAGTCGACTGCGTGACTGCGGACCACGGTGCCAGTCTTTTTAACTATCTATCTGGGCAGTCCCGCAGTGAAATATGCTAATCAGTCGACTGCGTGACTGCGGACCACGGTGCCATTCTTTTTAACTATCTATCTGGGGTTGCGGGGTATTCTATAATCTAGCCTAAATCATGCCAATAGTATGGATTGTGCCAAAATCGTGAAAACAACATCTCCCCGATCTACCAAACACTGAAGGTGGTACAAAGGCGATTTCGAAGGCGAAATGGCGGCCTATCGGAAGTGATTGCCGCATGACGCTCTACCGGAAATGTGTAGTTTGTGCTTTAACGTCACAAAATACATTTGCCTTAAATGCGAAATGCCCTTTTGTAATAAATGCTCAGTATTCGAAAGTAATGAAGCCGTGTCTGGCTGGAATGCCGGCAGAAGCACTGGCTATTGCGAATGTAGCGATATAGCTAGCTTTGAAACGCTTCTACCATATGAAGTCAAACCATTCAGAATGTCGTTGAAAACTGCGGCATGATCGACTATCACAGAGGTTTCAATGTGTGAATCGCAACCGCTAGAAACATGGCCAATAACGCCACTTGCAGTGACAACCATCGTCTCCTATACACGGCACCGAGTGCTGTGTAGCACGCCATTCTTCTGTTTGTGTTTTGGACAATCATTTTCCACAGAAAGGCCTTTCTTTAATATATTTGACCGAGCGCTGTATTTCGCCATATCACTAACCGCGGGCGAAAAGTGAAATGCGCCAGGACACGTGTTAGTTCCCGTGATTTAATTAGGCGCAAGTGAATTAAGATCGACATAACGGTTCGACGTTTGCTGCCAAATCGGCCCTAAGTCGATCTTCTACCGAAACTATTTTTTAATAGGATCGGCGCGATCGTGCTAGACCGCGTAGAGCGCCCTCCCTCAAATAAGCCCCCCCTCGATTAAGCGTCCCCCTTGTGCACGATATTCGAAATAAGCGCACCCCTCGATTTACCCCCCCCCCCTTTCCCGGTACCGTACGGTACAGTAAAAGATTAACAGAAGATGACATTACTTGCGTTTTATTGAAAAGTTACGGCATGTCCCTATACGTATACCTAAAGTTATTTTGGTGATAAGTTTCTTTTCATCACCTAATTGGTGAGGACGATGAAGATGATGACGATTTGGATATTACCGAATCTAATGACTCAATACCATACCGTTATACTGAACGTACCTGAAGTAGTTACCGTATTGCAGCAATACAGACTGTGAAAAACGTTACTGTTAATTGTTTATAACTTCAATTTTTTTCATTTCAAATACTTGTTTCGGTTAAAATCATTGCAACTGTTTGCAGTGCTAAGGCATGTTTTCGAAATTAAAATCTCAACTTCTCGGAGTCTGAATTCTCACGTGCAATCAGTCAGGCGTGTTAGTCTTGATTTTTGACAGGCCTGTCAAAATCGCTGAAACTTTATGGGAACTCTGATGGGAACGTGAAGTTTTGAAGTGAGATTTGAAGTGAGTTTTGAAGCCATGCACGTTTCTAAAGCCACGTTTCTAATGAAAGACGTGCAAAAACGTCTATACTTGAATTATTTTAGCTGTCGTTACTACATTGACAACAACTGGTGTGAAATTAGCATATTCCGTTCAACATTCATGATAATAAAGGACAAGACCAGCAGAATTCATCCGCATAATTATTTTATTTACAATTCAAAGTTTATAGTAAATGAGGCATTTATTGCAGCCAACTGCTTCGGAGTAAACATTCTTTAAGATATGCGGCAATCTTCGACTAAACTTTTATTCTTGTTCATACTAGATGAGTTGTCTTTCTTACTCAACACCGCCGTTCGCGTTCTTATTAACAAACGAAGTCAACTGCTTCGAAGTAAACATTCTTAAGACAGGCGGCCCGCTAACAAATCTTGACTAAACTTTTATTCTCGTTCACACTCGATGAGTTGTCTTTCTTACTCAACACCGCCGCTCGCGTTCTTACTAACAAACGAAGCCAACTGCTTCGAAGTAAACATTTTGCTAAGCGGTCAGAAATTGCAGTCAGATACATAAAGTTTTTTTTCTGTTGAGAATCGATTCTGTGACCGCGATCACCAGTTGATCGCGCTCATTTTGCGATGTGATCGCGAGCATATTGCGAGCAGGATGCGAGCAGATCGCGGGCAGGGTGCGAGCAGATCGCGAGCTGGGTGCGAGCAGATTGCGAGCAGATCACACTTAGTGATCGCGATAAATGTACATATGTTTCTTGGCGGTACTGTATGTGGATCAAACAAGTCTTTCATGTTTTACTGTCTCGACCAATCGCTTTATCAGCAGCTGCTTCCCTTTGTTGATGAAAACAAAAATTGAAGAAAGCTTAGTATTGCTGGTTTTCACTCAATCCCCAGAGATTCAAATGACAAAGGGCATGGCGGCCATGTTGGTGCCCCAACAAAAGAAGCTAACGAGCAATCTATTGTTTAAGGGCACCAACATGGCGGCTATGACGTCAAGTGAAAACCAGCAATAGCTCTTGAAAATCCTCAAATTGAAGATGGCCTCTTTTCATTTGATACGAAAAATATACTTTTTGCAATGTCCTTGTTTTGCTTTCATTTGTGGTTCATTAATTACTCGGGCAAAGGCAAGCCAGAGTCTTAAATTGGGCTCTGTATATTGTTATTCCTCATTATCGCCATCAACGTCGCAAAAGTGTAGCGGCATAGACCCATTCGAAAAATGGCGTCCAATTTAATTAACTATTGTTTAGTACTGACTAGCCTCGCTTACACGTTCAAAAGCTTTTGTGTGTACTGACTAGCCTCATGTTCACGTTACCAGGACAACAGCTTTTTAAATTGGACGCCATTTTTCGAATGGGTCTATACATTGTTCATTGCATTGAAAATGTTTCTAGGCCACCTCTGCGTCAGACTTGACATGTGTAGTCGAATAGGTGTGTTTATATTGTATTCATGCGGTCATCCTGATTCACATTGTTAATAAAGTTAAATTGTTGTGGGAAATATTTTGCTATCCTAAAAAAAATTCATGCCAAATTGATTATTAGTTAAATAACGAATACACTGCTTTATAGTTTTAGCGAAAAACTCAATCTTTGGAACTTTCAGACTAATTTTCTTGTGCCTTTAGCTCATTATACATGTATATGATAATTAATCTAAACTTATTGACTCAGTTGACAGCTTGTCATCTATTTTGATGTTTGAGGTAATTAAATCCTAGTTTGTGGTTTCCAAACTGCCAACACTCGCATTGGAATATATCATTTCAGTCGAGAAAACATTGTCAGAAATCGATCCCACGCGTGCGCACTAGGCATCAAATTACGACCGTAAATAGACATTGTATTGCTCAGAATTTTACAGTACTTTGTATGGAAGTTTGTGTTTGGAGTCCAATTGTGAAACAGAATTACAATAAACCTTCAAAAGTATCGCTTGCATCGTATTTTCTAGCATGTTATTGACTGTAAAATTGCATGTAATCGAGTTGAAGCAAATAATTCTGGCTTCCTGAGCTTATTCGAATAATGCACTAACCATGTGTTTTGGCCTCCATGTTCACTGTAATTTCCTTCATTTTAGCCACACTGATGGTTGCTTTGATCAACTTTGGAGAATGAGCATAAGTGTTTCTTAATTTGTAACGATGGAATCGAGTAGCATTAATGTCATTTTATCACACAATTACCGGTACATGCAAATGTGACTTAGTATTTACCGACAGCTTCCCAGTGAGGTTAAATTTGAGTGATTTTCAGGTATCTGTAAAATACCACAGCTCGAAAGAACATAAACGAAACCTGTACGGCCGTCTCTGAACTTTCATCCGCCATATTGCTCTCGATTAGCCTGTAAGAACCTGGTAACTAGTTTATTCGTAACTCAGTGTGATTGGTTGAATCTGACTTTTAAGATTTGTCTTGGTGGTGGTGGGGATAAAAAAAAATGAAAAGTGCATGTTCCCAGTAAATACATGTAACAGCTCTAGGTCCTCAATAAAATTATTCTTTAGCTAGCTCATTCCATGATGTCAGAACTTCTGCAATACTTGCCTGAATATGTAGTGAATGGGTGGCAAGAATTAAAGGCTAGAGAGCCTGAGAAATAGAGATTTATGATTGACAGGCGCTATTGCATGATTTTATGCCCCGCCCACAATGGAATAGATTTCTGACAATGATCAGATGCCTCTCAGACAGGCGTCTGGTTTTCTCAAGGCTTCTATTTTAACCATAGAAAACATTCTTAACCAAAGCTTGGTTGACACCAGACTTCAATGTTCAAATGGCACGTACATGTATGTTAGCACATAGCCTAGGGAATCTCGTGAAAAAATAGTTTTATTTCATGATCCAAAGTAAAAAACATTTCTCCAGTAACTTTTTAAAAGAATATACCAGTACTCTTGAAGTTATTTTCCTTTCAAATTCTTTTCTTCAGTTCAAATAATTTTGTGCTGAATTTTGCTACACTATACTACGATGTACAATTTTAACACCAGCCCGAGTTTAGCCTGCCCAACAATGCTCTTGTTTTGTCCATGACCAGTGCAAAAATGTAGCCTTATGAAGCCAATTATTTTTTCTTTTGAGAATATCAGTGGTGGACTCTTCACATGAGAAAGGACTAGTGGTGGGAAATTGTGGAGGCTCATGGCTTGCAAAATGAGGCTCAATTTTAGGCTCGCAATTTAGCCACCCCAGTAGAGAATGGATGGGTAGTGTTGGGATTTCCAGTCACACTTAGCAATTCTGCCTAGTAGTAGTAGTAATATTTCTTATTTATCCACATTTCACAGAGTGAGCTATAGGCTCGTTTAAATGTGTACCAAATTAAAAAGTTAATAAGTATGAAAAAAGAAATGTAAAACTTAAAATGCACATGTGTGACCACATATGTGTTTTGGCTCCAATTAGTCACAAACTTAAATTTGAGCCAAGGATGTGCATAGAAACGTTTTCCTTCCGGTTGCACAGAATTGAGGCTAGAGATGTGTCTTGATGTAACCAGAAGTAGGAACCTAGAGTTACGCAAAGGACCTATTACATAGGATAATGGTACCCAATGTGAAGGTTACATGTAGTCAGTTTTAATTAGATGATATATTACTTCTGTCTTATTAAAATACAGTGTTAGCGCAAGTACTTTGAGACCAAAACTCAATTCAACAGACGTCTTGCATAAATGAAAGAAATAGATATATCTAGCATGTTTTCACAAAAGGGGGTTTTAGGTTCTAGGGCTCCTTTTGTGGAAACAGCGTAGATCTTGTGTGCCTTTAAGCTTTAAAAGCCAGTTACTCGTGTTTTTGCCGCTTTCTTGAAAGGGCAAATGACAGTTTACGACTTTTCTGGCCTTTCTTTCCAATAATTGATCTGTAGGTATTTTATGAGGGTGGTGTGGGGTGGGGAGGAGTAGTTCAAAAAATTTCGCGAAAAACCAACTTTGCCTGACGTATGGCGCAACGATTTGCTTAGTGAAAGATGTACATTTTCCACTAGGTCTGAGAAAAAAGGTGCATTTTTGGGATCAAAACGTTGAAAAGTGAGTTACTGGCTTTTAAAGCCAACAAGTACGCATTAATTTACTTGTGTAACCTAAATTTCAAAGTGGCGCCATTTCTCGACCTTTTAATGGATTTCGATGCACTATACGGCAATACAACGGCCTCTTCCTGTACTTTCAGACTGGCGTGCCAGTTTTGCCCTATTTGGAGTAGAAAATCCGAAAATGTGTTTTTTTGTAACCTAACCTTAATCTCTCAAAGTTACTTGTGTACCCTAATATCTTCAAAGTGGCGCCATTTCTCGAGCTTTCAATGGATTTCGATGCACTATACGGCAATACAACGTTCTCTTCATGTAGATTGCGATTAATGGATGGAAGTTTCCTGTATTTTGAGTAACAATACCAGAAAATGGCCTTTTTCTAACCTAAGCATAACCTCTAGGTCTCAAATAAAGAAATTATGGGATAGATCTCACACAAGTAAATTATGGGATAGAAAGGCCATTAAAGTCTTCAACTGTCATTTGCCGTTTCAAGAAAACGGCAAAAACACGAGTTACTGGCTTTTAAAGCTAAAGGCACACAAGATCTAGCATGTTTTCACAAAAGGGGGTTTTAGGTTCTAGGGCTCCTTTTGTGGAAACAGCGTAGATCTTGTGTGCCTTTAAGCTTTAAAAGCCAGTTACTCGTGTTTTTGCCGCTTTCTTGAAAGGGCAAATGACAGTTTACGACTTTTCTGGCCTTTCTTTCCAATAATTGATCTGTAGGTATTTTATGAGGGTGGTGTGGGGTGGGGAGGAGTAGTTCAAAAAATTTCGCGAAAAACCAACTTTGCCTGACGTATGGCGCAACGATTTGCTTAGTGAAAGATGTACATTTTCCACTAGGTCTGAGAAAAAAGGTGCATTTTTGGGATCAAAACGTTGAAAAGTGAGTTACTGGCTTTTAAAGCCAACAAGTACGCATTAATTTACTTGTGTAACCTAAATTTCAAAGTGGCGCCATTTCTCGACCTTTTAATGGATTTCGATGCACTATACGGCAATACAACGGCCTCTTCCTGTACTTTCAGACTGGCGTGCCAGTTTTGCCCTATTTGGAGTAGAAAATCCGAAAATGTGTTTTTTTGTAACCTAACCTTAATCTCTCAAAGTTACTTGTGTACCCTAATATCTTCAAAGTGGCGCCATTTCTCGAGCTTTCAATGGATTTCGATGCACTATACGGCAATACAACGTTCTCTTCATGTAGATTGCGATTAATGGATGGAAGTTTCCTGTATTTTGAGTAACAATACCAGAAAATGGCCTTTTTCTAACCTAAGCATAACCTCTAGGTCTCAAATAAAGAAATTATGGGATAGATCTCACACAAGTAAATTATGGGATAGAAAGGCCATTAAAGTCTTCAACTGTCATTTGCCGTTTCAAGAAAACGGCAAAAACACGAGTTACTGGCTTTTAAAGCTAAAGGCACACAAGATCTAGCATGTTTTCACAAAAGGGGGTTTTAGGTTCTAGGGCTCCTTTTGTGGAAACAGCGTAGATCTTGTGTGCCTTTAAGCTTTAAAAGCCAGTTACTCGTGTTTTTGCCGCTTTCTTGAAAGGGCAAATGACAGTTTACGACTTTTCTGGCCTTTCTTTCCAATAATTGATCTGTAGGTATTTTATGAGGGTGGTGTGGGGTGGGGAGGAGTAGTTCAAAAAATTTCGCGAAAAACCAACTTTGCCTGACGTATGGCGCAACGATTTGCTTAGTGAAAGATGTACATTTTCCACTAGGTCTGAGAAAAAAGGTGCATTTTTGGGATCAAAACGTTGAAAAGTGAGTTACTGGCTTTTAAAGCCAACAAGTACGCATTAATTTACTTGTGTAACCTAAATTTCAAAGTGGCGCCATTTCTCGACCTTTTAATGGATTTCGATGCACTATACGGCAATACAACGGCCTCTTCCTGTACTTTCAGACTGGCGTGCCAGTTTTGCCCTATTTGGAGTAGAAAATCCGAAAATGTGTTTTTTTGTAACCTAACCTTAATCTCTCAAAGTTACTTGTGTACCCTAATATCTTCAAAGTGGCGCCATTTCTCGAGCTTTCAATGGATTTCGATGCACTATACGGCAATACAACGTTCTCTTCATGTAGATTGCGATTAATGGATGGAAGTTTCCTGTATTTTGAGTAACAATACCAGAAAATGGCCTTTTTCTAACCTAAGCATAACCTCTAGGTCTCAAATAAAGAAATTATGGGATAGATCTCACACAAGTAAATTATGGGATAGAAAGGCCATTAAAGTCTTCAACTGTCATTTGCCGTTTCAAGAAAACGGCAAAAACACGAGTTACTGGCTTTTAAAGCTAAAGGCACACAAGATCTAGCATGTTTTCACAAAAGGGGGTTTTAGGTTCTAGGGCTCCTTTTGTGGTAACAGCGTAGATCTTGTGTGCCTTTAAGCTTTAAAAGCCAGTTACTCGTGTTTTTGCCGCTTTCTTGAAAGGGCAAATGACAGTTTACGACTTTTCTGGCCTTTCTTTCCAATAATTGATCTGTAGGTATTTTATGAGGGTGGTGTGGGGTGGGGAGGAGTAGTTCAAAAAATTTCGCGAAAAACCAACTTTGCCTGACGTATGGCGCAACGATTTGCTTAGTGAAAGATGTACATTTTCCACTAGGTCTGAGAAAAAAGGTGCATTTTTGGGATCAAAACGTTGAAAAGTGAGTTACTGGCTTTTAAAGCCAACAAGTACGCATTAATTTACTTGTGTAACCTAAATTTCAAAGTGGCGCCATTTCTCGACCTTTTAATGGATTTCGATGCACTATACGGCAATACAACGGCCTCTTCCTGTACTTTCAGACTGGCGTGCCAGTTTTGCCCTATTTGGAGTAGAAAATCCGAAAATGTGTTTTTTTGTAACCTAACCTTAATCTCTCAAAGTTACTTGTGTACCCTAATATCTTCAAAGTGGCGCCATTTCTCGAGCTTTCAATGGATTTCGATGCACTATACGGCAATACAACGTTCTCTTCATGTAGATTGCGATTAATGGATGGAAGTTTCCTGTATTTTGAGTAACAATACCAGAAAATGGCCTTTTTCTAACCTAAGCATAACCTCTAGGTCTCAAATAAAGAAATTATGGGATAGATCTCACACAAGTAAATTATGGGATAGAAAGGCCATTAAAGTCTTCAACTGTCATTTGCCGTTTCAAGAAAACGGCAAAAACACGAGTTACTGGCTTTTAAAGCTAAAGGCACACAAGATTCTTGTGTGCCTTTAAGCTTTAAAAGCCAGTTACTCGTGTTTTTGCCGCTTTCTTGAAAGGGCAAATGACAGTTTACGACTTTTCTGGCCTTTCTTTCCAATAATTGATCTGTAGGTATTTTATGAGGGTGGTGTGGGGTGGGGAGGAGTAGTTCAAAAAATTTCGCGAAAAACCAACTTTGCCTGACGTATGGCGCAACGATTTGCTTAGTGAAAGATGTACATTTTCCACTAGGTCTGAGAAAAAAGGTGCATTTTTGGGATCAAAACGTTGAAAAGTGAGTTACTGGCTTTTAAAGCCAACAAGTACGCATTAATTTACTTGTGTAACCTAAATTTCAAAGTGGCGCCATTTCTCGACCTTTTAATGGATTTCGATGCACTATACGGCAATACAACGGCCTCTTCCTGTACTTTCAGACTGGCGTGCCAGTTTTGCCCTATTTGGAGTAGAAAATCCGAAAATGTGTTTTTTTGTAACCTAACCTTAATCTCTCAAAGTTACTTGTGTACCCTAATATCTTCAAAGTGGCGCCATTTCTCGAGCTTTCAATGGATTTCGATGCACTATACGGCAATACAACGTTCTCTTCATGTAGATTGCGATTAATGGATGGAAGTTTCCTGTATTTTGAGTAACAATACCAGAAAATGGCCTTTTTCTAACCTAAGCATAACCTCTAGGTCTCAAATAAAGAAATTATGGGATAGATCTCACACAAGTAAATTATGGGATAGAAAGGCCATTAAAGTCTTCAACTGTCATTTGCCGTTTCAAGAAAACGGCAAAAACACGAGTTACTGGCTTTTAAAGCTAAAGGCACACAAGATCTAGCATGTTTTCACAAAAGGGGGTTTTAGGTTCTAGGGCTCCTTTTGTGGAAACAGCGTAGATCTTGTGTGCCTTTAAGCTTTAAAAGCCAGTTACTCGTGTTTTTGCCGCTTTCTTGAAAGGGCAAATGACAGTTTACGACTTTTCTGGCCTTTCTTTCCAATAATTGATCTGTAGGTATTTTATGAGGGTGGTGTGGGGTGGGGAGGAGTAGTTCAAAAAATTTCGCGAAAAACCAACTTTGCCTGACGTATGGCGCAACGATTTGCTTAGTGAAAGATGTACATTTTCCACTAGGTCTGAGAAAAAAGGTGCATTTTTGGGATCAAAACGTTGAAAAGTGAGTTACTGGCTTTTAAAGCCAACAAGTACGCATTAATTTACTTGTGTAACCTAAATTTCAAAGTGGCGCCATTTCTCGACCTTTTAATGGATTTCGATGCACTATACGGCAATACAACGGCCTCTTCCTGTACTTTCAGACTGGCGTGCCAGTTTTGCCCTATTTGGAGTAGAAAATCCGAAAATGTGTTTTTTTGTAACCTAACCTTAATCTCTCAAAGTTACTTGTGTACCCTAATATCTTCAAAGTGGCGCCATTTCTCGAGCTTTCAATGGATTTCGATGCACTATACGGCAATACAACGTTCTCTTCATGTAGATTGCGATTAATGGATGGAAGTTTCCTGTATTTTGAGTAACAATACCAGAAAATGGCCTTTTTCTAACCTAAGCATAACCTCTAGGTCTCAAATAAAGAAATTATGGGATAGATCTCACACAAGTAAATTATGGGATAGAAAGGCCATTAAAGTCTTCAACTGTCATTTGCCGTTTCAAGAAAACGGCAAAAACACGAGTTACTGGCTTTTAAAGCTAAAGGCACACAAGATCTAGCATGTTTTCACAAAAGGGGGTTTTAGGTTCTAGGGCTCCTTTTGTGGAAACAGCGTAGATCTTGTGTGCCTTTAAGCTTTAAAAGCCAGTTACTCGTGTTTTTGCCGCTTTCTTGAAAGGGCAAATGACAGTTTACGACTTTTCTGGCCTTTCTTTCCAATAATTGATCTGTAGGTATTTTATGAGGGTGGTGTGGGGTGGGGAGGAGTAGTTCAAAAAATTTCGCGAAAAACCAACTTTGCCTGACGTATGGCGCAACGATTTGCTTAGTGAAAGATGTACATTTTCCACTAGGTCTGAGAAAAAAGGTGCATTTTTGGGATCAAAACGTTGAAAAGTGAGTTACTGGCTTTTAAAGCCAACAAGTACGCATTAATTTACTTGTGTAACCTAAATTTCAAAGTGGCGCCATTTCTCGACCTTTTAATGGATTTCGATGCACTATACGGCAATACAACGGCCTCTTCCTGTACTTTCAGACTGGCGTGCCAGTTTTGCCCTATTTGGAGTAGAAAATCCGAAAATGTGTTTTTTTGTAACCTAACCTTAATCTCTCAAAGTTACTTGTGTACCCTAATATCTTCAAAGTGGCGCCATTTCTCGAGCTTTCAATGGATTTCGATGCACTATACGGCAATACAACGTTCTCTTCATGTAGATTGCGATTAATGGATGGAAGTTTCCTGTATTTTGAGTAACAATACCAGAAAATGGCCTTTTTCTAACCTAAGCATAACCTCTAGGTCTCAAATAAAGAAATTATGGGATAGATCTCACACAAGTAAATTATGGGATAGAAAGGCCATTAAAGTCTTCAACTGTCATTTGCCGTTTCAAGAAAACGGCAAAAACACGAGTTACTGGCTTTTAAAGCTAAAGGCACACAAGATCTAGCATGTTTTCACAAAAGGGGGTTTTAGGTTCTAGGGCTCCTTTTGTGGAAACAGCGTAGATCTTGTGTGCCTTTAAGCTTTAAAAGCCAGTTACTCGTGTTTTTGCCGCTTTCTTGAAAGGGCAAATGACAGTTTACGACTTTTCTGGCCTTTCTTTCCAATAATTGATCTGTAGGTATTTTATGAGGGTGGTGTGGGGTGGGGAGGAGTAGTTCAAAAAATTTCGCGAAAAACCAACTTTGCCTGACGTATGGCGCAACGATTTGCTTAGTGAAAGATGTACATTTTCCACTAGGTCTGAGAAAAAAGGTGCATTTTTGGGATCAAAACGTTGAAAAGTGAGTTACTGGCTTTTAAAGCCAACAAGTACGCATTAATTTACTTGTGTAACCTAAATTTCAAAGTGGCGCCATTTCTCGACCTTTTAATGGATTTCGATGCACTATACGGCAATACAACGGCCTCTTCCTGTACTTTCAGACTGGCGTGCCAGTTTTGCCCTATTTGGAGTAGAAAATCCGAAAATGTGTTTTTTTGTAACCTAACCTTAATCTCTCAAAGTTACTTGTGTACCCTAATATCTTCAAAGTGGCGCCATTTCTCGAGCTTTCAATGGATTTCGATGCACTATACGGCAATACAACGTTCTCTTCATGTAGATTGCGATTAATGGATGGAAGTTTCCTGTATTTTGAGTAACAATACCAGAAAATGGCCTTTTTCTAACCTAAGCATAACCTCTAGGTCTCAAATAAAGAAATTATGGGATAGATCTCACACAAGTAAATTATGGGATAGAAAGGCCATTAAAGTCTTCAACTGTCATTTGCCGTTTCAAGAAAACGGCAAAAACACGAGTTACTGGCTTTTAAAGCTAAAGGCACACAAGATCTAGCATGTTTTCACAAAAGGGGGTTTTAGGTTCTAGGGCTCCTTTTGTGGTAACAGCGTAGATCTTGTGTGCCTTTAAGCTTTAAAAGCCAGTTACTCGTGTTTTTGCCGCTTTCTTGAAAGGGCAAATGACAGTTTACGACTTTTCTGGCCTTTCTTTCCAATAATTGATCTGTAGGTATTTTATGAGGGTGGTGTGGGGTGGGGAGGAGTAGTTCAAAAAATTTCGCGAAAAACCAACTTTGCCTGACGTATGGCGCAACGATTTGCTTAGTGAAAGATGTACATTTTCCACTAGGTCTGAGAAAAAAGGTGCATTTTTGGGATCAAAACGTTGAAAAGTGAGTTACTGGCTTTTAAAGCCAACAAGTACGCATTAATTTACTTGTGTAACCTAAATTTCAAAGTGGCGCCATTTCTCGACCTTTTAATGGATTTCGATGCACTATACGGCAATACAACGGCCTCTTCCTGTACTTTCAGACTGGCGTGCCAGTTTTGCCCTATTTGGAGTAGAAAATCCGAAAATGTGTTTTTTTGTAACCTAACCTTAATCTCTCAAAGTTACTTGTGTACCCTAATATCTTCAAAGTGGCGCCATTTCTCGAGCTTTCAATGGATTTCGATGCACTATACGGCAATACAACGTTCTCTTCATGTAGATTGCGATTAATGGATGGAAGTTTCCTGTATTTTGAGTAACAATACCAGAAAATGGCCTTTTTCTAACCTAAGCATAACCTCTAGGTCTCAAATAAAGAAATTATGGGATAGATCTCACACAAGTAAATTATGGGATAGAAAGGCCATTAAAGTCTTCAACTGTCATTTGCCGTTTCAAGAAAACGGCAAAAACACGAGTTACTGGCTTTTAAAGCTAAAGGCACACAAGATTCTTGTGTGCCTTTAAGCTTTAAAAGCCAGTTACTCGTGTTTTTGCCGCTTTCTTGAAAGGGCAAATGACAGTTTACGACTTTTCTGGCCTTTCTTTCCAATAATTGATCTGTAGGTATTTTATGAGGGTGGTGTGGGGTGGGGAGGAGTAGTTCAAAAAATTTCGCGAAAAACCAACTTTGCCTGACGTATGGCGCAACGATTTGCTTAGTGAAAGATGTACATTTTCCACTAGGTCTGAGAAAAAAGGTGCATTTTTGGGATCAAAACGTTGAAAAGTGAGTTACTGGCTTTTAAAGCCAACAAGTACGCATTAATTTACTTGTGTAACCTAAATTTCAAAGTGGCGCCATTTCTCGACCTTTTAATGGATTTCGATGCACTATACGGCAATACAACGGCCTCTTCCTGTACTTTCAGACTGGCGTGCCAGTTTTGCCCTATTTGGAGTAGAAAATCCGAAAATGTGTTTTTTTGTAACCTAACCTTAATCTCTCAAAGTTACTTGTGTACCCTAATATCTTCAAAGTGGCGCCATTTCTCGAGCTTTCAATGGATTTCGATGCACTATACGGCAATACAACGTTCTCTTCATGTAGATTGCGATTAATGGATGGAAGTTTCCTGTATTTTGAGTAACAATACCAGAAAATGGCCTTTTTCTAACCTAAGCATAACCTCTAGGTCTCAAATAAAGAAATTATGGGATAGATCTCACACAAGTAAATTATGGGATAGAAAGGCCATTAAAGTCTTCAACTGTCATTTGCCGTTTCAAGAAAACGGCAAAAACACGAGTTACTGGCTTTTAAAGCTAAAGGCACACAAGATCTAGCATGTTTTCACAAAAGGGGGTTTTAGGTTCTAGGGCTCCTTTTGTGGAAACAGCGTAGATCTTGTGTGCCTTTAAGCTTTAAAAGCCAGTTACTCGTGTTTTTGCCGCTTTCTTGAAAGGGCAAATGACAGTTTACGACTTTTCTGGCCTTTCTTTCCAATAATTGATCTGTAGGTATTTTATGAGGGTGGTGTGGGGTGGGGAGGAGTAGTTCAAAAAATTTCGCGAAAAACCAACTTTGCCTGACGTATGGCGCAACGATTTGCTTAGTGAAAGATGTACATTTTCCACTAGGTCTGAGAAAAAAGGTGCATTTTTGGGATCAAAACGTTGAAAAGTGAGTTACTGGCTTTTAAAGCCAACAAGTACGCATTAATTTACTTGTGTAACCTAAATTTCAAAGTGGCGCCATTTCTCGACCTTTTAATGGATTTCGATGCACTATACGGCAATACAACGGCCTCTTCCTGTACTTTCAGACTGGCGTGCCAGTTTTGCCCTATTTGGAGTAGAAAATCCGAAAATGTGTTTTTTTGTAACCTAACCTTAATCTCTCAAAGTTACTTGTGTACCCTAATATCTTCAAAGTGGCGCCATTTCTCGAGCTTTCAATGGATTTCGATGCACTATACGGCAATACAACGTTCTCTTCATGTAGATTGCGATTAATGGATGGAAGTTTCCTGTATTTTGAGTAACAATACCAGAAAATGGCCTTTTTCTAACCTAAGCATAACCTCTAGGTCTCAAATAAAGAAATTATGGGATAGATCTCACACAAGTAAATTATGGGATAGAAAGGCCATTAAAGTCTTCAACTGTCATTTGCCGTTTCAAGAAAACGGCAAAAACACGAGTTACTGGCTTTTAAAGCTAAAGGCACACAAGATCTAGCATGTTTTCACAAAAGGGGGTTTTAGGTTCTAGGGCTCCTTTTGTGGAAACAGCGTAGATCTTGTGTGCCTTTAAGCTTTAAAAGCCAGTTACTCGTGTTTTTGCCGCTTTCTTGAAAGGGCAAATGACAGTTTACGACTTTTCTGGCCTTTCTTTCCAATAATTGATCTGTAGGTATTTTATGAGGGTGGTGTGGGGTGGGGAGGAGTAGTTCAAAAAATTTCGCGAAAAACCAACTTTGCCTGACGTATGGCGCAACGATTTGCTTAGTGAAAGATGTACATTTTCCACTAGGTCTGAGAAAAAAGGTGCATTTTTGGGATCAAAACGTTGAAAAGTGAGTTACTGGCTTTTAAAGCCAACAAGTACGCATTAATTTACTTGTGTAACCTAAATTTCAAAGTGGCGCCATTTCTCGACCTTTTAATGGATTTCGATGCACTATACGGCAATACAACGGCCTCTTCCTGTACTTTCAGACTGGCGTGCCAGTTTTGCCCTATTTGGAGTAGAAAATCCGAAAATGTGTTTTTTTGTAACCTAACCTTAATCTCTCAAAGTTACTTGTGTACCCTAATATCTTCAAAGTGGCGCCATTTCTCGAGCTTTCAATGGATTTCGATGCACTATACGGCAATACAACGTTCTCTTCATGTAGATTGCGATTAATGGATGGAAGTTTCCTGTATTTTGAGTAACAATACCAGAAAATGGCCTTTTTCTAACCTAAGCATAACCTCTAGGTCTCAAATAAAGAAATTATGGGATAGATCTCACACAAGTAAATTATGGGATAGAAAGGCCATTAAAGTCTTCAACTGTCATTTGCCGTTTCAAGAAAACGGCAAAAACACGAGTTACTGGCTTTTAAAGCTAAAGGCACACAAGATCTAGCATGTTTTCACAAAAGGGGGTTTTAGGTTCTAGGGCTCCTTTTGTGGTAACAGCGTAGATCTTGTGTGCCTTTAAGCTTTAAAAGCCAGTTACTCGTGTTTTTGCCGCTTTCTTGAAAGGGCAAATGACAGTTTACGACTTTTCTGGCCTTTCTTTCCAATAATTGATCTGTAGGTATTTTATGAGGGTGGTGTGGGGTGGGGAGGAGTAGTTCAAAAAATTTCGCGAAAAACCAACTTTGCCTGACGTATGGCGCAACGATTTGCTTAGTGAAAGATGTACATTTTCCACTAGGTCTGAGAAAAAAGGTGCATTTTTGGGATCAAAACGTTGAAAAGTGAGTTACTGGCTTTTAAAGCCAACAAGTACGCATTAATTTACTTGTGTAACCTAAATTTCAAAGTGGCGCCATTTCTCGACCTTTTAATGGATTTCGATGCACTATACGGCAATACAACGGCCTCTTCCTGTACTTTCAGACTGGCGTGCCAGTTTTGCCCTATTTGGAGTAGAAAATCCGAAAATGTGTTTTTTTGTAACCTAACCTTAATCTCTCAAAGTTACTTGTGTACCCTAATATCTTCAAAGTGGCGCCATTTCTCGAGCTTTCAATGGATTTCGATGCACTATACGGCAATACAACGTTCTCTTCATGTAGATTGCGATTAATGGATGGAAGTTTCCTGTATTTTGAGTAACAATACCAGAAAATGGCCTTTTTCTAACCTAAGCATAACCTCTAGGTCTCAAATAAAGAAATTATGGGATAGATCTCACACAAGTAAATTATGGGATAGAAAGGCCATTAAAGTCTTCAACTGTCATTTGCCGTTTCAAGAAAACGGCAAAAACACGAGTTACTGGCTTTTAAAGCTAAAGGCACACAAGATTCTTGTGTGCCTTTAAGCTTTAAAAGCCAGTTACTCGTGTTTTTGCCGCTTTCTTGAAAGGGCAAATGACAGTTTACGACTTTTCTGGCCTTTCTTTCCAATAATTGATCTGTAGGTATTTTATGAGGGTGGTGTGGGGTGGGGAGGAGTAGTTCAAAAAATTTCGCGAAAAACCAACTTTGCCTGACGTATGGCGCAACGATTTGCTTAGTGAAAGATGTACATTTTCCACTAGGTCTGAGAAAAAAGGTGCATTTTTGGGATCAAAACGTTGAAAAGTGAGTTACTGGCTTTTAAAGCCAACAAGTACGCATTAATTTACTTGTGTAACCTAAATTTCAAAGTGGCGCCATTTCTCGACCTTTTAATGGATTTCGATGCACTATACGGCAATACAACGGCCTCTTCCTGTACTTTCAGACTGGCGTGCCAGTTTTGCCCTATTTGGAGTAGAAAATCCGAAAATGTGTTTTTTTGTAACCTAACCTTAATCTCTCAAAGTTACTTGTGTACCCTAATATCTTCAAAGTGGCGCCATTTCTCGAGCTTTCAATGGATTTCGATGCACTATACGGCAATACAACGTTCTCTTCATGTAGATTGCGATTAATGGATGGAAGTTTCCTGTATTTTGAGTAACAATACCAGAAAATGGCCTTTTTCTAACCTAAGCATAACCTCTAGGTCTCAAATAAAGAAATTATGGGATAGATCTCACACAAGTAAATTATGGGATAGAAAGGCCATTAAAGTCTTCAACTGTCATTTGCCGTTTCAAGAAAACGGCAAAAACACGAGTTACTGGCTTTTAAAGCTAAAGGCACACAAGATCTAGCATGTTTTCACAAAAGGGGGTTTTAGGTTCTAGGGCTCCTTTTGTGGAAACAGCGTAGATCTTGTGTGCCTTTAAGCTTTAAAAGCCAGTTACTCGTGTTTTTGCCGCTTTCTTGAAAGGGCAAATGACAGTTTACGACTTTTCTGGCCTTTCTTTCCAATAATTGATCTGTAGGTATTTTATGAGGGTGGTGTGGGGTGGGGAGGAGTAGTTCAAAAAATTTCGCGAAAAACCAACTTTGCCTGACGTATGGCGCAACGATTTGCTTAGTGAAAGATGTACATTTTCCACTAGGTCTGAGAAAAAAGGTGCATTTTTGGGATCAAAACGTTGAAAAGTGAGTTACTGGCTTTTAAAGCCAACAAGTACGCATTAATTTACTTGTGTAACCTAAATTTCAAAGTGGCGCCATTTCTCGACCTTTTAATGGATTTCGATGCACTATACGGCAATACAACGGCCTCTTCCTGTACTTTCAGACTGGCGTGCCAGTTTTGCCCTATTTGGAGTAGAAAATCCGAAAATGTGTTTTTTTGTAACCTAACCTTAATCTCTCAAAGTTACTTGTGTACCCTAATATCTTCAAAGTGGCGCCATTTCTCGAGCTTTCAATGGATTTCGATGCACTATACGGCAATACAACGTTCTCTTCATGTAGATTGCGATTAATGGATGGAAGTTTCCTGTATTTTGAGTAACAATACCAGAAAATGGCCTTTTTCTAACCTAAGCATAACCTCTAGGTCTCAAATAAAGAAATTATGGGATAGATCTCACACAAGTAAATTATGGGATAGAAAGGCCATTAAAGTCTTCAACTGTCATTTGCCGTTTCAAGAAAACGGCAAAAACACGAGTTACTGGCTTTTAAAGCTAAAGGCACACAAGATCTAGCATGTTTTCACAAAAGGGGGTTTTAGGTTCTAGGGCTCCTTTTGTGGAAACAGCGTAGATCTTGTGTGCCTTTAAGCTTTAAAAGCCAGTTACTCGTGTTTTTGCCGCTTTCTTGAAAGGGCAAATGACAGTTTACGACTTTTCTGGCCTTTCTTTCCAATAATTGATCTGTAGGTATTTTATGAGGGTGGTGTGGGGTGGGGAGGAGTAGTTCAAAAAATTTCGCGAAAAACCAACTTTGCCTGACGTATGGCGCAACGATTTGCTTAGTGAAAGATGTACATTTTCCACTAGGTCTGAGAAAAAAGGTGCATTTTTGGGATCAAAACGTTGAAAAGTGAGTTACTGGCTTTTAAAGCCAACAAGTACGCATTAATTTACTTGTGTAACCTAAATTTCAAAGTGGCGCCATTTCTCGACCTTTTAATGGATTTCGATGCACTATACGGCAATACAACGGCCTCTTCCTGTACTTTCAGACTGGCGTGCCAGTTTTGCCCTATTTGGAGTAGAAAATCCGAAAATGTGTTTTTTTGTAACCTAACCTTAATCTCTCAAAGTTACTTGTGTACCCTAATATCTTCAAAGTGGCGCCATTTCTCGAGCTTTCAATGGATTTCGATGCACTATACGGCAATACAACGTTCTCTTCATGTAGATTGCGATTAATGGATGGAAGTTTCCTGTATTTTGAGTAACAATACCAGAAAATGGCCTTTTTCTAACCTAAGCATAACCTCTAGGTCTCAAATAAAGAAATTATGGGATAGATCTCACACAAGTAAATTATGGGATAGAAAGGCCATTAAAGTCTTCAACTGTCATTTGCCGTTTCAAGAAAACGGCAAAAACACGAGTTACTGGCTTTTAAAGCTAAAGGCACACAAGATCTAGCATGTTTTCACAAAAGGGGGTTTTAGGTTCTAGGGCTCCTTTTGTGGAAACAGCGTAGATCTTGTGTGCCTTTAAGCTTTAAAAGCCAGTTACTCGTGTTTTTGCCGCTTTCTTGAAAGGGCAAATGACAGTTTACGACTTTTCTGGCCTTTCTTTCCAATAATTGATCTGTAGGTATTTTATGAGGGTGGTGTGGGGTGGGGAGGAGTAGTTCAAAAAATTTCGCGAAAAACCAACTTTGCCTGACGTATGGCGCAACGATTTGCTTAGTGAAAGATGTACATTTTCCACTAGGTCTGAGAAAAAAGGTGCATTTTTGGGATCAAAACGTTGAAAAGTGAGTTACTGGCTTTTAAAGCCAACAAGTACGCATTAATTTACTTGTGTAACCTAAATTTCAAAGTGGCGCCATTTCTCGACCTTTTAATGGATTTCGATGCACTATACGGCAATACAACGGCCTCTTCCTGTACTTTCAGACTGGCGTGCCAGTTTTGCCCTATTTGGAGTAGAAAATCCGAAAATGTGTTTTTTTGTAACCTAACCTTAATCTCTCAAAGTTACTTGTGTACCCTAATATCTTCAAAGTGGCGCCATTTCTCGAGCTTTCAATGGATTTCGATGCACTATACGGCAATACAACGTTCTCTTCATGTAGATTGCGATTAATGGATGGAAGTTTCCTGTATTTTGAGTAACAATACCAGAAAATGGCCTTTTTCTAACCTAAGCATAACCTCTAGGTCTCAAATAAAGAAATTATGGGATAGATCTCACACAAGTAAATTATGGGATAGAAAGGCCATTAAAGTCTTCAACTGTCATTTGCCGTTTCAAGAAAACGGCAAAAACACGAGTTACTGGCTTTTAAAGCTAAAGGCACACAAGATCTAGCATGTTTTCACAAAAGGGGGTTTTAGGTTCTAGGGCTCCTTTTGTGGAAACAGCGTAGATCTTGTGTGCCTTTAAGCTTTAAAAGCCAGTTACTCGTGTTTTTGCCGCTTTCTTGAAAGGGCAAATGACAGTTTACGACTTTTCTGGCCTTTCTTTCCAATAATTGATCTGTAGGTATTTTATGAGGGTGGTGTGGGGTGGGGAGGAGTAGTTCAAAAAATTTCGCGAAAAACCAACTTTGCCTGACGTATGGCGCAACGATTTGCTTAGTGAAAGATGTACATTTTCCACTAGGTCTGAGAAAAAAGGTGCATTTTTGGGATCAAAACGTTGAAAAGTGAGTTACTGGCTTTTAAAGCCAACAAGTACGCATTAATTTACTTGTGTAACCTAAATTTCAAAGTGGCGCCATTTCTCGACCTTTTAATGGATTTCGATGCACTATACGGCAATACAACGGCCTCTTCCTGTACTTTCAGACTGGCGTGCCAGTTTTGCCCTATTTGGAGTAGAAAATCCGAAAATGTGTTTTTTTGTAACCTAACCTTAATCTCTCAAAGTTACTTGTGTACCCTAATATCTTCAAAGTGGCGCCATTTCTCGAGCTTTCAATGGATTTCGATGCACTATACGGCAATACAACGTTCTCTTCATGTAGATTGCGATTAATGGATGGAAGTTTCCTGTATTTTGAGTAACAATACCAGAAAATGGCCTTTTTCTAACCTAAGCATAACCTCTAGGTCTCAAATAAAGAAATTATGGGATAGATCTCACACAAGTAAATTATGGGATAGAAAGGCCATTAAAGTCTTCAACTGTCATTTGCCGTTTCAAGAAAACGGCAAAAACACGAGTTACTGGCTTTTAAAGCTAAAGGCACACAAGAATCTTGTGTGCCTTTAAGCTTTAAAAGCCAGTTACTCGTGTTTTTGCCGCTTTCTTGAAAGGGCAAATGACAGTTTACGACTTTTCTGGCCTTTCTTTCCAATAATTGATCTGTAGGTATTTTATGAGGGTGGTGTGGGGTGGGGAGGAGTAGTTCAAAAAATTTCGCGAAAAACCAACTTTGCCTGACGTATGGCGCAACGATTTGCTTAGTGAAAGATGTACATTTTCCACTAGGTCTGAGAAAAAAGGTGCATTTTTGGGATCAAAACGTTGAAAAGTGAGTTACTGGCTTTTAAAGCCAACAAGTACGCATTAATTTACTTGTGTAACCTAAATTTCAAAGTGGCGCCATTTCTCGACCTTTTAATGGATTTCGATGCACTATACGGCAATACAACGGCCTCTTCCTGTACTTTCAGACTGGCGTGCCAGTTTTGCCCTATTTGGAGTAGAAAATCCGAAAATGTGTTTTTTTGTAACCTAACCTTAATCTCTCAAAGTTACTTGTGTACCCTAATATCTTCAAAGTGGCGCCATTTCTCGAGCTTTCAATGGATTTCGATGCACTATACGGCAATACAACGTTCTCTTCATGTAGATTGCGATTAATGGATGGAAGTTTCCTGTATTTTGAGTAACAATACCAGAAAATGGCCTTTTTCTAACCTAAGCATAACCTCTAGGTCTCAAATAAAGAAATTATGGGATAGATCTCACACAAGTAAATTATGGGATAGAAAGGCCATTAAAGTCTTCAACTGTCATTTGCCGTTTCAAGAAAACGGCAAAAACACGAGTTACTGGCTTTTAAAGCTAAAGGCACACAAGATCTAGCATGTTTTCACAAAAGGGGGTTTTAGGTTCTAGGGCTCCTTTTGTGGAAACAGCGTAGATATACTTTAACAAAGTTACACAAGCTTTAAAAAGTATGTACAATGTATGTATTTGTGGATATATACATTCTTTATATTCACAAAATATGTGAATAAAAAGCAAATGATGGAAAGCACTCTTGTAAACTTAAGCCTTGTTTACACAACAAAATTCAGGAGTGCCGATGATTTAGGGCACAGCGCTCTTCATTATTTTAGTACATGGCAAAAATCATACATACATACATTGCTTTTCTATACCTTTTTTAAAGGTAGAAAGCGAGTTAGCCATGCGTAGATTAGATGGCAGATTGTTCCAAACGATTGCACCACTATAGCTGAAGGAACGTTTCATGTAGTTGGTGCGTGGTTTTGGAAGAGATAGCTTATTTTAAGGAGTCCTGTAATTGATAGTTACCGGTAGTCTTATGTGGGATAAACATTTCCTGGAGATAAAGAGTGTCAGTGCCAAACTTCTCGTCGTGGGCCCAAATTTAAGAGTGCAGTGCCCAAAATACTTGTTGTGTAGATTAGTCTTTAGTTTCATGTAATTGATATACCTGTATGCTGATTTTATTTTTGTCCCTTTTTCAGCCTTGTCAAGAATCCATCAGACAGAGCAGATCTCAAGTCCCTGATAGTAAGCTCAATTTCTTATCCTCATGTTGTACTAATACCATGAATAATTCCATCTATATCCTTCTTTCTTTGCATAAGTTTACTACAGTTTACATTATTTCATTTCAGAAAAAAAGACTAAAATGACGCTTACGGAAAAATAGTTCTCCTCAGATTCTACATTTTCTTACACAAATGCATGTTTCACATCAAATATAGGCTTTCAAGTTTCCACTAACCTCACTTTCTGTCCCTGAACACTGAAACTTGCCCAGCACCAAGCCATCCATTCCATAAGCATGCCAGAGCAAGCTAAATTCAACCACTCTGACCTCAAAGCATGCCGGAAATATTGTGTTACAATTTACACAAAACAAACACACCAATATATTTTGGCATCCATAAGGAACATTTGGGAAACATGGTTTTTCAGCCGAGGTTCCCTTTAATGACTTTCAATGGTATACTTTAAGACTGTCGATGAACTGTGGAGCCCTTGAAGATTTTTGTGGTAATGGGTAATTTGCGTTTGGTTTTACTACACTCAATTGAAAACCGCTCCATTACAGTGCGATTACAGTAACCACTTTGACAACGAGAACTAAACACACTGCACAACGACAATAAAGCATCCCAAAGTATCAATCCGAGCAGATATCCACGCGATTTTCTTCATTCAAGATTTCGACTTCAGAACAAGTCCACAAAATTTGTCTTTTACCGGATCAAATCTCGAGCAAGTTGAAATGCTATTGTCTTTTACTCAACACTGATTGGCTCAAGTAACCGTAAGTTGAAATGCTATTGTCTTTTACTCAACACTGATTGGCTCAAGTAACCGTAAGTTGGGATGCTTTGTTTTCGTTCTGCAATGTGATTGGTTCTCGTTGTCTATTAAAGTGGCCCCAATTACAGTAGTCGCACTCACTGTAATGTGTATTATCACTTTAACAAAAATAATGTCTTTCTTACAGGAACACCCTTTCATCAAGAAGGCTGAAGAAGAAGCATCAGATTTTGCCAGTTGGGTCGGCAGCATTCAAGCCTTATCAGCGAATTCACAGTAATTAATGTATAATGCATTATGCATTAGACATACTTCTTGCATAAATAAGCGAGGAACAATTTGGAGCTTGGTAAAAAGTGAAGTAAGGGATTTGAACCGTAAGCTACAATTCACTCTTTTCACCTGGTGGCCATCTTGGATTCAAAGGGAGGCAATCCTTTGTTTTTGCCAGGTTAGCCTCGTAATGAGGGATAGTCAAAACGAAGCTAACCTGGCAAAAACATAGGGTTGCCTCGCTTTGAATCCAAGATGGCCACCAGGTGAAAAGAGTGAATGACCTTATTCAGATTTATTAAAATAGGCCTTTTGCAGGCAACAGTCACGTGCTGATATATCGCTTCAATAACCAATAAATTGCGCTCATGATCCCATGGGAAAGGCTTTACTGGATGGCAAACAAACTTCAAAACGCTGTTTTAGAAAGCTCGACAATCGATTGGAGGTGTAAAATAGCATTTACAAACAGGTTTTGTTGATAAGACTACAGCACCGATCTCGTGCCTTCAAATGATTGAAGTCAGATATTATTTGCCGCCCAGTACAACCACGTGATCGTATCCAGTAAAAGACCCATTCCTGTGGTTCAGAAGTGATGGAAAACGTTTTGTATAATGGAGAGTGTCCTAGTGGTAGATAACCAGTCCACTGTGTCTTTCATTCACATTTTTTACATTGATTTAAAAAGGAAATATAAAGGGATATATACATGTAGCTGTTCTCCAGGGTTCACACAGTCCTGGAAAGTCATCGAATTTCAGAAATAATTTTCCAGGTCTGGAAAAGTCATGGAAATTTACAAAAATGTCAAAAGTCATGGAATTTTATCATCGACCATTGGAATGTTTTCCTTGCAGAATTCTAGATAGATTAGTAGGTTCTCTTTCAGCTCTCTTCATCATTATCCATCTGGTACTTGATGATTTTGACTTGGTTGTATTAAAACCGGCGGATCCTGGCTACATGCTAAATATAATATGTTACGTTGAAATAAGGACGTGCTCCATTGGTAGTATTCCTTCCTTTGTAAAAGACGGGCCCAGTTAAAAAAATGACGTTTTCTAGATTTTCTTGTCTCTTAATTTGAGTCCTTGATTTTTTAATTTCGTCATGGAAAAGTCATGGAATCATTATAACTTTCCTGTGTGAACTCTGTTCTCGCTTTGTCTGGCACAGGCATTTTGCAAAACACAAATCAATCAGCATTACTATTCTGGTTGCATTGACATTCCTATAATTAGTGTTTCTTGTTTATAAAATTATGTATTTCTTTTGGTATTCAAAAATATGAAAGGCAAAAGACTAGGTTGGTATTCGAAATTTACCAGTGAACACGAGGTCTACAGACTTAATCTCATGCACTCGGAAGTTAAATGTTCATAATACAAGTCAAATTTGTAACTCCGACAATATATGCAGAGCTGTGAATAGCCCACCTTCTCGCTGGTATTTAGGAGTATTTAACTTCAGAATGAGATTAGCACTGAGCAAATGCGTCTATAGTGATCGTGTACAGCGGTAGTTTAGTATACCAAACTGGTATTCAGCTAATGGGTTTATAGCAAGACAGTCGGAAGTTTTTTAGGCCAAATGGGTGAGAAAGCTACGTTCATTAAATTTAAATTAGCTTGGCTGAAAACAAATTGGTGTTTAGCCTCTGATTAGACAACTCAGTTCTTGCACTTTGGTTATGCTCTGGGTACTCTAAATAAATGACTTTGTCGAAACGGAAAATGTACTTTGATAAATCCAGTTCTTGTACCAGGACAGTACGTACATGTCGTATGATATACATCATGTATTGCTTAATCCTGTTTTTTTTTTGTTTGTGACTATTTTCCGTTTCGTTTGGTATTATTTTCATGCCATACAAAGCAATACACGCAGCGTTTCGTATGGGATGCTTCTCCAAGAACTGTTCCGAAATAGAAATTCAATTATTTCAATCAGATAGGTTTTCCTGATATGAACATGCATGCTAAATTTGCAAACTCCACGACAGCAATAGACTTTATTTGCATGCCAGTAACTTGTAGTATTGAAAGTATATGGTAAACTCATTCCATTCCATTCCTTTGTATCTCTGTGTTTGGTTTTTGGACTTCCTTTCCTCTTTTCAGTCGGCGTCATCAGTTTCATACTACTAAATATCAGTAGAAAGAATACGCAGCTTTATTCGAAATATCTTTGTAGTAGTTATCTCGCCGTTTTCCATGCCAGAAAATCGAGCAGTGTTTCGTGTGATCTCCGATGTCGACCATCGCTGGATCCTAAGTTCCACCATGGCTTTTTCATGTATTTTTAAAGAAATGGATGTGTTACTACATTGAAGTTGGCTGGGTATATCAGAGTGTTAGTGAAATACCCACAGCAGAATATAAGAATTATGATAACATTATCCACTTCAATTCATAGCCAATTTTGTAAGTCTTCGTAAAGTAAAGTTTCATAAAATAAGAACACGAGGTAGCCGAAAGTTAATCCTCCCTTAAAATCGCAGTTTCCAACTACGGTATTGTACAGAAATAGTTCTTATTTTGACTTCTTGTTTTCAAAATATTTCATGCGAGGGAGACTTCAACATACATTGTACGTGGTCAAGCTAACTGGAGGGGTGTCTGTGTGTCCATTAGGTGATTTTGTGGGCTGCCAATTGGCCCTTTGCATTTTCCTCATATATTTCATGTAGAGTTTAGTAGTTCCAGCATCTGCGAAGTCGTCTTCAGTAGTGAATTTTAAGTTATTAAATGAATCTTGGGCAGGGAGTCTGACCGGCAAGGTTTTGTTCGTGATTGAGCTTCTGGCAAAGTCCAAAGCGAAGTGAGTTTTGAATACGGTCAAACAAGTTTTAAAAGGATTGGAAGCATAACCATTTTTCATTGAGAATCGGAATCGAGCAAAACAAAACTTGATTGATTGTGCAAAACTCTTTCATGGTTGTTTTATGAAGTATTGTATAATAATGTAATACTATAGGGCGCATACCATATGCCTTGATCACACAGCATTGTGTAAATGATAACTCCATATCTCTTTATCGCACACCGCACTTAATCGCCATTAGATGGGAATTTGCAAATATATTTTTTATCGGCTTTCATATGGATATTTCCAGAAAATAATATAGAAACCTGACTCTGTTGTAATTTAATTTGTGTGGGTTTATTTGCTTTCATAAGGCATGGAATGGAAAGTATGTATCAACGCTAAGGATCAGAACCCAAAGTTTTGTACCGCCACTTCAGTTTCTCTCATTCTGTGGTATTTGGGTGCGGTGTGTCTGGTTAAACTAAGGAAGTTTATATATGGTTACAGTATTCATTGATGTATGGTTATAGTACTCATTGATATTTGGTTACAGTACTCAATAGAATAAGAATGTGACTACTTCTCTACTGAAAAGGAAATTCCAATAAAATGTCAGACGTTACCACGCTCGTAGCCTTCTTTTTCGACTGTTTAATGTGAGTAGAGTTGGGATATCTCCGTACCCTTGTTCCAGAAATTATCATTTCCTCTTCCTTTCCTCCCTCTCGAATCCCTTTCCCACGTTGCGTGGACTACTTTTTCTGAGCCTGTTACTTTTCTTGTCCAAAGCACATGCAACTATTTCCATATTAGGGGAAAATGATGTAGATTGGAATTATTATAATTATCGTGTAATATCATAGTATGGACGGAAATACCAGTTATCGTGTATTAACATAGTATGGAAAAGGCTCTATAGTCTCACGATTTAAGATTAAAAGTTGGCGCGTGTAACATTAACTTCGACGCAGATCTCCGGCTGCGTTGTGGAGCATCGGGCTCTAATAAATCACAAGTAGTGAGGAGCAGTAGCATTCATCACCTTGTAAGTAAACAGTAATACCTTAAATTCTATGCGCTGCTCGATAGGCAGCCAGTGCAATTCTATAGGAAAATCACTGCCTGACGAGGTAATTCCACGTGTATAATTGCACGAAAAAAAAACGATATCGCACGAGTCGTGATATCGGTTTTTCGAGTGCAATTTAACGTGGAATTATCGAGTCAGGCATCTGATTTTCCTTGAATCGCATAGTTCGATGAATTACTTGAAGATTTAGTACTTTTGTTGATAGTTTGCTAAGTTATAAATAGCGCGCGTAGTCTACAGGGTGATTCCACTCTGAATCACCACTCCGTCTCGGCCAATCAGCGTCTGATTTCGCAAATACACCGTGCGATTCAGCTTTGGCTATGCGATTCTATAAGAAGTTGGGTACGTGGTCTGACTTGCGAGACAAGGTAACGAGCCTAGCCGCTGAATTTCTGAATTTCTTAGGAATGCCGTAGAGCAACGAATTACAATTGTCAAGCTTTGACGTGACAAATGTGTGAACTAAAATCTTGGCTATATCTACACTTGGAAACTTTCTAATGCGTGATATGTTCCTAATAGCATAAAAAGAAGATTTGCATAATACGCTTGTCCAGTGAAAGAGTCGTGTCGAATATGACTCCAATGTTCATCTCGGAATTCGAAAGCCCAACATATGCAGCAGCGACTTGAATATCGTCCAATATTGGAGCGGGATGGTGCTTAGCGTGGAATACCAACATCTCCGTCTTATCATCATCTTACGCAACATCCATTTATCAATATCCGTTACACAGGCTTCCAGCTTAAATCGTGCACGGTCAAGATCACCTGCAAAAAATTATTTAAAAGTTACGTAGACTTGAGTGTCGTCGGCGTAGAGGTGGAACGATACTCCATGGTGTCTCATCATATCACCCAACGGCGCTGTATAAAGCAGATACAGTATTGGGCCCAGCACAGAGCTGTAAGGAACTCCGCAATCCAAAGGACGACTGGAAGAGCGCGAATTGCCAATCGAGAAGAATTGCATACGTCTACTGAGATAGGACTTGAACCAAGCGTGAGCCTTGCCTTCAATGCCAAATCGATTAGTGAGTCTTGCGAGTAATATTTGGTGATCGACCGTGTCGAATGCAGCCGATCGATCCAACAATAATAGGATGACGCACTAATCCTGATCAATCGCTTGTAGAATGTCGTTCTGTACTCTTAGTAATGCTGATTCAGTACTATGACCGGATTTGTAGGATAACCGATTTCAATCGTCAAAGTTAGCTGTAGACTGAAACAATGCTATTAAGTCGGTCTCAGTTGCATAGTCGATCCGCTGAGTAGCCACCACTCTCGTATGATTTAGAGATGAACATGAAGGAGTGTTCACAGAGGAGTATTCCTCTTCCCACATTATATTCTCACACAACACTGTAGACGGTAGAGTTATTTTTAGCATAGAGTTTCCCGCGAGAAGAAACAAAGGCCGTCACTTTTAACCAATCAGGATGCACTGAAAAATTGTAATTAACACGGTTCGAACTGCTAAAAAATACTAAAGCGACAACGTAATCGCATACCAGAACTTCGCGGCTATAAATAGACACACCATCTACTGTGTTAGGGGCCAACACAAGGGCACAGGAACACTCCTGTGTAATATACTCCTGGCAGACGTTATATGCGGGACAAGAACAACGTAACTAACGAACGCCCTTCAGGTCCAGCAAAACAAGGCAGCCAAGTTAATAGATACACCCATGTGCTCTTCTGCCACTCATGCCTTGGTGACCTTCAACTGGAAACGTTTATATGAACGACGCCATGCGCATCGATGTATCTTCATTTTTAACTCGTGGATAATCCACGAGTTATTGGAGTGGGTGGAAAATATGCAAATGCGTCCGTGTGTTTCTCAGTTTTTCAGTCGATATATTATCGAAAACGTCGAATTTTAATCGGAATTTAATTAAAAGGACCTGGAGGGCTGGGGCGAGACCAAGCGTCGGCCAAGCAGAATACAGTCAGTGTTTTCCCTGTGATGCGCAAGAGAAGACAAACTCTTTAATATGGCAAAAAAAGCCAACTTCAAGGAAAGATGGGCATGCTATCGAAGTCCTGCAGCGACAAATTTAAATTAAAGAAAGGGTTCATTAGTCAATCAAATGTAATAATTGTATCAAATGTCTATGATTAATGTTGTCTGGGAGATATAGGGAATAGGACCTTAAGGTAAGTATCACCAGACCGAAATGAATTATGGTTAAGAGTTATATGACCTGCCATTGGAAATCTCAGTCTCAGCTAAATATGGATAAACAAACCGTAAGCTATCAGGCTATACATGATATTTTAAAAATGCCTTATTTCCTAATGCCATATTCCCGATTTATACCCTAATCCCTATCTCCCAGACAATATTAATATAATTGAAATAGCTGTAAAACAAAGAAAATAGGTTTACATAGCTTGGAATTGTTATCAACTGAGTATCAAAACACCCAACACCCTGATCAATTGATCATTTTTCACAATACAAAACTTAATTTAGGCCGGCCTTTCACTTTTAAGTATAATAATAATAATATTTAATTTATATTGCGCGCATTACATGTGAATATGTTCATGCGCGCATTACATATACGTCCAAATAAATAATAAATATATATATATATACGAACTATAGATCAAAGGCTAGTTTAAACAAGTAAGTCTTGAGTTGAGATTTAAAGCTTGGCAGGTTGCTTACATTACGTAGTTCGGAGGGTAATTTGTTCCACAGCTTAGGTGCGGCAGCCTTAAATGAATGATCACCAAGTGTGATTTTAGACTTGGCGCGTGCCGGCACCAAACGCAGAGAGTTACCAGAGCGTAGGTTGTATCCAGTAGGAGTAGATATATATACAAGTTCAGATAAATACAAGGGTGCTAGGCCATATAAACATTTAAACGTAATAATCAAAATCCTAAACTGAATACGATATACAACAGGTAGCCAATGAAGATCGGTGAGTACAGGTGTGATATGACAAAAGCGTGGTACATTCATAACAAGTCGAGCTGCAGCGTTCTGTACACGTTGAAGTTTAGCTATGTGAGATTTAGGGAGGCCGTATAGTAAACTGTTACAGTAATCGATCTTGCTAGTAATGAAAGCGTGTACAAGTAGTTTAGTAGTTTCGCATGAAATATATTTTCTAATGCGGCGTATGTTGTGTAGATGGTAAACAGGAACTACATATCTTATTTATATGGTGTACCATGCTTAAATTTGAGTCAAACCAGGCTCCGAGATTCTTCACAGCACTCGTTGATGGCTTGACCAACGAGCTACCTACTTTTACCTGTGCTAATGTAACTTTCTCGAGTTGTTTCCTAGTTCCCATTAACAAAAAATCAGTTTTATCAGCATTAAGTTAAGTTTATCAGTTAGCATTGGAAGAGAGTGCAGCAGCTTCATCGGTAGTATCATCAGCGTTAAAGGATAAATAAAGCTGAGTATCGTCTGCATAACAGTGGACTTGTGGGAGGTGTCTATCGATGACGGTAAATAACTTGCTGGAGTAGATAACAAATAACAATGGTCCGAGGCAGCTTCCTGTGGGACACCGAAGTCGAACCCAAAGGGTTTAGACAACACTCCATCAACTGTGACACGCTGAGATCTATTGGATATATACGACTTGAACCAATGCAGGGCCGCCTCCGATATTCCAAAGTCCATATGCATCCTACTTAATAATATCTGATGATCGACGGTGTCGAAGGCGGCGCTTAGATCGAGGAGAACAAGTAGGGTGATGTGTTGTTTGTCCATATTCATTAGTATGTCACTTTTCACTTTAAAGGGGCTATGTCATGGTACTGCGCATGTATCGAGTAATCGCTCGGTTTGTGCCGGCTGTTAATTGGGTACAAACAGTTAAACTTCCCTCCCTAAATGCTTGATTGAAAGGATTTTCAATATTTTCCCTGGAGACTGTTTATATACACTGTTTGTTTGTCATTTTGGTATATTTGCTTTGATTTTAAGCATCTCACATCGCCGAGAGTTTCGTTAGTTCATATCAAAATCGGTGAAAATAGCTGTTTCCCGCCCGGAACGCTAATGTGAATCTATTACCGTAACATAGCCCCTTTAAACTAACAATTATTCACTTCAGTCTCGGCGACTATTGGTGAATATTTATCCGAGACGAAGTCGAGGTAAATATTCACCAATAGTCGCCGAGACTGAAGTAAATAATTGTTTTAGTATAATTTCATCACTGAATATCAGAGAAATTAAAACTAGACAATATAGTATAAACTGAAAATCTGCTACGGCGAGTGCAAATTTATGGAAAGAAACCGCGAACTAGTTTTGTGGATTATAGCCATCACAGAATCAAAGACAATGGTAAATCAAGAGAAATGATTTCGGTACGAGATAAAGCTTGAAACACACGGTGAGAGAAGACTGAAGAGCATAACAGCAACCGGCTCCCTGAATTTAACTACAACTTGTTGTTTTCCTATCAAGAACCACGAGGAAAATAACTCGAGTACAAATCAGTTTTTAGTCGAACTATTCCCAAATTTGTAGGACCAGGTCTCGTGCATGTTATTTATTGCTCTAAGTAGATATTATTTCCCTGTGAAAGTTTGTGATTCATGAAGACATGAGGACCGAATAAACTCAACCCGAAACTCGTAAGTAAACTTTGTTTGTGAAGGCTTATGGATTAAAAAAAGCTTCAACTGAGTTTAGCCATACTTACTTAGTTGCTTCTTTGGTGGGTTGAGAATAATATTTATGTTTCATCTTTTGCCCTGTGAAGCAATTATCAGAATGATCAGTATACGTAAATAAAATGAGAGGGTTACCGTACCGTTCCGGAAGTTTTGAGTTTAACGCAGTTATTGGTTTCTAGGCCTTCACTCGTTTTATCAACTTTGCTTCCTGCGCAAAAGATGTAATGCTGCATTCTCTTCCACATCACACCTGATTCCTCACCTGAATGTTGTTTTACTGCAATTGGGACAGTATATTTTTCCTCGTGAGACAGCCGAGATGCTCTCACATCACGACTCACCCACAGGAAATGCTCTCACTTGCGCTTGGTTTAATAGTGTTATCAGTAGGCAGGGGACTTTTTCGACCGTTTCAAATCTCAGGGGAACCTTGCATACTGGGCACTCTCCAACTTCTATTTCTTCTTTAAGCCACTGGTTTATACAGATGTGCTCGCATGGACCCTGGACTGGTGAACGTAGAACACTAACGACAAACTGAGCAGCGTATTTCGGGTTGTGGTTCCACAAACCACTCTAGTGGTATGGGCGTGAAATTGGGTAAATGAATTAGGTTTTCTGGAACATGGCCGACCCCTGCCGAAGATGAGCTTCCTTGGCCCTTTTCTCTTGTTCCCCTTCACTTTTTCTGCAAAGTCGCTGCAAACTCTGCATTCGTTTTTTTGTGTGGTTGCCAGTCGTACGTTTCTCACTTTTTAAAAGTACTCTCAGTTTTGGATGGCTCGGGTTTCTCCCATTTTATTATTTTTTGTAATGCAGTTGTTGCACACTTTGGCTGCCACTCATCATCATCTAGCTCAGATTCAATATTAAAAAACCGGCGTAGACGATTTGCCGTTTTAAAATTAGTCGCCGGGAGAATAAGTGATGCGGTCTCGATCAATAAATTTTCCACAAATATGTACGGCAGGATATCGATTGACTTTGTCAAGGTGATAATCAACGGAGGTTGAAGTCATCCCTTTCGAGAGAAGTCAAACTGAGGTAAGTTAATATTGTTTTTTTAATGGTAGCAAAGAAGAACGACGTTTATGCCACTCCTTAGATAATTAAAAACATATTTTCACCCGCCTTTTCGCTTTTTTACGGTTTTCTTCTGAAAATGAATTTTCATTTGTTTTCGTGTTCGCACATGTACATTCGAACACTATTCGAGAACCACATGCAGGAACCGAATCAAAGCGGTATTGGTGAAGCGAATTCGAAGGTAAACAAATGAAAAACGGAAAAGGAAGGGACATCCTGATTGACCTTTATATGTTGCAAACAAACCAAATTTTATTCAGTGTTGAACGAGTTGACGTCGTGTATGCGCACAAAAAGTTCTCCTTTCCCGCAGATTTTTCGCGCCATTTTTGAATGGGTAGGAACGCCTCGTTAATTTCTGCATGAGCTAGCCGCGCGGTAACCTGGAACCTAATGTCTCGTGCGAGACAGTCGTGCCATCGCCAAACCCAGTACCTTGCACTTCCGCCTTACATGATTACACAGAGTAAACTTACCGATTCTCGCGCTTTCTTCTACAACATTAAACAACAATGGTAAGTGTTACGTGACTTTTCCCACATCTACCACATCTACATCTACATTTTTTCGTGTTAAAAGTTTCAAATTTATTGTTTTGTTGTGTGAAACGGTATGTACTGCAATGCACTTGGTAAGAATCTAAGCAAATCAGCCTTTAAATGCAAAATTACAACTATAATCACCACTTATTTAGCCAAATGTTTTCCCCTGTGCATTAAGTACACACAGGACCAATACAAGAACAAGTGTATATTTACTTTCGTATAATTGTGTACATGTATATTTGCATGGTTCTGTACGTGATCGAATAGACCACTAAAGTCTATTATACTTAACCTAGTCGACCTATTCCTGTTTTTATGTAATTTATATGTGTTTCAGACTAGATTAACGTAAGTTATTTCAGATCTATTTATTACTTATGCTTAGAATACCGTTCAAAATATCATGTGTCCCGTAAATGTTATTATCAGTGAGCTAACGAATTAAAGTACTTATCTGTTGTCCTAATTTGTTTGTTTCCGACTCCGTACGCGGAAGCTTCGAATTGCAGTTGCTATAAATCCCCTTGATGCCCAATCACTACAATCACTCAACGACCGTCAGTAAATGAGTTGATCGTTCTCTTTAACTAGTGCTTCAGTTTGAAACGTAGACTTGGCTACCGCTTCATCTGAACATTTAGAATGGGTGGGATCTATACGAGAGCCTCGATCGATGATCGAGCAATCCTCATCTCTGGTGAGAAAGACTTGGAAAAATTGTCTGTTCCCAGATTAACACCAGCTCTGACCTACTTGGAACTACTACAATGTGTATTTATCTATGATGCAACATTGATACAAGACCGCCCTTACCAAAACTGCAGATCGATGTTTAACATATATATGTGACAGATGACTACATATGTCTGCATATATGTCACATACATGTCACATATATATCACATACATGTATACGTAGCTGTTGGGAATTGTTTAAAGTACAGTTAATTCATTCAGGTGTATATAATTTCATTTTTTTAACTCGTGGATGCCCGCAAGCGCAGAACACGGGTTATTAGGGTTAGTGCTCTCCGATGGCGTTTTGGTATATACTTCATGGTTGTATTCCGTTCCATATATTGCCTCCCTGCATAATCATTACAGTATTATGCAGGGACACTATATGGAACGGAACACTACCGTAAAGTATATACCGGCATTTTGCTTAGCTCAGCGTTAATGTAGATAGAGATGGCCAGTTTATAAGTAAAGTGTTTTAAAGTCAATCATGAGTCTTCCTGAATTCGAAGTTCTGTATTCGGAATTCTCGAATGAGAAAATGAACTGAAATAACATAATATATTCACATAGGTTCCATCCTAAAAACATGTATTTTCTTTGATCGATCTTCCAGCCAGTTGACCTCCGGGTCATGCACTGTTTATATTTGATAAAACGTTTGCAAGTTACATTTGGCTAGGTTTAGATTCCCAAAAACTCAATTCTGCGCCGATATGGACCGTATAAATACTCGTTTTAACCTCTTCGATATGTGTTCAGCGGGGCATTTTGATTTAAAGATCAATATGATTTAGCTAAAACATTATGATCCATGCCTACACTAAATAATAACTTTGTCACACAATCCGGCTTGTTCAGATTGGAAGGTTCCAGAACTACTTAGACTGCATGCGTCAACACAATTAGCCATTTATATCAAGCTTTATAATATAAATTATGGGATCATCCTAAGAACATGCGATTTGATTGGATGCTCAGCGTGCTTGATTTTGTTATAAATGCACGCTCAAGAAAAAATCAAGCACGCCGAGAATCCAATCAAAACAAAACGTATCGGTGATTGTTTTTCGCGAGTTTAATTTCATAGACTCTAATTTCATAGACTGGGAAGAAAACATGTCCGACTTTGAGTTGTTAAGGTGTGTTGAAGAAAAGGAAAATAAAAGTCGCTTCCCAAAACTAAAAGAAAGTGATCGGCGAGAGAATTTAGCATCGGCTTCGTACTCTAAAGCGACCACAAAATGGGATGCTAAAACGTTTGAAGTTGAGAAAAGCAATGCCCACATTCTAATACAGTGTTACTCATTGAGAGTTTGATATAAAAAAATATTGTAATTTTAAAAGAAAAATGTGGTTTTTCTAACAGCCTGGTGAGAGGAAAGTGACAACACATGCACAACAACAAGACATGCATGACTCACCAATATATAACTCGACGATAACTGTAATAAGTCTGCTTTATGCTGAAACCTGAACAGTGAATTGCGAAGAATACAATGGGATTTCTCTGGTTTCATGTAGAAGTTCGTTTGAGAGGTTCTGGAATGTCCCTGAATGAAAAACGGGCGATACAACTTGCAGAGAACCCAGAACTGGCAGAATTTCAAAAGAGTAGATTATCTTTCATGTGTATAGCGGCCATGCCAACGAAGAGAGCCTCAAAAGCTACGCAACACGGCCATCAGAGCAGCAGTTACAACACTGTTCCTTGGGATAAAGAAAATATCCTTCTTCAGACCACAGAATCAGTAATCAGTGTCAACTATGCAGTTGTTGTAGAAAATAGTCGGCAATCCTCAATTCACGTGTCCAACTCTACTGCCGCTAATTCGCTAACGCTTTCTCTGTGAATGCATTTCCATCAGGCATTTTCAACGCTTGGCACTATCACAATCAGTGCAGATAAACCTCTCCTGTGCTGACCAGAAATTGTAAAAAGAAAGCACTTTGTTTCCTGCAACAGTTTTGACCAGATGACAATATTACAACCCATTGCATTTGACGGCTCTTGCAATTTCTGTCTTTCACTTTTATCGATTGACACGTTCTATTCTTAGCAGATTACTTCATCCAATAAGAAACGAGCTTTCAGATCGTCAATGTCAAGCTGTCACAATTGAACCAATCAGCGACGAAAAAAGTTGTAAGTCAAGTAGTAAAATGGGATTTTCGCTGTCGTCAGTTTGCTTTTAGATTTTTACGCGGGTTCTAAAGATAGCTTTATTTCCTTCGTCTACATTGAAGTTTATATTATAAAACAAACAAGAGCCCATCTGGGCTTTCACTCGGGCCACATGAGATTGAAGATGAAATACACTTTCATTTGAAATCCTCTTAGTATCAAGTCGTGCTTTAATTCGCCAGTGAGAACGTCAAAAAAACAGACTGGTCTATTAATCGCTTTTATGGCATGACTATGATAACGCAGGATTCGAACAACAGAATACTGGCAATTCAAGTGTATAAATGCAATACAATGACATATTCAGACTTTGAATTTGATTGAAAATAGATCAAAAACTCGGGGAAATGTCCGGCTAAAACTGTATGAATAAATGTGACATGAAACAAATTTCATAGCAAGAAAAAAATTGGAAGCTCTTCTAAGTCCGCTTCTCAAATTCACAGACTGTTTTACAAAAAACATTTGCGCTTATCGACACAAGAATTCAGTTGACCTTTCAAATAATTTATTCTGAGGTACGCATACTCTAAATCACAGATGTTAAATAAAGCGATAATTAGAAGAAAAAGTACATTACCAGACAAACTGAGAGGAAATTTATTCAAATCAAAAAGAGTTTACTTACAGTACTTACGTAACTGAACTTTCGTTTTGGATCTTTTGGTAGTTTCATCTTCAATCTCATGTGGCCCGAGTGAAAGCCCAGATGGGCTCTTGTTCTGTCGTAAAACATGCCTTAGCTGTACAAGACCGCCCACGATGGAATAGATTTCTGACAATGACTCATTGAAAGTGAATCTCCTTGTCTCGCCTTGTCTGAGAGCTTTGAACTTTCTTATCTGAGCGCGCCTGACGAGATCTAACCTTTGATGATAATTCGATACCCGTTGATATCCAAACGTGTTTGGATATTGTATTTCGCTTACGTTTCTAAATGTACATTGGATCTGTCCAAACAGCGCTGATCGAATGTATTACGGCTCCTGGTTGTTCATGTATTTTTATGGTCAACAAGAGCGCCAGTTGAAATATCCTGAGCCTGTTGGAAGGCTTTCGCCCTCGCGGGTCGACCATTTTGATTTACTGTATTAAATTCTGTAAATACATTAACCTGGCGATTGTTGCGTGACCAGCAAAGTGCAATCTGATTGGTGTGAATTTGACCTTTAGCGCATGCGCAGATCGCGTGCTACACTGAATAAAAATAAATAAATAACGACTTGCATTTTAAGACTCGGCGCTGCCACAGGCAGCCCGAGTAACAAGAGCCCATCTGGGCTTTCACTCGGGCCACATGAGAGTGAAGATGAAATACACTTTCATTTGAAACCCTCTTAGTAATAACCAAAGGGAATAATTATTAGCAGTCTTTAGGAGTGGCCGGTAGCGCGGTGACTTTCATTCTCTGCTCCCCTAGTATATATACATGTATGTAATTTAATATTTTTGTTTTCTCGTATGTAAATTAAAGTAGTTGATATTTTACTGTAAACACTACTTATTCATGCAACGGCACGTTTACAATTTAGTCTGCAGGTCCGGTAAAACTGCAGGTTCCAGTCGTAAACAGTCCGAATTTGACCAAAGTGAAACGATCGAGCTGCTCGCGTCCGTAGATATATATTTTTCTTCGTTTGCATTTTTGACATGATATAATTCTTCAAATGGCACCATTGTTTTATTTCTTATGTTTAATAATACAGTTCTCAGCTGTAAAAAAAATAGAACATTCTATGGAAGATTTCTTGTCCTAAAGTTTGGAAACGTAACACATGCATTTGACGCTAGAAAGTTCAGTACTCGTGGAAGTACGCAAGGTTAATTTACCAGTTTACTAGTTTGCACTATCGGCTGTTATGGAATGGAAACATACTTTCACAGCTTAATATGTATGTCGATTGGTCAGAAGGATATCTTGTTTAAATGCTACGGTCCTTTCGGCATCAGGAAATTTTTAAACGGGAGTTTTCGTACAGTATTTCAAGCTATATATGCTGTAGCGCGAGTTCAGTTAAGCCACAAATGTCCGTGAAACTAATACCGTGTTCATTATTATCGGTTTTCTCTATGGGTTCTCATGTATTCAATAATTACTTCTGGAGCTTCATATGCATGGCAATTGGTCACAATGATTTCCTCTTTCAGTTTTTCCCTTTAGTTTGGACATTAGGGATATATCCTTGGAGATTTCGTACTGTTTAGCGACCACGAAAGTGCGTAAACAAACTGTCACAAGCGGTTTCATAGCAGCTCGATGTTTGACTCCCATATAGTCGATGATAACTTATATAGCTTCATATGTACGTCGATTGCTCACAAGGATTTCCTATTTCAGTTTTTCCCGTTAGTTTGGACATTAGGGATTTATTCTTGGAGATTTCGTACAGTTTGGCGACCGGTGTGTTGAAAGTAGAAAAGTTCGCTTGAAATTTAATACATGGGAACAAAGAAAAAACGAGATCTAACCTTTGATTATAATTCGAGACCCGTTGATATCCAAACGTGTTTGGATATTGTATTTCGCTTACGTTTCTAAATGTACATTGGATCTGTCCAAACAGCGCTGATCGAATGTATTACGGCTCCTGGTTGTTCATGTATTTTTATGGTCAACAAGAGCGCCAGTTGAAATATCCTGAGCCTGTTGGAAGGCTTTCGCCCTCGCGGGTCGACCATTTTGATTTACTGTATTCACTTATGTAAATACATTTAACCTGGCGATTGTTGCGTGACCAGCACAGTGCAATCTGATTGGTTTGAATTTGACCTTTAACGCATGCGCAGAAGCCGTCTGACACTGATTAAAAAAAAAAAAAAAACGACTTGCATTTTAAGACTCGGCGCTGCCACAGGCAGCCCGAGTAATAAAAGATGGTTCTCCTTGTTATATAACAAAATAATGCACTTTCGAGGTCTTGAAAAGCTGCTAAATGCACTCGCGTTCCGCTCGTGCATCCGCAGTTTTTCAAGACCTCGAGCGTGCATCATTTTGTTATATAACAAGGAGAACCATCTTTTATTTGTTAAATGAATAGGTCGTTTATTCCATACACAATAGTGGTGCACGCATGTGCAGAACGAGTTATTGGGTTTTGGTGTATATGAGATAATTTATTCGTCGTTTTTTTCTGTGACTCGACGATTTGCCGTTGACTTTCCGAATGACCGTCCAAGGTTCGAAAAGATTTGGTCATGCTGGAGAAGACGTATTGACGGTACCCAACTAATGCCAGACACTTCAAACCTGGACAGACATGGTAGTGGGTCCCTATCGATCACTTAAGTGGTGATGACGTAACGATAACGTCATCGGTCATGTGATTTTAAGTATTTTCCAAAATAGCTCACTGACCATCCACGAGTTGCCCTTAGGGTAGGCTCGGTTTCCAGCCGTGGGGGTTTCGGTGAGCCCGCGATCCTCTGCCCACTCACGGCTGAGCGCGCGAGCTGAGACATTGTCGGTTTTTAGCCAATCAAAAACTTGCCACTAAAATCCTGTTGCTGAATGTATTTGCATAATTTACATTGTAAACTTTTCAAAGCCGGAGTAGAAGCTTTGGATTGCTGTTTCAAAATGCGTTTAAATTTGCTTTGGAAAAGTTTGCTTTCGAATAACTCAAGGATTCACACAAGGAAGCATTAAGAGAGTTAGTTTTGGGTGAAGACACAGTACGCACCGGGTTTGGAAAGTCACTTGGGAAACCGTCACTTGTACCAAGCTGGAAGGTCGCGAAACCCGTAATGTTCAGTCATTTCTTTGCCTATGCAAGACCAGATAGCCATTCTTACTTCAAAGAAAATTAGTGCTGCCTTTATCGGAGAAGAAAAGATGGACGACTCCAAATTAAAAGAGCTATAAGAGAGGAAATCACGTCTGACTCAGGCAACGTTTACGCGTTTAATTTAATAACTCTGCGAGCACAATTCACTTGAAAATCGCTGCATCAAACGAGTTTTACAATTCTTTAAGTTCTATGTTCTAAGTTTGTGTATTTTTAACGGTCTCCAAAACATACTCTACAAATGCACAAGTACTGAGCGGGAATATTCGACTCTAGCTCAGAATATTTCCGAGATAATATCTGAACTTTATCCCCGTATTTCGGCTTTTAATTTCGATCGATCTTTCAGCGAGGTGTCTTGAGCGGCACTAATATTACAGAGTAACAAATAATACAGCCTAGTTTCTCAATAATTTTAAATGGCGTTTGTTCTTGAGAATTCATTTCACACTTGGAGTTTTAGTTTAGAGTTCCAGTGTGTTTTGAAAGTTTAGAGCCTGCGCTACAGTCGTGAAAGGGTAAACGGCTAACACGCAAATATATTTTTTTAAGGCGATAGGTCTGCACGATTTTTTTTTCAGTGCACATTCTATATAGATTTATAGCCTGTGAATACAACCATAATATAATAAGAGTTTTTTTCAATAGAGCCCTGCATAACATAAATAAGAAACAAAAATAAAAATACACTAATAATGTATCAGTCAATTCCAAACCCGTGCACCGTGCATCCCCCCCCCCCCTCTCCCCCCCCCCCCCCCCCCCCCCCACCGAGCCACCCACGGGCATTTGATCAGAGGCTTGCTCCCGAGGGTGGGGAATTTGACGAGTATCTAGGACCTCAGGGGCGGGCATTTGACAAACAGTGTGGGTAGGGGGTGGGGCATTTGATCAGTGTTTAAAAATATATTCTGTCTGTCTACAAGCGTCGAAATGGCGAACGCACGTGGCGAACGTACTTGTCTTCGAGGACTCACAGGATAAGGATTGCGCCTTTGTAGAGGCTTGAAAGAGTGAACGTGCCAAATTTGAAGGCCACTTTCAGAGGTAAATTGTTTATGTTTAGATCTATAAACTATGTTGTTTTGCTTTGCTTCGTAAACTTTGGCCGACTGCGTGATATTAAGTGCGTGACAAGAGTTGTGATAAGTTGAATTTGCTGCGACCCTCGACAGAGCGTGAGTTAAATACATAATTATTATATCGGTAAAAGACGGGCCGATTGGTGCCTGTTACATACATGTACTTTATATACCAACAACATAAGCTAACATATTCAATTTCAAACCATTACGTTTATTATAAAGTATATACGATCGAGCCGGTAGAAATGATTGTTCTCATCCCTGACCGGTTGAAGGTGATTTTCACCGTCGGTGTTTCCTGTGAATTGCTTGAGTCAGATCGCAGAGATTGTCAATAAAGCAATGATTTCATTTATTTGTTAATAGTCTTTGCCTTGACTTTGTCGAATTTTTTTGGAAAATTTTCCGATCCGGTCCCCGATGGTGGGGCATTTGAACAGCCTGGATGAAAAGCTGGTGGGGCATTTGAACAGTTTTTCTGCCTTGGTAGTGGGGCATTCGATCGAATTATTTTTCAAAATGTTCAAATGCCCGGGGGTGGCCCGGGGGGGGGGGCATGCACGGGTTTGGAATTGACTGATACATAATCTTGAGTTAAAAACTAGGCTAAAAATACATTTATAGAGTGACTAGAGCTAAAATTTATGACAATTCAAAAACGTCTTTTTACATTTTGTTTAAAAACAGTTAGGGATTCGATTTCATGCAACGAATTATCTAAAGTATTTCATTCGCTAAAACCTTGGTACAATAAACGTTGTTTGCCATAATTAAGCTTGATTCTTGGAAGTCTAAAATCGTTCTTTCTCCTTGTATTATACATGTGAATGTCACTGTTCTTTAAGATATTAAAATCAATCAATGAGTCCATTGACATACATATATATTAAAATATAACGATGTACAAGACGACGTTTGGAACGAGTAGGCCAATTGAGATTTGACAAGGCTTATGCTGAAGAACAAAAAACAGGTAAATTCAAGAATTATCATCTTGGCCGCCTTATATTTTGCAAAATCTGAAGATCGTCCATGAGGGTTGAGTTGCATTTGTCACCCCATATTGCATCAGCGTAGTCAAAAAGTGGACATACTAAACTATTATACAAAGTAAGGCGTGTCTCGAGGGGAAATAAGTGCCTGATGCGCTTGACCAGACCAATCCTTTGGTTTACTTTATTAGATAAGCTAGGCCTCACCTGGTCATGCCAAGTCATATGCTTAGTAAATATAATACCGAGGTACTTGAAATTGTCAGAGCGTTCGAGGGGCACGTACGTTGTCTATTATGACATCGATGCTAGAGCAAGATTTCAGTTTATGTGGACTACCTATCATGACAAACTTAGATTTAGAAGTATTCAAAGTCAGGCGATTTATACGAAACCAAGAGCCAATTTTGCCAAGTCATGATTTAAGTAATGTTCGATGTCATTGATAGAAGGACGGCTACAGTATATCACGGTGTCACCAGCGTACATCAGCGTACTTGGCAATGATCTACAGTAATAGGAAGGTCATTGACGTAAACTAAGAACAAGAGAGGACCGAGAATACTCCCTTGTGGCACGCCAACTCGCACTGAGCACGAAAACGACTGAGAGTCGCCTATTGCAGTTATCTGGTGTCGGTTATCAAGGTAGGAGGTAACCCAAATTACAACTTCACTGCAATCACCAATGGCCTTGTGCTTTGTCAGCAAAAGGTTGTGGTCCACAGTCACAAAAGCCTTGGACACGTCTAAGAATAATGCACCAGTCACCTTGCCATTGCCCATGTGTTATAGAATGTTGTCAGTGAAGTGTGCTAAGCCAATTTCAGTAGATAACCTCGGGCGGAAACCAAACTGATTAGGTGTGAGGATTTTCTCTTTCGAGAGAGTTGATGATGTACAGCCCTTTCAAGAATCTTACTTACAGCAGCTAGAATATAACTGTAATTGTTAAAATCAGAGTGATCGCCGGATTTGAACAGGGCGGTAACTTTTCCTTGTTTCCAGATGGCTGGGAAAATACTTGAGTCCAGTGAACGATTAAACAGTTTGGTTAAACCTGGAGTCATACACACGGCCGAGTCATTTAGTAGCCTCGAGCTGATTCGGTCTAAACCAATAGCTTTGTTTGTTTTCAAACCTCTAATAATTTTAAAAACAAAGCTCTCGGAAACGTTCGAAAAGCGAAAGACATTTTCACAGTTATTTGTCCTAGCTGGAGTATTGCTGTCATTTGGCGCCGACCAGAGATTGAAACTTTGCTGCTAACAAAGGTCTGATCGATGTGAAGTGGTCAGTTGTTAAGAGCACAAGCGATCGACACTGACTCTGTTAACTGTACTCCATCTGATCATTCAGATTGGATAAGGGTCGGCTGGAAGCCATTATTAGATCTTATTACGGCAAGTCAATCATTTATAGTTTTCCATAGAGCAACAGGATTTCCTTTGTTTTGTCTAATCAGATCTTTATAGTAATTTTCTTTACATTCCTTGACTTGTTTATTTACTTTTAGCCGCAGTTTTTTGTAACGAGCCCAGTGATGTGAGGAATTTAATTTGATCGTCTTAGAATGCATATAGTCCCGGTCTTTCATTGCTTGGCTCTATACAGGCCGAATCAAAAATGCATACCCCAAGATTTCATTGTCCATGATGTTTTGCACAAGACAATACATGAAAAGATGTCCATGTGTTCGAAATTACTGGCACAGACTCTGTAATCTTTGAGAATGTGGACATTGAAGTTTACTCAATGAAACCTGACGTTAAACTCGGTTGCAAAAACTGCTGGCATCAGAGAATAATTTGAGCCTTCAGTAATTAAGGCCAGTTGATATTTCCATGACAACAAGTGAGTAAACTATTTTTATGAAGGTTGTTTTCATCTGGAAATACCTGAAAATCTGAAAATCTTTAGAACTATATTTGGTAAAACTGAATTGCTAGTATTTTTTCAAAACAAAAATTTAACAATGCATCGGTTCCTTTGCAATAATTTTTTTTGTGCCTTAGCGCTTTGCAGGAATATTTTTTGGAGACATTTCGCCTTGTACGAATTTTTTTTTTGGACTACCCACCCCTCCTCCCAGGATTTCTAATGGTCCACCCCTAATATTGTATTTTAATCAGCTGACGTCACGGACACGGTGAGTTGACCGCGCGCCCAGCCGTTAGTGGGGGGAGGCTTTGGAGAAACGACACCCCAACGGCTGAAACCGAGCCTAGCCTTAGGGGACCAATGTTTATTTTCCTCATTCCAATACTTAAAACTTTTATACAGTTTGAAATTGCCTGCATGCACATAGTTTTAAAATAACTTTCGACACACAGTACACGCATGCATACATGTATAAACACTATTATTTTATGGGCTAAAATAAATCAAACCTACATAAAATATGGTTTTATTATATAATTATACCAAGAACACACAAAATATACGCAAGAACACACCAAATATGATACCGTATTTCGGGTAGTTACGTTGAAGTGGCTTCCCGTCACCATGGCAAATACCATTACTCGAGCAGTCCTCCAGATGTACTACACACTTTCCTCAGGCTTTGCTCAATTGTACTTGCGAACCTTTGAAACTCGGAAAATAAGGCAAGTAACTTACCGATCGCGAGCAAAACAGAAACCATACGAGCGGCCATTTTGGTAAAATGCCAGCATCGTGAACGTGTGGTTACCAGTTCCCCGGCCGAGATAATCTATTCTAAAAAGTTCAAACATACATGATGACATACACGAATCTCGACGGATTTCTTTCGCCTGGGGAAGCACAGGTAGCCCACACATGACCAAAGGGAGTCCATTGCAAGATTAGTATGCGTTCTCCTTCGTCTATCGCAACATGTAATACGTAACAACTGTAGTTTTACTTGTCATCCGTATTTATGCATGACTCATAAAAATACAAAGCCGTATTAGATGCTTAGCTGACTAATAACCTCTATCTATTTGATCTGTCAAGTCAAGGTTTAGCAAGTCACAAAATGCTGATAATAGAACAATTTTGCATAATAAAATATAATTATCAAGGTCCTCTCCCTATCATGCAAAATCTGAATGCAATAAACATGCTGACATATATTATACTACCATTTGCGAGCTACCATTAAGCGTGAACATTATTCTGTGTTCGTTTTGTTTGAAAACTAGATTTCTGACAGCGCAAACCTTTTCAATTAACTGTCAAACTTAAATTAGTTTCAATTTAGTTTATATTTTCTTGCCAAAGAGCTACTGTAGGTTTTCTGCTAATACATTTCCTTAACTGAATGGCAGCATATTAGGTACATACTTGTTTAGAGTCTTTACCTTATTTGATGTTTTCTCCTCATTTACTACACTGTAGGACCCTGTCGTTATCAGATCTTGATATCCGTTTACCTTCTCAAACAAATTTTGACTGTTAATCAATTCATGACTTTCATTCTAGCAATGAAATCCATCCAATTTCTTTTCTGTATTGCACTGCAATATAAGTCTGTCAGCCAACAGTGATTGCCGTACCTCATTATTAATGTACAATATACATGTATACAATAGAATAGTTTATTTTTTATACCTAACACGGAAATACAAGCAGTTAAGATAAAAAAGAGTTAATACAGCAGTAGGTATAAAGCTACCCAGAAAGAACTATGAAAGCTAATCTAGCTATGTAGCAAAAGCAACTTGAATGTCACTTTCTCGGTCATTGGGATTTCAGAAACAAAAATATGTCAGGATATTGACCCTATTGTCAATATATGAATTATACCTAGAACGATGATATGAATTCCTGTTAGAGAGGAACTTTTTGTATAACTTATCTTTAAGTGTTATTTACAAAATGAGAGGCCGTGTTGTTGTACTGTATCTCTGATACCACACGGACTCGAATTTTATACTTTACTTCTAAAACTCAAACATAATTATTCATAACATTTCTATAAATTTATCGAGGCTTCTTGTGTACTAGTTGAGTACAATATTTATTTCGCTGAATAATAATCCGGAAGAAATCCTTGTTTTTTAAAACAACTGTTTTTATCTATGATTTCTATCTCAAAACAAATTCGCATTTCAAATTTCTCTAGTTCAGTCAGTTGCGTGTTCTTGTGTGTAGTTGAGTTTGCGGGGTGAGGTTCGTCTCTTCTAACCTGAGATGGAGCGATTTCGAAAGCGTTGATTGAATCTAGTATTCCAGCCAGTATACTTCATATTCGAAGATAAAATGGGGTGTAAACATATTCCAGGGCGTTCCAGGGCTGGCAATCTGCTCGAATGAAGACGCAACTTTAGAATACCCGGCCACTTAAACTTGGGAGTCGTAACTACTGGCTACATACACTGAAATGTATATAGTTAGGTAAAGTCCTCTTAGTAAAACAAATAATGAATGATTGTATTCAGTTACATTTTTTTTACATTTGATGGCTAAAAGTTGGGAGTTGGTTTGAATATTTCAGGGGAGTGCGGGGCTGATGAGTACCTACTGAACTAGAACACTTGCAAAACTCTTGATTATTGAAACTGAAACACTTATAACGCTCTAGGTTATCGAGCTGAGACACTTACAACACTCTAGGTTATTTAACTGGAACACTTATAGAACTACATTACGTCACCAGATCTGTAAGACTTCCAGTTGAATAACCTCTATCTCTCTCTGGGCGCGCGAACTTAGGCATTGTTGGATTTTAGCCAATCAGAAACGTGTCACTGGAATCCTGTCGCTGAATACATTTGCATAATTTAGGTCATAATTTAGACAGGTCTCGAAGGCTTTGGATTACTGTTCGAAAATGCGTTTAATTTTACTCTGGAAAAGTTTAACCCTGAAGCCTTTCATAATGACTTACAGGAACAACCATGGGAACAATTAGACCAAATTAACGATCCTAACGAGATGTGGGAATTATGGAAAACACATGCTCTATTTAAATCAAAAGTTCCGTCCCCAACAGTCTCCTTGGATCACTCATGACCTGAAACGAAAAATGTTTGATAGAGATCGGCTGAAAGCTTCAGCAATTAAGACAAACAATTCAGCAGATTGGTTAAGATACAAACAAACCCGAAATAAACTGAATAACGATATCCGCAATGCTAAAGCAAAATACTTCCATGACACCATTAAAACTGTGGAAAGCTAGTAACGGGCTAAGGTCCCATAAAGTTAACACAACCATATTAAACAAAATTAACTTTATGGAAAATACGATCGAAGATCCAAAAGAGATCGCTGAGGCTTTGAACCAGCATTTTGCCGAAATCGGCCCAATATTAGCAGGAAAGATCTCCGATAATAATTATAATGTCTTTCGAAAATTATCTAAAGACAGTAGATTCCTCATTTCAAATCAAACCTATTGAAGGAAGGCAAGTCCTCAGATTACTAAAGATGCTCCCTTTAGCTAAAGCCACAGGATTAGATAATATCCCTTGCAGGTTACTAAGAGAAGCAGCTGAAATTGTCAGCCCCTCGCTAACCTTACTATTTAATTTATCTATAACAAAGGTCTTTCCCAAAAATTGGAAGCTTGCAAGAGTTACTCCTCTCTTTAAACAGGGTACTAAATTTGATCCAGATAACTATAGACCAATCTCAATTTTCCCTGCTGTTGCAAAATTATTTGAAAGGCTGGTATTTAATCAGTAAATCCTGTAAATTATCATCTGTGTCCATTTTTTCGCATATATTTGAATTCAGCATTTTCAAAACTATAAATGTAAATCAAGTCAAAATACGTCGTATAGGCACTTTACCGATGCAAGACCAGGTAGCCGTTCTCACTTGAACATTGCTGTATTCCCAAACGAATTTTACAATTCTTCAAGTCCTATATATAAATAAGTTTCTAAAATCTTTTGAAGTAATAAACGGGAATACTCGACTCTAGTCCAGAACAGTTCCGAGATAGGTGTGGACTTGATCCCCGTAAATTTCGGGTTATAATTTTTGTCTTGATCGGCACTAATATTAAAGACTAACAAATAAAGCGGCCTGGTTTCTCAATGATGTTTGGGTGCTTTAGTGTAAAGAAAGTTTTGAAAGTTTACGCTGAATCGCACCTAGGTTGACGTCATGGACACGGTGTGTTGACCGCGCGTTCGACCGTTAGGGGGAGGCTTCGGAGAAATTACACCCAAACGGCTAAAACCGAGCCTATATTCCTAGTCGATTACTAAAACATGGAACTGATTGAGTTGGGTTTTCTACTTACAGACTTATTTAATATGACTATTCAGCCACGTCAGGAGCAAAGGATGATGCAAAAAATTACCGTCCAGTTTCCGCCATAGTGTGCCAGCCGTTCCTGGAACGTATAATTCAAAGACAGCTCACAGCTTATTTCCATGAACATAATTTATTATGCAGAACTCAGGCTTGCTTCAGAAAGAAACATTCAACTGAAACGGCTGTTTCTTACTCTGCATTGCCCGGTACCTTTTTTGTTTGTCCATCCAGGAAACATTGCTCTGCAAACTGAAGCACTAACATGGAGTATGTGACGAAAGTCTCCTGTGGTTTGAACGTTATCTTTCCGAACGAAAGCAGTATGTAAGTGTCGACTCACAAAGGTACGATGACGTTGACATGTGGAGTACCCCAGTGGTCAATCCTGGGACCTTTAATGACCTATCACCCTGTATATTGTAACTGCTCAGTAAGCCTATAGACTGATGCCTTCGGCATCGGCAAATAACTGGTACCTCGCCACAGACAATTCATCATATTTTGCTCAGCCTCGTCCAATAACTGCTTAATATCATACTGGTTCAATTGTGGAAGTTGTTGAAAATCACATTAACCAAAATTGGGAGCATTTGTCTTAATGGCTGAAGGATCATCTGATGCTAAACGTCTCCAAAATCAAGACTTCATTAGTTATCTTGCAACCGGGCATCAGGAACTTGGAGCCTGAAATTCATCGGGCAAAGTATAGAATGCGTAGCTAATAGTATATAGGGGTAGTATTTCACGATTATATGCATCTGAAGGCTCAGGTTTGTAAAAATCTGGCGACTAGAGTTAACGTTCTGGGCGTATTTAGAGGTTTCGTTACGAGAAAAACAGCACTGCTTGTTAAAGTGCCTATCACCCTTTTGCAATTTTGATAGCCTATGAACCTCCGAAACGTTTTGAGTACTTCTGTGAAGAATTTTTTGGTTTAAAGTGAATACTTTATGTTCTACGCTTGTTTGAAATCGTGTAAATGTGACCTTTCCTGACCCATGACCGCGTAAGTAAAAGCCTGGGTCGAAACCTGGGTAGACGTCATCTCATTAATGCATTATTCTCCATGGCGCCTTTTTATCACAACAACATCGATGCATATAAAATATACACCGTTTTTGAGTTGTTTGTAAAGAAAAAAGTCATTTTAGTCAACACGTTGAGTATTTCTTCACATGATTGGAAAGCCGAATTAATTATATGACGTCAAGATGACGTCTACCCAGGTTTCGACCCAGGCTTTTACTTACGCGGTCATGGGTCAGGAAAGGTCACATGTACACGATTTCAAACAAGCGTAGAACATAAAGTATTCACTTTAAACCAAAACTTTCTTCACAAACGTACTCAAAACGTTTCGGAGGTTCATAAGCTATCAAAATTGCAAAAGGGTGATAGGCACTTTAACAATACGAGTGTGTGCCAAACTTTATTATTGATCAGAAATTAGTTTTCTATTAGTATTTGTAGCTCTATGAATCTTATGTGGCACAACTTTTTTATTGTACCTGTTATACATTAGCTGTTTATAGTTATCCTGGCGTTATTTGTAACATTATTTAGATATGGTTAGATGCAGGGCCCTATGGAGTTCAGCCATCGAGTTGAATGGGCTACCCTTTATCAATAAACTGTACTCTCGAATTTGTAAGAGTAACTTTCAACTATTCGGAATGATTTTAAAAGTATTAGCTAACGACCATCTGTGACGGGCTACCTTACTCTACTTGCCTGCGATTTTCAGAATTACTCGTTAAAAGGGCATCTGAAATGCATTTTTCGTGAGTTTGAACTGACCTTGTAATTCCAACACAACGGACAACAGTTACGTGTTCCCCAGAGGAATTCCTATTAAAAAGGCACAAAATGTCGCTTATCAGTTCACTAATGCAGAAGTGGAAGAGAGCGCTGATCCACACACCTGACTGGCACGCGCTTCCTGTGGAAAGTGATTGACATTCTTTTTCTCTGTCTTATGAATGTTTTTCTCTTTCGTGTCTTGAATACGGTGTGTTTGTTATGATTGTCAGGTGATACATTAAGATTAAAATTCCATCTCTGAAATTTCATTCAACAGATGAAGACCAACAAAGAATACAGTGCAGACGAGCTCAGCTACTTCCGGGTTTGTCACGTAACCACCCGTATAATTTCTGATGGTTTACGAGCAGTATTCCAACGGGAATGGAACACTCATTACAAGAGTTCTCATGGCCAGTGGCTAGACACAGCACAGAATGGCGCGGATTTCTACAGCTTAGAGTCGGCGAAAAAACGGACAAGGAACGCACCACTGTTGAAAATAATGAAGGATGGGAAGAGGAAAAAATGGGATTCTACTTGCCTTTTCTATGCCATACTTTACTCCGATAGTATTGGACCTAAGCTTGATGCAACTACTAAAGCTAGCGTTGATGATATTAGAGAGTTCCGCAATGGCGTATTTGCACACACAACCGACGGAAGTCTTAACGAAGCTGATTTTAAAGTTGGTATTCAGAAAGTCATCACCGCATTCAGCTCTTTGAAACTCGATGTTGCTGCCATAAAGGAAATAAAGAACCAGAAGAGCTTTCCAATAGAAGAGGTTACAGCCCTCAAAAAGCAACTTCAAGACGAGAAAGACAAGACCTGTGCACTTGAAGAGGAGCTAAATGCCGACCTAAAGCCATTTTCTGTGTTACCTCCAAAGCCGTCCCATGAGAGCATAGAGCGTCTAAAAGTGAAGGAGATAGTGGATACAATGAACAGGATGAGAGAGGAAAAGAGGGACGAAGTAACCGTTATTTATTTGTCAGGAAACCCTGGCTCTGGAAAGAGCCAAGTGGCAAGGCAGATCGGCGAAAACCTATTTAATGGCACGTCCGATCAGACAACAGACTTGAAGTTTGTTATGACATTCAACGCAGAAAATGTTGACAACCTTCTCCAGTCTTACACTGAGTTTGCCTACAGACTGGGGTGCACTGAATATTCTATATCCAGCATAATAAAATCTGAAGAGATAAAACTACAGAACAAAATCCTCCATTTGAAAAGTCTCGCCGGTCAAAAGCTGCACAAGTATTCTTGGTGGCTGATTATTGTAGACAATGTGACAGATCTCAAAGCAATTTGTCAGTACTTGCCACATGCTGGAGAAAAGGCTTGGGGAAACGGTCAAGTTCTAGTTACTACCCAAGATCGTTCCTCTATTTCTTATGATTCGCACACTTTCCATGTTCCATTGAGTGTCGGCATGGCGCCTGAAGAAGCCATTGCTGTGTTATCGAATATCTCTGGTTTCCTTGGTGAGACAAACATCGTAATGAAAGTGGCTGAGGCCTTGGATTTCCAGCCACTGGCATTGGCATGCGCAGCAGTGTACGTTAGACGAATAAGGGAAGCAGGGCAATCTATTACCTGGTCTGATTACTTGCGAAAGCTCGCAGAAGGCAAACGAGAATTGACTGAAAAGATTTTCAAACAAACGAGCCTGACCTATCCCCAAACAATGACAGCAGCAGTCACGTTCGCCCTAGAAAGGGAGATCAACGACAACATAGTTATGAAGCATGTTTTCCAGTATATGTCACTTTTGGCACCTGAACCTTTGTCCCTAGATTATATATTGCATTATGTTACTCAGCTTACACCTGATGAAGACGAAAAGTATCTCGCAACACAGATTGCTACCTCTTCACTGATATTGTATTCTGGAGTGGAATCTAACGAGGTACGAGTGCACCAAGTTGTGCATTACTGCCTTAAACGATACATTTTCGGAGAAGATGAAGAGCTTGACCTCGATGTTCTTACTGCTGCCACTTTGACCTTTGACGAAATCAAATCATTTCGTAAAGACAATGTTCAGCAAAGGCATTATTCGCAAACACAAATAACACACATTTCGTGCCTTGTTCTACAAATAAACTGTTACTGGATCAATAACTCAACAAAGATGGAAAATGTTTGGTCAAAACGACGAGATATAATAAACTGTTTGGAGAACGTGGGAATAATTTGTTGTGATCAATTCTGTTATTGTACTGCACAAACGATTTTAGAGATCAACCTACAGTTGAAGAAATGTCTTTATCGGGAAAACCATCCAGACGTGGCTCACACGTTGAATAATCTTGGTAATACTGCTAGTAATCAAGGCCAGTATGAAACAGCGAAAAAATACTATGAGAGGGCACTAGAAATAACAGAAACAGCCTTTGGGCCGAACCATGCAGACGTGGCTTCTACGTTGCATAATCTTGGTAATACTGCTGATACTCAAGGCCAGTACGAAACAGCGAATAAATACTATGAGAGGGCACTGGGCATAAAAGAAACAGTCTTTGGGCCGAACCATCCAGACGTGACTTCTACGTTGCATAATCTTGGTAATATTGCTAATAATCTAGGCCAGTATGAAACAGCGAAAAAGTACTATGAGAGGGCACTGGGCATAAGGGAAACAGTCTTGGGTCCGGTCCATCCAGTCGTGGCTCATACGTTGAATAATCTTGGTAATACTGCTGATAATGAAGGGCAGTGTGAAACAGCGAAAAAGTACTATGAAAGGGCACTGGGCATAACGGAAACAGTCTTTGGGCCGAACCATCCAGACGTGGCTTCTACGTTGCATAATCTTGGTAGTACTGCTAGTCATCAAGGCCAGTATGAAACAGCGAATAAATACTATGAGAGGGCACTGGGCATAAAAGAAACAGTCTTTGGGTCGAACCATCCAGACGTGGCTTCTACGTTGCATAGTCTTGGTAGTACTGCTAATCATCAAGGCCGGTATGAAACAGCGAAAAAGTACTATGAGAGGGCACTGGGCATAAGAGAAACAGTCTTTGGGCCGAGCCATCCACACGTTGCTTCTACGTTGCATAATCTTGGTAGTACTGCTAATCATCAAAGCCAGTATGAAACAGCGAAAAAGTACTATGAGAGGGCACTGGGCATACGAGAAACAGTCTTTGGGCCGAACCATCCAGACGTGGCTTCTACGTTGCATAATCTTGGTAGTACTGCTAATCGTCAAGGCCAGTATGAAACAGCGAAAAAGTGCTACGAGAGGTCACTGGTCATAATGGAAACAGTCTTGGGTCCGGACCATCCAGACGTGGCTCATACGTTGAATAATCTTGGTAATACTGCTAATCGTCAAGGCCAGTATGAAACAGCGAGAGAGTACTATGAGAGGGCACTGGGCATAAAAGAAACGGTCTTTGGGCCGAACCATCCAGACGTGGCTTCTACGTTGCATAATCTTGGTAGTACTGCTGATACTCAAGGTCAGCATGAAACAGCGAAAACGTACTTTGAGAGGGCACTTGGCATAAGAGAAACAGTCTTGCGGCCGAACCATCCAGACGTGGCTTCTACGTTGGTTAATCTTGGTAATACTGCTAATAATCAAGGCCAGTATGAAACAGCGAAAAAGTGCTATGAGAGGGCACTGGGCATAATGGCAACAGTCTTGGGTCCGGGCCATCCAGATGTGGCTCATACGTTGCATAATCTTGGTAATACTGCTAATAGTCAAGGCCAGTATGAAACAGGGAAAATGTACTACGAGAGGGCACTAGGCAGAAAAGAAATAGTCTTTGGGCCGAACCATCCAGACGTGGCTTCTACGTTGAATAATCTTGGTTGTACTGCTGATTCTCAAGGCCAGTATGAAACAGCGAAAAAGTACTTTGAGAGGGCACTGGGTATAAGAGAAACAGTCTTGGGGCCGAACCATACAGACGTGGCTTCTACGTTGCATAATCTTGGTAATACTGCTAATAATCAAGGCGAGTATGAAACAGCGAAAAAGTACTTTGAGAGGGCACTGGGCATAAGAGAAACAGTCTTGGGGCTGGACCATCCAGAAGTGGCTGATACGTTGCATAATCTTGGAATAGCGAAAATGTCCTATTACAGAACACTGGGAATAGGGGAAAAAAACACTTAAATGTATCCAGAATATTTTGTCAGCAAACGTTTGTGGCTAACAAAGCAACATGTGCCTGAGTCAGTGATTAATTAATTAATTAATTAATTAAAAACATAATTAATTAATTACTTGATGTAATACCAGAGAGACTATTTCATCTGTCCTTATTCTGGAATAATAATAACAATAAGAATAAACTGTGTTAGGCAGAATTCAAACAGTTCACATTGATTGCCATTGAGGCTGTGTATACGGCAGGCAGTCGAACGCGCCCTTAAATCGTATATAAGGTCAAATATTTTTATCATTAATATCGATTCTACAAGAAGTGAATAGTTGAATAGTAAAATATTTCTTGATTTGAGTGTTGCGTCTATGAGTTATAGAGGTTTCTATTTCCAATATGCTAATGAGGTGACGTCACATGAGGTTTCTATTTCCAATATGCTAATGAGGTGACGTAAATTCGGGCATTTCTTTTTCCTTGTGAATGAAACAGTTTACCGATTTTGACAAAGTATTTGGTAGAATGACTGATATAACCTTCAAATATAACAGATGTTTACAAAAGGTCATTTATTTCTGCCAGTATGTTTCTATATAATAAATGAAGACCGAATTTACGTCACCGGCTCGAATATATTATAACTAGAAACCTCTATAACTCAAGGATGCAACGCTCAAATCGAGAAATATTCAACTATTCACTTGATGTAGAATCGGTATATTTTCAGTGGTAAAAATGTGAGGTTCAAATATGTTTAGGACAGATGAAGCGTTGTATATGTTTGTTTTATTTGAATTTTTTACACGCACATATCTTGGTGATGCGCTGTAACCATATGATGCCCGCCACAACTACACACACAAAAAAATATTTCTAACGAGACCTGAAACAACCATGAGGGCTGATCAAAGCCCACACCGCGGCAAAACGGTATGCTCCGCTGGCCAAAAGAACGAAGGCTCTGCTATCAAATACAAATTACCGAGGGTTTCAACTTTTTTAGTAAATAATTTTATAACTTAGTAAACTCACAGTGAATTATAAATTAAGAAAACTTCAACCTGTTTTGACAAAACAGTTCACAAATAGTACTTTTACGCAGAAATTTTAAAATCACGGGTATGTGCCTGTTGTTTCATTTCAGTTTCGCGGGAAACTGGGGGCGGCCGCGCGCCGATAAGAAATAGCAAATACGCATGCGCGTAACGTTTTGCCGCGGTGTGATCAAAGCCAGGTTCCGGCTAATCCACATATCGAATTGGAATTTAGCATGTTTTTTTTTTTGCGGAGGGAGGAAAATCGGAGAACCCGGAGAAAAACTCTCGGAGCAAGGGCGAGAACCAACAAACTCAACTCACATATGGCGCCGCGTCCGGGAATGGAACCTGGGCCACAGAGGTGAGAGGCGAAGCGCTTAACCACTGCGCCACCCGTCTCCCCAAGCTGCGTTGTACATAGAGAAAATATTGGATTTCAAAGTAAGAAAATAAATTTGTCCAAAGAGTACTGCCGTAGAATGAAAACATGGTGTAAAATGAAATGATAACATAGATGTGAAATTTGCGTTAAACTATGGAAGCTGGCCAACGTTAAAACAACTGACTATCTTCCAAAACAAGCTCTTTAACAAAGAACACAACCCAAATTTGCTTTAATTACATATAACTACCAAACTATCAGGTGCACCTACTGAACAACATGAAACTGTATGTATATTAACATCAGACCAACATTGCATTAATTATATATAACTATCAGGTGTACCCTACTGAAAACCATGAAACTGTATCTATATTAACATTAGACCAACAATGCGTTAAATGTGTTTATATTGGGCATTCGTACTTTGCGCTATTCCCTTTGGAGTTGTTCACCGCATTTGCATATCACTTGACGCTAACCAGTTTTTAACTTGACCCGTTGTTACCGGGTCGATGGTATTTGTAATTGGGAGATGTAATTGGGAGATGAAGATGAGCAAAATCAATCTGTGACCCTTTAAGAATTCAAAAACTTTCTAACCTTTATATAAGAGTGAACTCTCCGCTGAAATTTTGAAAGCTCAAGAAACCGCTTCAACAGCCCTCGCGACTTCAAGGAAGCTTTCGGAAGACACTGAGCTATCATTTACCTACCAGGGAAACGAGAAAAGCTTTAAATGAAACTGAAAGCTGATAGATAAGCCAGAGTTACTAGAGGTTCTTCTCCCTAATTGACTTCGTGTGAAGGACTCGGTCAAAATCGTGGACGAGCTGTTAGATTCATTCAACGATTGAAATAGAAAGCGGTTGGGCAACAGTTAACTACTAAGAGTTCTGGCCTTTGTCTTCAAACGAAGAGGACGATAAGAAGATTCGTTCTGCTGAGGAGGCTTGACGAAGGAAGTGCTGTGTCATGTCTTGCCAGAAGCAAAAGCACAATGCTAAAAAGAAATACAGCCGAGGGAATAACTGGAAACAAGGTTGTGCAAATTCATGGCAGTCGTCTTTATCGCCGCTACGCCAACGGCTATTTTCACTGGACGACACCTATCAGTAACCTCGGGACTTCAACAGAGGCGTTTGCAGATACTGTGGTTCCAGGGAGCACTGGTGGAGAGAATGTCCCGTCCGGCTTGACAACCGAGTTTCACATCGGATCGTTCAATATTATTAAGTAATGGTCCAGATAAGAACTGTAGTGTCTCCGGCAAGGAATGTTAAAAGGTGTTAATTTTCTATTATTCTTTCTCGTGATTTCATTGGTTGATACTTATAAATTCAATAGAAACCCATCGAAATAATGCATTTTCATTCGATATTATTTTGTGGTTTGAATTTATTTTTGATCAAACTAACTATGTTTTAATTTCGAAGAATATCGTGTGCGGGGAAAGTTCTCAAATTTGCGATTGAAAAATCCTTTGTTTTCTCTGTATCCGATTGGCTGGATGGTCGCTTCTCTGCGTTTTCATAGAAAAAGAGCCAATAGCATAAAAAGATACTTTATTTTCGAGACGAAGTTTGGAATGTAGATACCTCCTAAAGCACTTAAGGCATATTCAAGCAAAATCGTATGTGGGGGAGGCTCATTGCCGCAGAACAATGGATTCTACTACAGTTCTTATCTGGACCATTACTTAATGAGCACATACATAGGTCGCTCAGTACTGACTGGAAGTTACTATTACTCCTGTGTTTAATTACTGCTTATGAGGGAATGTATTCAATTGTTCTTTCATGAAGCAAAATGTTACAATAACGATAAATATACGCTTATATGACTGCGTTTTCAACAGACGTTATAAAGTCACGTTCTCAGCTTTTCATCTCGTTCAGTCTATTTTGAGTTACGTGACATGCTGTTGCCCCATAATTTACAAATTCCAGGTTGTCCGGCCAGCGGACCCCCTACCGCCCTCACTTGGATGATCTCGCCAGTTACGTGCCAGCGTTCCTAACACATAGCAACGTGACTAACATAAAAGCTTATGGAGGGCGCATCAGACGTTGGAAGAAAGGGATACTCGATTTTCCTGAGATTGGCTATTTTCCAGCAATTGACTTTCATGTGGCCTTGTATTCAATTTTCTTAATTCAATTGTACAATACGAAGTGGTACATGTAAAACACTCGCCTCTCACCGCTGCGGTCCCGGGTTCGATTCCCGGCTCGGGCACTGCATGAGAGTTCGGTTTGTTGTTGATTCCTTATCTGCATTCGAGGGTTTTTCTCCGGGTTCTCCGGTTTTCCTCCCTCCGTAAAATTCAACCGTGAGTCGAGTGTAGTGTGTCCAAAACAGTTAATGTAGTGGGTAGTGTGTGAGGAGTAAAAGCGGCCCCCACCAACTGTAAGCTGTAATACTCACTCCTGCTATAACAATATTTACAGTATAACACTTATTACCATAGAGGCCGTGTTAGAATACAATATAATTAATAGAAGAAGTATATACTAATTCTAAGTAAACTATTTACGAATTTCAAGATATCGAAAGGTCTAATAATAGGTAATTGTCTAAAATATATTACTATATATATATATATATATATATATATACAGCCGTTTGCAAAATTTCTGACCCCCCCATGAAAATTATATACTTATATACTTATATCGGTTGCATCATGGGTAACCCAAAAATGTTCTTTTCAGACATTTTTCTAACAAAAAATATATCAGGTAGGATTGAAAAATGTACGAGTTAAACATTTTTAGATCATATGGGCCCATCCGTTGAAGACAACAAGTTTTATTTTCAGTTTTAGTTGTACTAATTTATTCCATGCGTTTGCCATTGGGTCCGGTGGACCGAAACGCTGCTATGACTTCAAGGAACTCACTGTATTCTGAACTTTAATTTCTCCACGTCGCACTAGCTAGGTTTACCCTATTGCCCTGAATGAGGCTGAAGTATTCACTAAATTGATTTCAAACCTTGGAGCCTAGGTTTAAGCGTATTATCAATGTAAAACACGTTCTATATTTAATATGGTAGTTCGATGTGTGCGATTCTGCCAAACATTCAACCAAATTAATTAAACACAGCGTAGCTAAGAACATTTTTTGATGAAGTCCGCAATGCGGTTGTAAAAATAGCGTTTAGTTATTGGAAAGGAAAGAAAGATCGGAACCGAAGTTGTTTTAATCTGTTTAAATTATGGACCAGAATTAAATGGTTTTGGTCTTGTGTAAAAATTATTTCTTCTGCGTGTTACATAAATTTTACAATTGGTCGTCGTCAGTTACTCACATTGAGACTTATTCATAAGTAAACCTATTATTTACTTTGGCCTCACTAGGTTGTAAATTTATTGGTATTCCCGACAATCATTCAAAGATAATTTTTAGTAATAAAATAAATCAACTGATACACAGTTTGATTAGATCTTAACCACTTTATATAACTTAATATTTATCTCGCGTAGAGTTCTAACGTCGTTAACTGCAAGATATGTCAGAATATAATTAAATATGCATCGCGACATCAAAACGAAAACCGCCCGCATTCAATTCTGAATAAAATAAAATATGTTTGATCAATACTTCATATGCGAAATAATTACGTCGCAAAAAAAAAAACGCAAAAAAAAAACTGGTGCGTTCCCAGTAAAATTTTAGCTCTTTGGCAGACTTCATAACGGCAACAATGTTTTAGCTGCGTTTGGCTTTGAAGTGTTGAATTTGGTTCAGTTTGTTTGGCAGAATTGCAAACGACTGGTGGAACTGCCATAAGATAAAATAGAACGTGTTTCAAATTGATAATAAACTTAAACTTAGGCTCCAAGGTTTGAATGCAATTTTGTGAATACTTCAGCCTCATTTAGGGAAATAGAATAAACCTAGCTAGTGCGACGTGGAGAAAGTAAAGTTCAGAATATAGCGAATTCCTTGAAGTCATTAGCAGCGTTTCGGTCGACCGGACCCAGTGGCAAACGCATGGAATAAATTAGTACAACTAAAACTGAAAATAGCACTTGTTTTCTTTAACTGATAGACCCATATGATCTAACAATGTTTTATTCGTACATTTTTCAATCCTACCTGGTATATTTTTTTGTTAGAAAAATGACTGAAAAGCACATTTTTGGATTACCCATGATGCAACCGATATAAGTATATAAGTATATAATTTTCATGGGGGGGTCAGAATTTTTGCAAACGGCTGTATATATATATATATATATATATATATTTACTATTAAACATTATGGAGAGTGACCGTTTCAATTTGTTTGAAAAAAAACCAAGAGCCCACTGGGTTTTCACTCAGGCCACTATATACATGTATACATCAATGCAGCCAGACACTCCTTAAGGTGAGCACACACCAGGGGACATGTCGCTGCAAAATGCTGCAATGTGCATTGCATGCAAGTCTTGTCGCAGGACATGTTGCAGCAACACCCATAGTGTGCACTGCACCATTCACAATAAAAGTGTTGCGGAGACAAAATTGTGTCCCTGCAACAATATTTCGTGAACTGGTGCAGTGCACACTTGGGGTGTCACTGCAATATGTTCCTGCAGCATGTCCCTACAAAAATAATGTCCTCTAGTTTATTTCCCACCTTTATGGAGGAAGGAGTACTACAATAAAGAAATTGTTTTCAGTGTCCAAGGGAAGTACCATTAGAAATGTGGAGGTTGGGGGGGATTGGGGGGGGGGGGGGGGGATGGATGTAGGACTTCCTCAAGATGTACGTTTTTTTGGCCCCTTGGTTGTGCAAGGTAGGTTGTTTTCCTTGATATTTTGCGTTCCAGGAATTTCATTTTGGACTACCCTTCTTCAGATTTCTGATGGTGTGTCCGCAATGAGATTGGAGATAAAAGACACTTTCATTTGAAATCCTCTTAGTAATAACCGAGGGAAAGAATTATTAGCTGAATTTAGCAGTCTTTATTCTTAGGTATGAATTACGAAAGGATGCGTGACCATCCACATATAGGAACTGCGCACGAACCGTTAACTGGTCTATAACGAAGGTGCATGTAATTTGCTACCTGAAACATTAAACAGTATCTGATCAATGTGTGGGTAGGCATTGTATCAGTTATTTCTTTGAGGCTCTAATACTATGGTATGTCCCTATATCTTGGGTTGAAGACTTTCAAGAGCTGTTGCTTGGATTTGAGTAACCTGTAAAGGAGAACAGAATAGAAATTTGAGATAAAATAATAACCAACCAATAATACATTACATCTGACTATGGTCTAGTTGTATGAGGTGCATGTGAAGTCAATTACACAGTATCTCCCAGTTTTGTTTTTATTGTTATGCCCTACCCACATCATCTCTAATACCTATTAGTATTGTAAGCACCATCTGCAGGTAGGTAGCCTCTCTTTTATTGATAAATACAGGCATGCACTGACTATACCATTGACGGGGGAGGGGAAATGAATACTGCATGAGGCTAAAGGTTGAATGCAGTATGAAAAACAATTAAGTTTGCTGTACAGTCAGCAAGTGACTGTATTTGTCAATAAAACATGCATGCCAGTCTCTAACTTTTAATATTCCAACTGATTGCACAGCATGCTGTTGTCACCAATAAAACATGCATGCCAGTTCTAATCCTTTTAATATTCCAACTGAGTGCACAGCATGCTGTTGTCACCAATAAAACAATTGCATGCCAGTCTCTAACGCCAAATTTTAATATTCCAACTGAGTGCACAGCATACTGTTGTCACCAATAAAACATGCATGTCAGTCTCTAACCCTTTTAATATCCCAACTGAGTGGACAGCATACTGTTGTCACCAATAAAACATGCATGCCAGTCTCTAACCCTTTTAATATACCAACTGATTGCACAGCATACTGTTGTCACCAATAAAACATGCATGCCAGTCTCTAACCCTTTTAATATTCCAACTGAGTGCACAGCATACTGTTGTCACCAATAAAACATGCATGTCAGTCTCTAACCCTTTTAATATACCAACTGAGTGCACAGCAAACTGTTGTCACCAATAAAACATGCATGTCAGTCTCTAACCCTTTTAATATTCCAACTGAGTGCACAGCATACTGTTGTCACCAATAAAACATGCATGTCAGTCTCTAACCCTTTTAATATTCCAACTGAGTGCACAGCAAACTGTTGTCACCAATAAAACATACATGCCAGTCTCTAACCCTTTTAATATTCCAACTGAGTGCACAGCATACTGTTGTCACCAATAAAACATGCATGCCAGTCTCTAACCTTTTAATATTCCAACTGATTGCACAGCAGCATACTGTTGTCACCAATAAAACATGCATGCCAGTCTCTATAACCCTTTTAATATTCCAACTGAGTGCACAGCAAACTGTTGTCACCAATAAAACATGCATGCCAGTCTCTACCCCTTTTAATATAGCATACTGTTGTCTCCAATAAAACATGCATGCCAGTCTCTAACCTTTTAATATTCCAACTGAGTGCACAGCATGCTGTTGTCACCAATAAAACAATTTCATGCCAGTCTCTAACGCCAAATTTTAATATTCCAACTGAGTGCACAGCATACTGTTGTCACCAATAAAACATGCATGTCAGTCTCTAACCCTTTTAATATTCCAACTGAGTGCACAGCATACTCATGCCGGGCACAAATGATTAAAAAACCGGGGGTGGGGTGTTCCTAGCTATATATTTTTTAAGTTGTTGACATAGAAGAATGAATTTTGGTACAGTACATGTAGTTAGGTGTGTAAAGGAGTGTAAACAAAATATAGCCATCATTATGACGTCACAATGATGTCATATATCCTTTTCTAATATTTTTTTAAAATTTCTATTTCCTCTAAAAACTTGTATTATATCTTTTTTTAAATCTCTTGTTCTTGAGAATGAAAGTATCGAAAAGCTGTTCTTGATTGGTTGAGGTAAACGAAAGTTATTAAAGTTTGAATTTTGGTAATTTTCCCAACAAAAGTTGGTGGGGAATAAATAACATAAAACCACTTCTGAAAATATTGCTTCTTTTAACTTTTAGAGTTCGAAACACTGGTGCATTATATTTTGCACAGTAATAAAGCTCCTTAGTAGTAACATGTTATTTTTAGGATTTTGATTCTTTGAGTATGACAGCTTTGAGTTGAAGCCCCATTTTTTCATAAATAACTTATACATGTATTTGTGCACCCTCAGAATATAGCCAGTCGATGATCAAATACATGTACATGTGACTCTACATGTACATTTAAAAACACCCTAACCGTCAACATTGGGTGCTCACTAATTTTGAGATTTTAGGGCTAGATCACTAAACAACAGGGTTAGGATTAGTTCATAGGAAGAAACATGTGTGGTTTAGTAATCAAGCCCTAAAAATCCAAAATTAGTGTGTTAATTACAGTGTGTAAGCCCTAAAAACCCAAAAATAGTGAGCAACCAATGTTGACAGTTAGGGTGTTTTTAAATGTAGGGTTAGCATTTGAATTAGTTTATAGGGAGAAGTATGTGTTGTTTAGTGATCTAGCCCTAGAAATCCAAAATTAGTGACAAGCTCAAACACCCTAAATTAATGAGCATGCAATTGGGTTTACTGAGGTTAGGATATTTTTTAACGTTGGGTTAGGAGTTGGATTAGTTCATAGGGAGAAGCATTATTTTTCTGTGTTATTTAGTGATCTAGTCCTAAAAATATGCTAAATTAGTCGCCCTAAAAATTATATTTATGTAAGCAAGTGACAACTTTTTCTTTAACTTTTCTGGTTTTATAATAGGGTTTTTGCAGGGTTCAGAGTTAGGGTTGTGTTTGGGTTGGAATCAAACTTCTATCGATCAGTACTTGCCAAAACCGTATTTCTTAATTGTAATTTCTCTCATAATTTAGTTTTCAGATCTAAATTGATATTATTTGAATGATACAACTCTTGCTGCATAGACCCTAAATTCAGCTTGCCTGTTTGTTGCTCCATTACAGACCACGTGATAGTTCTCCAGAGGATTCATGCAGTGCTTGTTTTCGAATTATATTATATAAAATGGTTTCTTCTTGGGAATACAGAAAAACAAAAAAGCATTTCCCAAGGGAAACATCATGTGGTCTGAAATGGGGCAACAAACAGGCAAGCTAAAAGGGTCTATAAAGCGATTGCTTTGATTGCTTGATTCTTCTGTTCTGCATAGTAATTTACGCTTCGATTCACGCAGAACAAAAGGTTCAAGAGATTGAGATGAACATATGGAAACCAAGCGTAAGACTTCAGAAGACATATTTTAATTTGTGACTGTTTGACTTTATTGTACTTCATGAAAAATAAATGTCTGGTACAGTTAATTCATGTTTTGTTCATGTATAATTTAAATTTAATCCAGAGATGACAATTGTGAAAATCCGTAAGATCCACTTTTATCAATGTTTTATTATCAAGGAAGTATTATGTTTGTCTGTTGTTTAGTGACTATAAATAGCCCTAAAAAAACAAATTAGTGACTGTGCTCAGTGAACACCCTAAAATAGTGACCAGCCCTAAGCAACCTAAATTTCATAGCAATTGGCCGATTTGGCTAAAGTGAATAATCTGCACCAACAAAAGTGGTCAGTAAGTGGTCTGCTGACCACTTACCAACCACTTACCAACAATGCTTGAGAACTGCAGTTTACATGGTTTCCTCTGCCATTTATGCATTGGAACATATTATGCTTAGTATAGTGTTGTGATTTTACTACATTGTATTTTAAGAAGCTATTAAGTGTTCTTATATGGTATTTTATTTCAACTGGACATAGTGAAGAAATGACAAACACGTAATTTTCGAGTTCACAAGTTACCGACCACTTACCAACCACTTACCGACAGTTTTACCAACCACTTACTGACCACTTGCCGACAACTTACATGTACCAACCACTTACCGACACAGTTTTACCAACACAGTTTTACCAACTACTTACCGACCACTTACCAACCACTTGCCAACCACTTGCTGACCACTTGCCGACAACTTACCAACTACTTACCAACCACTTACCAACACAGTTTTACCGACCACTTACCAACCACTTGCCGACAACTTACCAATCACTTACCAACCACTTTTTTTCGGTGCAGATTGTTCACTTTAGCCGACTGATTTAGCCCAATTTAAGTCACCTTACTTTTCCCTTGAGTAATGTTTCCTTGTTTTCTTTGTTATCCAAAGAGGAAATGTAAGAATTTCTCTAATTGGAAAACAATTAAAACACTGAATACCTTGGAGAGCTGTCACGTTGGGACAACAAATGTATTAAGCTGAATTGGTCTATTGGGTTTACTGTCAAAAGGTTATATATTTTTTATATTGGATAGGTTTTGGATTAGTTCACATGACTATTCAAGAAGAAGGGTATGGTATTCTGCAGTTGCCCCAATATGTTTGCTATTCTTTGACTTTATTGTACTTAAAATGAAAAATAAAAGTCTTGTGCAGGGAAATAATTGTGTAACAGGTGTACAGTTCACTCATGTTTTTGTTCACATAATTATAGACAATTACAAAAATTCATAAGATCCACTTTTATCAATATTAGGGACGACGGTGCTTGCCGGTGAACTGGTTTTACTAATGCTTGTAATCGTTTTTTTGTTGGGCATGAGAATGGCACAATGCAACAAAACTCAGACACTCAGACAGACTTGACAACTTGTGTTTACATGTACATTGTAATACCAGCATGCCTGAGACTGATTTCATTCACAGCCATTTTGGCACTTTTTCTTGTTCTCCCTGCACTAATATATAATTATCTAGATCTGATGTCAGGAGAACATTTTGAAAATCATTCCTTTGTGCACAACTTCTTTGCTGTCTAAAATAAGGTTTAATTCCATAATTTTCTTGTCAAAGTACTCAAGAGATGAGAGTTCTACAGTCTATAAAGAGTGTCAGAGATTCTCTTTTTTCATAGCATTTTACAGCTATTGCTTCACTCTTCCATATAAATGTTCTTCTAAATATAAAGTGAGAGGTTCAATCCTATTCACTGGTTTTCTTTTTGTTCTGTTTTAACTTGATAAAAGTTGGTTTGATTCACAGTATCTCGCTTCTAATCATGCATACACTCGGTGATGTTTTCCAAGTCTGACTTTGTTAGTAGTATGCATGCATGAATAAAATAAAGTGGCCGAGAGGGAACTAGTAACTAATTTCCATAAGAAAAGCTATAATATTCCAAAAAGGTGACTGAATCTCCAATGCAAGTTTCAGTGGTGCAGATGGTAAAACCCTGGTCTTCCAAGTGAAGGGTTGCAGGTTTGAGTCCCACTTAACCGGTGTAGTAATTGACGTCATTAATGAGTAAATTACAAAGTTGCTTCTGGGGGGCTAGGGAACTGGGAAAAGGAATTAGGGAGGGGGAACAGTGAGTACCATAAAGAGGGAGGGGAGAGTGGTAAAAATATTTTGCAGGGGGGTGGGTGAATTTGTTTTCGTTTTAAATTCCCTCCATAAAAACTAAACCCCCTTTTTATGAATCCCAAAAAAATTGAAGAAGCCTTTTTATAGAATCTTGATAATTAAACCAGTTACCAAAATTAAACAAGTTTTTAAAACATTAAACCAGTTTCAAAAAAGTAAACCAGTTTCAAAAAAATTAAACCAGTTTTAAAAACAATTTAAACCAAGTTCAAAATGAAACCACAACATACAAATACTACATGTACATGTATATACCATCTCAAATGCAACTTTCATTGAATGACTTTGTCTTCTAATTCCGGTCTAGAGCAGCAGGTAGAGGAAGACAGAAGAAAGACTACAGGGAGAGGCAACTCAACAAATAATATTTTGGCAGTCCACCTTTTGCTTTCTGTAGGTCAACAAGAGAAACCTTGCAGCTCAAAAGGACTACTCTGTGAGTCCCCCTGGAGATTTGCTTTCTGTAGGGCTAGAAGAGAACCCTTGCAGTTCAAAAGGACTACTCTGCGATTCCCCCCCCCCCCCTAATAAGCAACTTCATAAAACAATCTTTCCCACCCCCCTCACATCCATGGAGTGTGAACAGCACAGGGTACACATATTTAAGGGTTAGAGACTGGCATGCATGTTTCGTTGACTATACAATTGTACAGGCATGTGCTGACTGTATGATGCCAAAGGCCAATGCAGTATCAATAAATTTTAAGTTCATCGAACAGTCAGCAAATACATGCATTTGTTGATAAAACACATTTACAATGCCTCTAACATTTTAATATTCCAACTGAATGTACACCATGCTGTGGTAACCAATAAGGCACTGTCACTAAAGTGTTTATGAAACCAAATTTTGCATCTTTATTTTATTGCAGAATAATAAAGTTCATTGTTTTCTGATTATCAAGTGTATATTTATTTTTCAGATCTGCCTTCGGAAAGGTCTCTTTTTTGCCATTCAAATAGACTACTTTATGCTAAAAACTGTCCAGGGCCTGGAACCGAATCCGCCATTACAATGACGTCACTGTGAGGACTCGCAAGTGACAACCCTAAATACATAATTGTATGATCATGTAGGACGACACGCATTTCTACCCAAAAAATACAATAGAATAAAGCACAATACAATTCAATAAAAACAATGAAATACAGTATAACGCAACACAATACTTAACAAATAAAAGATGGTTTTGCTTGTTCTATAAAAAAAATATTGCACGCTCGAGGTCTTGAAAAACTGCTGATGCATGAGCAGAACGCAGGTGCATTTAGCAGCATTTCGAGACCTCGAAAGTACATTATTTTGTAATAGAACAAGGAGAACTATCTTTTATTTGTTTTATAATATAAACTTCAATCTAGACGAAGGAAAGTAAGCTATCTAATTTTAAGAACCCACATAATAATCTAGTAAGCAAACTGACTACAGCCTAAACTCCATTTTACTGTACTCGGCTTGTTTACAACATTTCTCGTCACTGATTGGTTCAATTCTGACAGCTTGACATTGATGATCTGAAAGCTTGTTTCTTATTGGATGAAATAACCTGCTATGAAAAGAACATGCATGTCGATTGATAAAAGTGAAAGACAGAAATTGCAAGACTGCCGGCCGCAAACGGGCTGTAAAATTATCAACTGATCAAAACTGTTGCAGGGAACACAAAGTGCTTTCTTTTTACAATTAATGTATGGTCAGCACAGGAGAAGTTAATCTGCACATTGCTGTAGTGTTGAAAATGCCTGATGGAAAAACATTCATAGAGAAAGTGTTTATAGCGGCATCTGAGTCTGAGTTTTTAATACGTGAGTTGAGGTTCACAACTATAATTTCTACAATAACTGCATCGTTGTCAGACACTAGTCTGAAGAAGGATATTTTCATTATCCCAATCAAGGAACAGTGCTTAACTACTGCTCTGATGGCAGTGAGTTGCATAGCTTTTGAGGCTCGAGCAGTTCCACTATACAGCTTTCGAAATAGTCTGGGTTCTTTGCAAGTTTTATCGTCCGTTTTTCATTCACGAACATTCAGGATCCTCTTAAACAAATTCTACAGGAAACCATAGAAATCTATATTGTATTCTTTGCCATTCACTGTTCTGGCTTCAGCATAAAAGTACAGGAGTATTAAAGTTATCGTCGAGTTCTTGGTGAGTCATTTCTTGTAGTTGTCCCGTACCAAACAGCTAGGTCTAATTTTGTCTGCATTAGGTCTAGCAAAGATCTTGTAGACCTTATCTAGACCTTTTTGAGACAAATTACATGTCTAGAGAATCTTGCAAATGTCTTGAAAGACTTTTCTACATTTGCTTCGCTTGTTTGTCTTCAAAATGTCTTGAGGTTTTGTCTAGATAAGACCTAAACTAGATCTTTTGACTAAACGATACCATCATTAGGAGTTCTCAGATATTGAGTTACTCATATATGCCGTGTTTGAACGAATGTCTTTAACATGTCTTGAAGTTTAATCTAGCTTAGGCCTAAATTAGATCTTTTCTGGATGAAAATACAGTCTTAGGTTACAATAAGATTATTTTTACACATGTGCACACCATCGGACGCATTTGAGTATATATGATTAATACTCCGTAAATTTCACAACCATTTAAAACAATCGCATGCATGCAGAATTGGAGAAAACTGTGGGTAATGCACATTTTGTGTTTCGGAGGCCTGGATAGGGTCCTAAATTAAGTGTTCAAACGTTACAATGTAGTTAAAACCTTAAATAAATACTCCATTTGAGAAAGAATTATCTATGACATTGTTCAGTGTACACTGTATATTAAGTCATTTCATGCTCATGCAGTTCCATCAAGAAGAGACTAGCTACTCTAATGTCTGCCAAATCTTCGTATAACCGTCATTTGTGTCGATTCTGAATGATAATTTATGAACTCGGTTCAAACAGACCTTTGGCCCGTTCTTGCATTTCATGCATATCAAATGTACAAAGAATAATTGGTATGCGTAAATGATACTATTTAACCTTCAATCCGCCAATCAGGAAAACGATAATCGATACCCTAAAGGCGGGATCAGTTTTCTATTTCGCCAGGAGCCTAACGACATTTCAGCAAATTTGTGGGCACAAATAGATAGACTTTCACCTCCAGCTCATGATCAATAATATTCTATACTAGCAATGAGTATATAACCTACGGATATGCTTGGATTTTATGGATTGAGAAGAAGCAACACTCCAATGTATCAGATTCAGACATTCTAGAAGAACTGAAGATGAGGCAATGGTGGCTTGGCGTGTTGTAAAAAAATGACGCAAAATACACTACATCAGCTGTACTGTGGTATTATGGTGAGTTTAATTTTGTTATACATGACTTCAATTCTAAATGTTTAATTGGCCAGCAAGTTTAGGACAACTGAATATGTTTTGAAATAACGAAGACAGAATGAAGGCGGTCGGGACTGACAGCAATACAAGTCCGGGTACAAGTGGCAGTATTAATGTATCCATATTAATGACATGTATTATCATGCATGCATTCTCTCTCTTTAAAATACTCAGCTGTAAAATTCTCCAGGTCCATACATGCCACTTACATTTTGTTATAAATGTCTGTTTGACTCTCCAGAAACATTCCATTATTACTCGGGCTGCCTGTGGCAGCACCGAGTCTTAAAATGCAAGTCGTTATTTTTTTTTTTTTTTTAAATTTCATGTCAGACGGCTTCTGCGCATGCGTTAAAGGTCAAATTCAAACCAATCAGATCGCACTGTGCTGGTCACGTAACACTCGCCAGGTTAATTTATTTACATAATTTAATACAGTAAATCAAAATGGTGGATCCGCGAGCAAATCTCTCTCAAATTTGGAGTCCCATCTCTCAAATGTAAGCAGTTTAATGTTTTATTTAACTTCACTCGTGCGAAAGCCTTCCAACAGGCTCAGGATATTGCAACTGGCGCTCTTGTCGGAGCCGAAGGACCGCGTTTTTTACCCAGATGGCCTGTGATTTTATATAGATGTACGACACGACGCCAGACCTGAAGGACTCAAAGATCCACACATATCGAATTGGAATTTAGCGTTTTCCTTTCTGCTGAAACCAAGGCTTCTTCGATAGAAAGGGCAATATGTTGTGTTTTTCTAGGAGGACAAAATATTTCTCGTTTAAGCTTCTCTTTCGCCACGGCTTTGTTATTGGAATCTCTGTGGATTGGTATACTCAAATATACTGCACAATACCATACAACTGAATAAGAAGTCTTTAACAAAGCCGAACTCAAACTCAAGAGCAAAGCTGAGAGTGAAAGTGAAACTGAACAGTGTCTTGTCAGGTCATGAATTAAGGTACGGTGAGGTTGAAATCATTGCGTATTTATATAGATATGCATTTCTTTGTCGATTTGTTGACCTCGTGGTGCTGATAGATTTTGCCATCGGACGGTATTCTTGTTTGAGGTACATTTCGTAGGTTTTATGCCTCTCGGTCATAATACATACCAGCTCAAACACCGTGATCTGTAGGCCAACATGCACTAAAATAATTTTGAGCGTGTTTTTGGCTGTCAGAAATACCCCGGAGAACAGAATAATTTATGATGAGCGAAGCAATATCAACTTAAACAAGAATCCTCTCACGGCCGACGTTTTGGTTCGAGAAATTAAAGGCTTCCAACAGTTCCCTTTATAGTTCTGTAATATAATGAGCAGATCAGTTTTGGGAATGAGGGTATATAACCAACAGGCATTTCAGTTAATAAATACCTGATATGGACGCGAGCTGCGATAAAGAGCCGCAGGGTAGAATGAACAGTAGAGAAATATATCATTTGATAGCTCCATCATAGGTGGACAGGAATACGACTTATAATATGGGACAAATATAAACATATATTTGAGACACTCATGTAAGCGTGCGGTACATGAATAAGTAGAGGTCAACTTCTTTAATTTGCATACACGAGAAATATATATACTAGGGGAGCAGAGAATGCATGTCACCGCGCTACCGGCCACTCCTAAAGACTGCTAAATTCAGCTAATAATTCTTCCCTTCGGTTATTACTAAAAGGATCTCAAATGAAAGTGTATTTCATCTTCAATCTCATGTGGCCCGAGTGAAAGCCCAGATGGGCTCTTGTTCTTATACAAATCACAGTTGGTACAAGTTGGTTGAACACTGATCTGAGTAAACGGACAATAATATAATACCATACAGATGGCATTGCATGACTGATAAGACAGCTTGACATCTACTGGGTGATCTCCTATTAATTACTAGTTTTAACAGTGATCATTATCAAAACTGAATCCGTAAATGCTAAAAAAAAATTTACTTTAACATTGATAATAATACTAATTTTAGAGCTACAGTAGTGCACTTTGTTGGTGTTAATCATGCCTCGTTTTTATTGCCTATAATTATTTTAGTAAATGGAAAAAAATATAACATGCATGTCTTTAATGTACGCCAACTAATTAAAAGCATCTCTCGATCTGCACACATGAACGATTATTAAAATAAGATCTCATGCACATATTTTCTTTTCAACTGTGAGGACATAGGATCACGATCTCAGTGTAAAGAAGCTGTGGATAATTTGTTAGACCATTATAGCCATAGAACTTGAAGTGTGGGCTAAGATAGCTGTTAAGGTTAAAGTGCCTATCACCCTTTTGCAATTTTCTTTTCAACTGTGAGGACATAGGATCACGATCTCAGTGTAAAGAAGCTGTGGATAATTTGTTAGACCATTATAGCCATAGAACTTGAAGTGTGGGCTAAGATAGCTGTTAAGGTTAAAGTGCCTATCACCCTTTTGCAATTTTGATAGCTTATGAACCTCCGAAACGTTTTGAGTACCGTTGTGAAGAAAGTTTTGGTTTAAAGTGAATACTTTATGTTCTACGCTTGTTTTAAATCGTGTAAATGTGACCTTTCCTGACCCATGACCGCGTAAGTAAAAGCCTGGGTCGAAACCTGGGTAGACGTCATCTTGACGCCATATAATTAATTCGGCTTTGCAATCATGTGAAGAAATACTCAACGTGTTGACTAAAATGACTTTTTTCTTTACTAACAACTCAAAAACTGTGTATATTTTCTATGCATCGATGTTGTTGTGATAAAAAGGCGCCATGCAGAATAATGCATTAATGAGATGACGTTTACCCAGGTTTCGACCCAGGCTTTTACTTACGCGGTCATGGGTCAGGAAAGGTCACATTTACACGATTTCAAACAAGCGTAGAACATACAGTATTCACTTTAAACCAAAAATTTCTTCACAGAAGTACTCAAAACGTTTCGGAGGTTCATAAGCTATCAAAATTGCAAAAGGGTGATAGGCACTTTAAGTTAATTAAGTTCAGTTAACGTTTTACCGGTATGTTTCTGAAACGATGAGGTCAATTGAAAGAATGCATACATGTACGTAAATGACAACACAATATTATATAAAGCATTGCATATATATGAATCTGTGATGTGCTTTTTAATTTTAGGAAAGAATCACAACGTCCTTCAGCTTATTTTTGTATTTCATCATGCCGATCGAACAACGCTGGATCGAACAACACGCGATCGAACAACACGCGATCGAACACGTCACGCCGTAACTTTGTATCTCGTCATTCATCACATCGCTGGCTTTGACCACGTGTTGACTGAAATGTCTTGCATTAGGCTTTCGTGCTAGACAGTTTTAAGACATTTAGACATGTTCTAGACATTTTTAAGACTGTTGTACTAGGTAAACCGCTCTTGAAAGGAATGTCTCGTGAATGTCTATTTATAAGCTAAGAATGTCTAGCTGTCAAAATGTCTAAAAAAGTCTTTCATTTTAGCTCAGAATTGAGCCCTTTCCAAGACTTTTCTTTGAAAAAAGCCGCCAGACATAAAATAGACTTTTGAAAGACTTTATTCTAGGTCTAATCTAGACATTTTTTAGATCTAGCCGTTTCGTACGGGGTGTTTTATCAAACTGCGAGTGTGAATGAGTAACACTGTATTAGAACTTCAATGTCCATTGTATTTTGGTGTAGGATAAAGTTAAATACGGGAAGAAAACCAAGGCCACCAGCCACACAATTATTTCACCTCCTCGCTTATTTAGTAGCTTACTACATGTATGTAACTTTCTCGCTGGAGTCCGCAGCTTATTTGGCTGCGTGGCAAACCGGACAGTTTTTAGCATAAAGTAGTCAATTTGAATGGCGAAAAAGAGACCTTTCCAAACTAGGCGGAACTGAAAAATAAATATACTCTTGACAGGAACACCCAACGGTAAAACTTCATAAAAACAAACATTCTGATGTTTTTATAACAAATCAGATGTATTTAAACATATTTAAGGGAATTGTTTTTCAGCTGGCAGACGAACAGCTGTTCTGCAGCGCCAGCCAGCCTAAAGTTCATGAAGAATTTCTAAATTTCCCAGCTGAAATATTTAAGTGCAGAATTTGCCAGCAGCAAAAATATTTTTTTGAATATATTCCCAGCTGAAATATTTAACCCTAAATACCTAACCCCATATATACTCCCATATATAAGCTATACGGGTATGTGCCGCCCAACGGAGTCGTTATTTTTGACATTTTTGACAGGTATCAATTTTTAGACCTCAGACTTAAAAATGCCTGGAATGCACTCTGAAACGGGGTATGAATTATTTATTCAGATAAGAGAAGCTAAAATGTTTCAAAGGAAGTTACATTGCAATAAATGATTCTAATTCAGTTCACACCAGCACACTTCGTTGTTGAATTAAAGTATATTTTTTTGAAGATCAGTTTGTGTGTGGTTCATTTAGAAGTTGAAGATGTTGAAGGTGTTGATCCGGCAGACTCTGTCAAGCAGCGCAACGCGTGTTACGTATTACATTCAATCCGTCTTGGGACAATACCGGCAAACTCTAAAACGGGGTATCAAAATTAATCAAACTCTAAAACGGGGTATCAAAATTAACACGAAACTACTCTTAAACGGGGTCCACATTTGATGACCAGGGCGGTACATACCCCTCCCCTGGGGACTTGTAGAGACCGAAAACTGTTTTTAAATGATTTCTATATCTCAACACCTTTCAACATTTTAAACCTGTTTCAAGATCGGCTCCAACACTAAATATTGTTCCGATGTTGAAACGGTTTGTACAGGGCTTAACTGAAATATAGAACGCTATATTTTTATTTTAAGAATAAAAACCTGAGCTAACCTGCAGAATTCGGTATTTTTAAAAACCTGTGAAACAACAGGTACGTGCAGAATTTGCCAGCTGAGAAATATCGCTCTGTTATATTATTATTATGTAATTATATCGGACTGCAGAATTTACCAGCTGACAAATATCGCTCCGTTATATTATTATTTAGTATCAGACTGCAGAATTTGCCAGCCAAGAAATTCCAAAGTGCAGAATTTGCCAGCCGAGTGGCCCAGAAGAACAGTTATTTTGCAGAACAGTTCGTTGGGTGTTCCTGTCTTGATAATCAGAAAAGAATGAACTTTATTATTCTGCAATAAAATAAAGATGCAAAATTTGGTTTCATAAACACTTTAACCAATCACCTGATTGGATTTTGTACTGTGCACGAAGTTGGAATATTACAGTGTGAATACTGAAACTGGGACCACTTAGTACACAACGAGAACTAAACGCATTGCAAAACAAAAATAAAGCATTCCAAAGATAAATCCTAGTATATAATCCTAGCTAGATCCAGAGAGAAAGACAAACTTTCCTTTCAGTATGAAAAATGGAATATTATGCTTCTTTCCCTTATTTCCTTCAATTGAAGGGTTGTGTACGAAAAGAGCTTAAGTGTTCTTGATCACGTTCTAAATTCTCCCTTAGAAAACAAAGAAATTGAAGGAGAATTGAGAATGTGATCAAGAGTCACTTACACCCTTTTTGCACACAGCCCTTCAATTAGACCTCAGTTTTTTTCTCTTTTGTTTCTTGGACATGACTAGCTCAGTTAGCACCAAGCCTGAATACCACACTATATGTGATTTATTGCCCCTTTTGAGTTCTTGTTATCATTGGTTTGTTGTTTTGTATTTTTATTTAGCACTTTATTTTGTTTGGTAGTAATGTAGTTCATTTTCTTTGAGGGGGGAAGGGCAAATATATTAATGTATTATTCAAAAAATAAATAATAAATAAATATTAAAAAAAGACAGCAGGAAGCTGATATAAAGGAAAACGATACTTGTTCACATTCAGTCATTTAACAAAATAATTTTTGAGAAAAAAAGTGGAAAATATCAAGTTCCGCCGACATATGGTTCCGAGTCGAATGGTTGTTTCAAAATATCAAACAAGTACAGGCAATACTACTTCAGGGAAATTATGTGGGAAGTACACATTGCTAAATATCCCATACATATGATACAGCAGGAATATTATACAATTAAAGCTATCACAGGAAACCGGCAGGCTTAATTTGCTTGTTGAAAATATAAGGCTTTGTATAGGATTTACGAGTGTTGAAATATTTATAGGTAATAGCATAACATGAGGGAAATTAGCGATTAAATTTTCCCAAGAGCCAAGGGAGGATCTGTGGAAGTCCCAAAGCTCAAGGGGAAATTTAATCACTAATTTTCCGAAATGTCATGCATTAGATTGTAAATAATACAGTCTATGATTTCAAAGGAAGAGACCGAATCTGCAAGAAGTTTGGTTTGATCTCTCTGCCAGAAGTAAACACATCACAGTTGAGTGGCTTTCAAAAATGTTTTATTATTATGCTTGACTGAGCACAATAGATTGAATGAGCATGGCTTGAACTAAATCATAAAAAGTATGAAGTTTATATTCTTGGGAACATGAATATTGATTTTTTTTAAAGTATAATTCTCACCCTCTGACTGCTGATTAATGTGTTGTTTTAGGGGATCATAGTATTACTCAGTAAATATTTCAATAAAGTAAATATAACTTGCCTGAAGGGAAGTTGATGTTCCACTTGTTCTCAAGAATTTTAACCCTGTCGAATGTCATTCTCCCTCTTCTAGTTCTAGCCTGGGTTTCCTGTGCTATCATAACAAAGTACGGACAGGAAGCTTGGCACCGGTGTACCAATCTCGTTCCCAGAGCCCGCGCGTTTTTCGGCCAGCGGTGACCAAACGCTTTGAGGCTCTGGGATAATCCATAACCGGAAGCAGGATTTTATGCTTCCGGTTTAAGAGCGCATGCGTGAAAGGTCGTTTACTGAGCATGCGTCGTGTATGTAATGTACTATGAATATGCGCAGAGAAAGCAACCGCTGTGGTAATAGAGCGCTGACTTACTAAATTGATAAAATGGCCGACGGCTGAGAAAAATGTATTGTTCGTCCGTCTCGTGGGGAAAAAAAGAGAAAAAGATCCTAACGAGAGTGGAACTGCTAAAGGTACCTTTTTGCCAATCGATACTAGGTTCCCTCAGAGACAAGAAAGGTATGATTTAAACTGCCGTGCTCCAAAATTCACGAGGAGGCGCTAGGTCTTAGACTTAGGTCTCAGGATGCAGTAATAATAATAATATAATAATAATAATAGGCCATATTTATATAGCGCCATATCACCACAGTCTCATGGCGCTTTACATTTTACTGACATATCCCGTCAGTGAATTTTTCGGACTGCTATTTCGGCGCCAATGGCAGCCACGCAGTTTACAATGTTGAGTGTGTGGTTAGTGCAATGGCCAGGCTGCTGTACCGGGTGACAATCCCCTTCTCTTTTTCGAGTAGTACAACAGGTTCTTTCACGTCCCCTTCAAATACTGATTAGAAGTAGAAGGAGACAAGGCCAACGGCTTATAAACGTCCCTGCCCAAGGACGCGGCCGGGTTCGAACCCCCGACCTCCCGCACTCTAGACCGTGCTCTACCAACTGAGCTAACCAGTGAGGCGGTAAGTGGAGTTTGCTGAGAAACATGTTATCACAACTTTTAAAAATGTACACAGTCCGAACAAGAAGTTTAATTGCTCCATGGGCAGTCCTTTTCGTGTCCTGGACGTGTAATTTTCTTGAATCGGTTGAATAAATGTTTTTTTTTTAGTTGATGTGGTATAGTTATCGTTGAATATTTCGCGGTGTAACATATCGCCGGGATATCGATAGCGGATATAATTGAAACGTTGATTTATTTTGTTACTTTGCCTTTGGTTGATTGTTTTATATAATATTCAAATATAAGTTATATGATTTTTTGGGGGTGAGTTTTAATAAGCTTAATTACTTTGTGCTAGAATTAACTTTTAATACTCTTCTTTAATTAGGAAACTTTGCATTCCTTCACCTTAGTATAAGCTTATGTTGTATCAAATATATTTTATTCATTTAAATCTTAAAGAATGTAATGTACCTATCAATGGAGAAATTTCAGTCAAATTCTCAAGGGTGGTGAAACATTGCTTGTTTAGTTTTTAATCAAAATGTACCACCCAGAACCTAGTTGTTAGAAGTAAGGGTAAGCACTACCCCGGGGTTAAATTGCTAACCAGATGGTAAACTGTACAGTTTTAGCACTATCCTAGGGATAAAGTTACCCTTGCTTCGAACAACTGGGCCCTGGTCCAGAAAGATTACAAGCTTTTGCAGAAATCCAAAAGAGCGAGCTCAAGCACAGGAATAATAATATTGTAAAATGTATAGTGCTTTAGAAATGGCTTCAAGTTGTTTAACCCAAATCTGAATGAGAAAACAAATTTACCAAGCTTAAAGCCTTATATTTTGGGAAATATAACACCAAGGCCTTGTTTTAAGATGTTCTGTTTGTCTTACTGGGAACTTACTCAGAACTATGAAGTGCAACAAAAATATGACGCTCGGTAACCATTATTGAAGGTTGGGCCCATACTTTTACTTTTCCCAGGCAAAGTCTTCTACAGTTTGTAATGCCTTGACCCTGGGCCACAATTCAGGATCAAATGCCTGACTCTGGGGATTCAGGGGTGGATTGAAATGGGGTGCACCACATGAGCACCATAGACACAGGGGGGTTGGCCCCCAATATTTTTTTAAAATCAGGTCTCTGAAGTAGTATTTTCTGAATTTTGATACTACTTGAATCTCAAAAGGGGGTGCATCCTCCAAATCACCTTGCCCTCCCATAGATGGCGAGGTCTAGAAAGTATAAGTGGGTCAGATGTTCTTTCCTAGTTCTTTTACAATCCAGGGTGGAACTTACATGTATATATAGTTGGTACATGCATGTGCAGCCATGGCCATGGGGTCCTAAACTGGACCCAGTTTTACACAAGTTTGCTCCAAACCCTGGATTTCCAAGTTGTTGTGAAAATGAACCCATTTTCAACCTGATGGATTATTTTGAGCTGTCTATATAAACTCAGAATTCCACAGTTTTACACAAAAGCTAGACCCTAAACTCTAAAGTAGGTTCAAATATGACACACAATATATATCATAAGTAAGTGTGCCCCTGGAAACAGACTGCTGGACCACACCATGTATGTTCACAAGCTGCCCTGTTAGTGTGAAGTCTGAATGTACACATATATATATTTGTTTCTGCTACACAAATGTTTGAATATTTCCTACTAGACATTGCTGGAATTCTCATAATGCAAATATTATTTCAATGGCAGATAACATTGATTGATAGGCCCTTTGCAGCGCCTGGTTGTGTGACCTTTTTAGCCTGTCAATCAAAAAAAGGTGGTGCTAGAACAACATGAATGCCAGAAATGGAAAGAGCAAGCCAAAATTAGTAAAAAGCCCAAGTTTTAGGTTCATATCTTTAAAACTGAAGGAATGGTAACTTTTTGAAAACTCTATAATTTAGCTTAATTTAATAGAGTTTGTGAGGCTTTTTTTGCTGACTGGCATGGCTTGCCATGGCACAAACTCTGTTAAATTAAGCTAAATTATAGAGTTTTCAAAAAATTGTTTTTGATTGACAGGCTAAAAAGGTCACATGACCAGGTCCTGCAAAGGGCCTATTGACTCCAATCTTCGTAAAAACACACTTTCAATTTTTGTTTTTCATTTCTTTGAATTTTACCAAGTTCAATATGCTAAAAATAGGTTTAAAAATTCTTCCAGTTCGCAATTAAAATCTATTAAAAGCAAACACAATTTAATCTATCCAACTACCATGTTTGTTTACAGAAAACACATCAAGTGACTGTGAACCCACGTGGCATTCTGACACTGCATTTATCTTTACAATTTTGCAGCACCAATTCCAAAATGCATTGTGGGTAATGGACAAAAATCCCATTGTCTACTGTGCCAATTTGGGTTAAATACAAAGTACTAACTCAACTAACCCCCCCCCCCCCCCCCCCCTAGCCCTGTTCAGTTACAAACTGCCAAACCATAAAGTCAATGGCTCAAGCTTTCCCCAGAATGCCATTTGGGAAGATTCTGCCGATGGCCTGCAGCAATTTCTCTTGTAGGATTTTGAATGGAAACTGCTCTAATTTTGGTCAAATAGGCCACTGGTAGAAAGCCAAAGGACATCCTGAGATCTGAGGGTGGCTGAAAAATACTTGGCTTGCTTTTAGTAGGCTTTGTGAGGAGTTTTCATTGGGGTTTTCTCTTGCATTTCTGCATTTGACACACCAATTGGTGATATTTTTACTTGTGAGATTGTAGGAAGAAAAACCCTAAAGGTGATGTAATATATCCACTTCCACCACAGTGCAAGTGCAAAGGAGCAGAAAAATAAATTGTGCAGGCTGACTGGTAGGGATCGAGCAAAGTAGCCTATACATCTGTTGAAGTGATCAAAACATCCTTGTTTGATGATCAAATACTTGCATTGGTTTCCAATAATGTCAGAGATTTTTTCTCTTTCCCTCGTAGGGCGTGCACACTTAGCACTACAGCTTACCACTTTACATCACATTCTTTCCAATAATTATGATTGGCATCTAAAGGTATAAAGAAAATAATTTATCACTGGTAATGGCTCTATCGATTCCAAATCTTCCCAGGCATACATTTTTGTATGTGGGGTATTGACTGAGTTTCTGTCCCAGGGATGGGGCATTTGCCAGCAAAGAAAAGTTGGGAGGTGGGGAATTGGTCAAAGAGAGTCAAAATAGTAAGTGTTTATAACATGGTTGCCACCCATCAAGAAAAATAATTCCCCTGACTTTTCCCCGACCAGAAAACAATTTTCACTGACCATAATAAGACTGTTCAACATTCCCTCATCCAAAACAAACGTCATTTAATATCAAAACCTGTAGCCTCCCCTTGCAGACACTTTGAGGCATGAGAGGCCATCATGGAAACCTAAATATAAAATTCCCTGACTTCTTCGTGACTTTGACAAGAAATTTAGAATTTCTCTGACCAGATGCAAAATTCCCTAACCTTGAAAAACATTTTTTTCCCTGACTTTTCCCTGACCTGTGGCAACCTAACCCGAGTATCAGGCCTTCCCCTCCCCCTGATACTCAGGTTAGTGGCAACCCTGTATAAGAGATTTATACTTGTTCCAAAGCCCACAGAGGGGCATTTGCATAGCTTAGCTGACCCCCATGAGACTGACCCAATGAGGCACTTGCAATGCTCTGAATTCAAAAATGTCAAGTGCCCCACAAATGCCGGGGTGGGGGAGTTATGTGTACTACTACTACTAATAATAATAACTTTATTAACGTGTCTAAAGGTATTTAGCAAAAAAAGGGAATTGGGGACACAAATTAAAGAGTAAATTAAAACAATCTATGTATCTCTATCTATGATGGATATACACATTCTTCTGTGACCTAATTCTAACTAAGTTGTAAATACATATATCTGTATGTCTATCTGTGACTTAAAAACATTGATAAAATAGAATAAAATAGAACCGTACCAGTATATTACACGTTGCTGTTATCATTGTGCTGAAGTGGACTTTCTCAGTTTTCTTCTGCTCAAGGCTGAATGATAGTTATTATTCATCTACTACATGTAGGCCCGGGATGTAGGCCTAATAGTAAATACTTATGCAAAGATAAAACACGTTTTATTCTTGTTTTCACTTCACAAAAAAGATGCACACACGTTTTATTCTAGTTTTCACTCATTGATTTTATTTCCGCATCTGCCCAGAGTATAAAGTCAGGTATTCAAAACTAATTTCAATCACTAAATCAGCAATTTACCTAGTGGCAATTTTTCCCTCGCAGTTCTAATTAATCTGGTAAATATTTCAGCAGTTGAATTTCGTCAAAGATTCTCCCGAAGATCTGACCTGACATATCGTTCTTAAAAGCCTTCAGAATGTGTCTCTTCTTGATTTTTTATCCAGACAGTTCAACACGATGATTACTTACTTGACTGCAGCAACGGCAAGAATGACAAACTTGATTTTTAGCGATTTTTTCACCACTTTTTAGGCCGGTCTTTATATGGCCGATTGAACGAAGCAACTCCATGGCGTCGTTGTTAATTTACTTCCGGTGAGATATGCTAGCCAATCAAATTTGACCTCGGTATAGATTATCCCAGAGCTCTGTATCTTGGCGGTGGCCAGAAGATCGCGGGCTCTGGGAACGAGATTGCCGGTGTACGCGATTTTTTTTTTCCAGCCTAGTTCATTGCGCATCCCCTTCTGCGCATAATTTTGTTTAGCAATTGGTGAAGCATAACACAATTGTCTACTATATATATATTGTATAATCCAATATGGCGACTATCCCAATCGCGATGTAACGAACAGCTTCATTTATCAGCAAATTGAATAAGATTTATTCATTTCATACCAAAAATGAATATTATCTGACAATGAGAATTATGATACTGGACATATGTAATAATCCTATCGGCGTTTCGATCCCAACAGCAATATTGCCGTCAAGAGTTTGAATAGTCCGAAGTCGAAGACCAAACCATGTCGAGTGCTCAACTAGCATTACGAATTTCAGCTTCCAAACAACGAATTTCACCTTCAGAACTATTTTGTTGCGAGTACCAAATGACCAAGAAACACAAAGATGCGGCTCGATCGGTGAACGGATTACCCTGTTCGTCGAACGAACTATAGGCTGTGAATCGATTATACAGCCCACTTCATTGCGCATACCCTACTGCGCATCGAAGTTTTAGCAATTGGTGACCGTGGCAAAATACGTAGCATTCTATTATCCAAGATGGCGGCAGTTTTGTTTACATGTACGTAATCGAGCCGTGAGAGTGTCTGAACGAGTTTAACAATGCACGCTGACAGAGGAGCTAAGAAGTACTGGCTGGAATAACAATATCAATTATCAGCTAAATATCAAGCCTGAAACAATAATTATTACAAACTCCTGGGAGACTCGATCGAGGAAGGATCCGAGGATGTATACCTCTTCCTTTATACTTTTGTACAAAGCAGCTAGGTAGGGATACCAAATCAGCTTTGGACATTGGAATTTACACCTTCAGAAGTCTTGTGTTGCGAGTATCAAATGGTCCCTAGACTCAGATGTGACTCCAACGAACTGGGCTGTAAATCAAACGTACAGCCTAGTTTATTGCGCATGCGCATGCTCTTCTGCGCATTAGAAGATTTGAAAGACCTGTGCAGGACAACAACTTCAAAGGTGAGACATTTTATTTTAGTTTACAGCATTATTGAAAACAACTGATACATCCACAAGTCCTGATTTTATTTTTAAAACATGATGAAAATGTCCTCATTAACTCCTTATTATAACTTATTCTATAAATTACAGTGCTTTACAAGGATTTCCAGCACTGAGAAACATCGTATTTAAACACACATAGAAATACGATAATTTTATGTGTCGCCTTTCAGCCAATTAGCGATTTCCACGTCACATGCTTACCCTTGCTTTGAACAACAGGGCCCAGGTCCAAGTATTGTTTATAAAATAAATCAAACAATACATGGATGTTTATATGGAATTGATCTTCTCTTGTTCAACTCTATATCTCACTCTTGATATCTCACAACTTGATATCTCACTCATTCGCTGCGCTCACTCATGAGATATCATCAAGTTGAACACTCAAAGATAAATTCCATATCTCCACGTGCCCAACTAGCTGACCCATAATTATGTTACACACAAATTGATGCTATCTTGAAATCATGCAGCATGCTAGTTGAAGGGCTGTGTGACACTAGGGCATAAGTGACTGCCAATCAAATTCTAAATTCTCCTTCAAGATCTTTGTTTTTTAAGTGAGAATTTAGAATGTGATCAGGAGTCACTTATGCTCTTGTTGCACAAAGCCCTTCAATTAGCAATCAGCAATATCTGTTGCAATCTTGAGATCACTGTATAATGAGCCAATAATTATTTTCTTTTTTCTGGAAATGGAAAGAAGATGTTAAATGCTCAAAATAGGTTCTCAATCGTCCTCAGTCCATAGTCGATTAAATGCAAGATGTAATCCAGTAGCAAAATTGGGAAACAAAATATTTTCTGGGATGGCCAACATTGTACATGTAAGCAGCTTAATACATATAGTAAGTACATGTACTATAATATCCCATGATTACTATAGCTATTACAAGTACTTCTTTACAAAGTTCTAGGTTTCAACATTAGCAGCAACACCAAATACATGCACTCACTGTCACTGAATACCTATTTCACACAGTCTGAATACTTATAGGTAAATTAATATTTTTACAACAATTGCTCAGTTTCTCATTTTCTGTTTGGCTTATTGCCATGATGGGAGATAAGGACATACCATGGATTGTGTCATTGCTCCTGTCACAGATTACATAATAGCACATACTAAAATAACTTTCTCCCACAATTTCCATTGTTTTCAAAGGTTTTCCGCTTCACTATTTCTGGTGGTTGTTGTAAAAACAAATTTAGGGTAGTTTACTTGATACATGTATATCCTCTTATTTACCATGTTTTGCATCATTGCATGGTCAAATTATTGTGGATTCATACTGATAAACTATCCTAAATAAAAAAAAAATTGTGGGAATATTATCATGTACCATAAATTGAAGGGCTGTGTGAAAAAGGGGCATAAGTACTTGACCCTTGATCACATTCTAAATTCTCCCTTAGAAAACAAAGAAATTGAAGGAGAATTGAAAATCTAATCAGGAGACACTTGTATGCCCTTTTTGCACACAGCCCTTCAATTGTGCAAGGTGTACATACATGCATGTATTGCAGTCCTGCTCCATTATTTTGTTGTCCACAAAAACATTCTGAATGAAGGAAACATGTTACAAGTACGATTTGTAACAATTGATAGAAAACAAATTGTAGCTGCAATTTATACAGTATAGGAGCTAAAATTTTCCTGCATTCAGAATTTTGACTTTAGTGTTAATAATAATAATTATTAGTACAGCAGTTTTAAATTATACATCCACCACATCACTGTTTTTGTGGACAACAAAATAATGGAGCAGGACTGCAATACATGCATGTATGTACACCTTGCACAATTGAAGGGCTGTGTGCAAAAAGGGCATACAAGTGTCTCCTGATTAGATTTTCAATTCTCCTTCAATTTCTTTGTTTTCTAAGGGAGAATTTAGAATGTGATCAAGGGTCAAGTACTTATGCCCCTTTTTCACACAGCCCTTCAATTTATGGTACATGATAATATTCCCACAATTTTTTTTTTATTTAGGATAGTTTATCAGTATGAATCCACAATAATTTGACCATGCAATGATGCAAAACATGGTAAATAAGAGGATATACATGTATCAAGTAAACTACCCTAAATTTGTTTTTACAACAACCACCAGAAATAGTGAAGCGGAAAACCTTTGAAAACAATGGAAATTGTGGGAGAAAGTTATTTTAGTATGTGCTATTATGTAATCTGTGACAGGAGCAATGACACAATCCGTGGTATGTCCTTATCTCCCATGGCAATAAGCCAAACAGAAAATGAGAAACTGAGCAATTGTTGTAAAAATATTAATTTACCTATAAGTATTCAGACTGTGTGAAATAGGTATTCAGTGACAGTGAGTGCATGTATTTGGTGTTGCTGCTAATGTTGAAACCTAGAACTTTGTAAAGAAGTACTTGTAATAGCTATAGTAATCATGGGATATTATAGTACATGTACTTACTATATGTATTAAGCTGCTTACATGTACAATGTTGGCCATCCCAGAAAATATTTTGTTTCCCAATTTTGCTACTGGATTACATCTTGCATTTAATCGACTATGGACTGAGGACGATTGAGAACCTATTTTGAGCATTTAACATCTTCTTTCCATTTCCAGAAAAAGAAAATAATTATTGGCTCATTATACAGTGATCTCAAGATTGCAACAGATATTGCTGTTATAATAAGGAGTTAATGAGGATATTTTCATCATGTTTTAAAAATAAAATCAGGACTTGTGGATGTATCAGTTGTTTTCAATAATGCTGTAAACTAAAATAAAATGTCTCACCTTTGAAGTTGTTGTCCTGCACAGGTCTTTCAAATCTTCTAATGCGCAGAAGAGCATGCGCATGCGCAATAAACTAGGCTGTACGTTTGATTTACAGCCCAGTTCGTTGGAGTCACATCTGAGTCTAGGGACCATTTGATACTCGCAACACAAGACTTCTGAAGGTGTAAATTCCAATGTCCAAAGCTGATTTGGTATCCCTACCTAGCTGCTTTGTACAAAAGTATAAAGGAAGAGGTATACATCCTCGGATCCTTCCTCGATCGAGTCTCCCAGGAGTTTGTAATAATTATTGTTTCAGGCTTGATATTTAGCTGATAATTGATATTGTTATTCCAGCCAGTACTTCTTAGCTCCTCTGTCAGCGTGCATTGTTAAACTCGTTCAGACACTCTCACGGCTCGATTACGTACATGTAAACAAAACTGCCGCCATCTTGGATAATAGAATGCTACGTATTTTGCCACGGTCACCAATTGCTAAAACTTCGATGCGCAGTAGGGTATGCGCAATGAAGTGGGCTGTATAATCGATTCACAGCCTATAGTTCGTTCGACGAACAGGGTAATCCGTTCACCGATCGAGCCGCATCTTTGTGTTTCTTGGTCATTTGGTACTCGCAACAGAATAGTTCTGAAGGTGAAATTCGTTGTTTGGAAGCTGAAATTCGTAATGCTAGTTGAGCACTCGACATAATTCGATATACCTAGGTTTGAAACAGTTAGTTATGGAAAGCATTCAATTAGATACTTGGGACCATTTATATGGACAAAGCTTAGGCCTAGTCTTAGGACTGTGTCCAGTCTAAATTCGTTTAAACATAATATACGAAAGTTAGATATATCAAGCTTAATAGATAACAATTCTTACTGCTGCATATTATGCAGCTCATGATATAATTAGTTCTGCATATAATTTTTTTAGATTTTATAATATATTTAAGTATAGTTAGTAGTAGATTTTAAAATTGTACATAACTCTAGGTTACTTTTTATCTTATTTTACTCTATATTTTGTTAAAGTGTCCCCCATTAGCTGAACAGCTAAATACATTGACACTGTAATAAAGTTATTATTATTATTATTATTATTATTATTATTATTATTATTATTATTATTATTATTATGGTTTGGTCTTCGACTTCGGACTATTCAAACTCTTGACGGCAATATTGCTGTTGGGATCGAAACGCCGATAGGATTATTACATATGTCCAGTATCATAATTCTCATTGTCAGATATTATTCATTTTTGGTATGAAATGAATAAATCTTATTCAATTTGCTGATAAATGAAGCTGTTCGTTACATCGCGATTGGGATAGTCGCCATATTGGATTATACAATATATATATAGTAGACAATTGTGTTATGCTTCACCAATTGCTAAACAAAATTATGCGCAGAAGGGGATGCGCAATGAACTAGGCTGGAAAAAAAAAATCGCCCGGTGTACTCATCCATTTAGGAAGAGAATTGATATCTACGATACGCGATGTTGCTCCTAAAGGATCCATGGCCAGTATTTAGTGCTTTTCGTGGCTTAAAGTGATTTTTTTTACGGCAGCAAATACATCGACATCCCAGAAGTGAGCATGCAGCACGGCAGCGGTTAGTCCTGTTAGTGCCAGGCCACTTGTCGACACAAAGTGCGACGGCCATCGGCAAACAGTACCTCGTACTTCCGGCTTCCACAGAGTAAAAATACTTGTCTTCAACGTATCGATTCTCGTGCTTCCTTTTACAACATTAAACAACTATGGTAAGTGTTAGGTAACTTTTTTATACATCTACTACATCTACATCTACTTTTTCTACTGTTAAAAGTTTCAACTTTATTGTTTTGTAGCGTAACATTGCACTAAGAGTAAGAATGGAAGCAAATCAGCCTTTTAATGAAAAATCAAAACTACAATCACCACTTATTTAGCCAAACTTCTCCGCCCCCTCCCCCCGTGGTCCTGTGTGTACTTGTGTGCATTTATTTTGTATAATTGTGTACCTGTATGTTTGCATGCTTCTATATGTGATCGAATTATGCTACTCGACCTATGCTTTTGATCAGGAACTTCCGACTCGATTAACGTTATTACTCGGGCCAGGCCTTTGGCCGGCACGAGTCTTAAATCGCAAGTGTTTGTTTTTTCTTCAAGTCGAGCTTTTTCGCCGTTAACCAATCAGATTACACATACAGGAGCCCATTGTTCGATGGACAATATTTCCCGAGGGAGGGCTAGTGGAGGGTATAATCGACCTTTCATGAAGCGTTGCAGTATTGATGGAGGATGGACAAGAAAACATACAGTGTGTTAAGAAATGCGAGTAACAAGAAGTATCAGACGTTTTGTTAATAAAAACAGCTCCTGCATTGCTCAACGCGGATCTTTTTTTGTTCAACATCTACATTTCGAGGCGGGTGGTGTGAAGGATGACAATATTACCCAGAGGTCTAATTCGATGAGATTCAGTTTCTCGCTCGCTGTCCATCGAGGCTTCGAGTTTTCAGGTGAGTTTTGCATGTTTTTTTGTATTTTGCATCTTGTACTCAGTACTTACACATCACTTACATTAGTACACTATCATTCGTACAGTCGTAACTACGACGCCAGACAGTTCTAAGGTACAAAAATCTCTTTACGAGTACTTTTGAACTTCAGTGTACTCAAAAAATACTCATAACCGGGTCATAAGAATACTAAAAAAATACTCATAAGAATACTCAAAAGAATACTCTCAACTGAGATACAAATAAACTGTCAGCAAAGTGATAATTGGTTTCTGCGTTTTTTGCTATACACAAAGCAAGTATTAAACTGCAATATACAACAATTTTGTGATCCTTGATCACACTTCTGTTGACATGATACTTGGCGATTTCTTTTCGGCACTTTCTCAGTGTAAGCATGTACGTCCTGAAATTGTTAAACTTAAAGCAAAAGTACACTTGAAAACTTCGCTAAATTCTCCATTAAGTTCAGGTGCATTTATGTTGAAATCCCGGCGCTTTCTCAGTGTAAGCATATTAATAATTCATTTTGTCAAATTTTCATACAACCAACCATTTAAAAACAGCGATGGAACATGTTGGGCTTAGTTGCAGAATACCCCCTCCACTCAAAAGATCGCTTGAAAACTGCGCTAAATTCTCCACTTTAGTTCAGGTGTATTTAGACTCGTTCTATGAATGATTTTGGGTCGAAATGGTTAAGTTTTTTTATTATTTCAGGGTTAGGTTTTTAGAAGGTTTGTATGAAAAAGTTGAGAAATGAATTATTAATGAACCAAAGGAGGGGGTATTCTGCAATTACTCCCTGTGTGTATTAACAAGCTTATATTGCCTGTCAAAAACCAATAATATATTTACACACCCATATTTTTATATTTGCAGGCATAATAATTATTCCCACTGTTGAACGGTACTTCCCAGTGAGGCTGGCCTAGTGAACTCCTGTAGTGTTCTCCAAAAAGCTGATTCAGTCCAGAAAAATGACCAGCCTGCAGATTACATATATCCATGTACAAGGCACATATTACCAGTTAACCATAGAACTTTGTACCAATGCACTGAACAAATGTTGCTCTGAATTTTGAACATCACAGGACAATTAACTGTTATATATGTAGATCTATATCAATGCTACATGTATGTATCCAGTCTTCACTAAGGTGCTGGAAATGAAAGCACCTATTTGGAGATGGTACATCTCTGCAGTTGACAGTGGAAGTAGTTGATAATTTACAGCTAAATAACTGTTTTCAGTGACATGGAGGGGAATTGTACCCTGCACCATTGTATTTCCCTATATCATGCTGTATGCCTTAATCAAGCTAATGAACTCCAAATCTGATTCAGCAAGTCCAGAAAAATGACCACCAAGGAACATCATATTACCAGTTCAGCACGGAACTTTATTCCAGTTCATTGGGAGCACAGCTGCATGTAGTTGACAATGGATGTAGTTGGTAATTGACAGCTAAATAACTGTTTCAAATGACGTGGAAGGGAATCTCATACACTCGAAAATAAAAACTGTGGATGGAAGGACCCAGGTAAAATAGAAACACAGAAATAGTTACTGACAGCTGTAATCTAGGAAAATCATTCACCTGCTTCAACAACACCTGAGTTTATGATCATCTACATTCTGAAAGAACTATTATTGAAAGGAAAGTTTATAGACATGATAAAATGTAACTGCGTAACTCCTCTACTGATAAGAAAATGTTTGCTTTAAACTCAGTCAGCATACTAATTTTGATGTGATCTTTTGTATGGTGGTATTTTTAAAATTCAATTAAATAATATTTTACATACTCAGACACAATCATTTATCGTTTATAACATTGCTAATATATGTGGCACCAGCCTAGTCCCAGGTATTGTGGCTGGGCTTTTTTCTGATTGTGTTAACAGATCCCAGTGGTTTGTACTGGTTTGTGACATCATGGCTCATTCCAAACCTGTACAAACCACAGGGATGAAATCAACCCAATCACAAAAATTACCAAGCATCGCACTTATAGATGGATATGGCCCGAGTATAGGCTGCATACAGCCTCTTGTTAGTTATATATTTCTTAGAAACATGCAAACATACATGTACACAATTATACAACACTAAATGTACACACGTACACACATGACCAATTACAATACAAGAACAAGGTAATGCATGGGGGGAGGTTTTTTAAATTTATTTATTTATTTTTCAAATTTTTCAAATTACTCAGCTAAAATTGATATCTGATTCGTCACCCTGTAAGAAAGTCATTCGCCTTGTTAACTCTTCTAATATGTTAAAATTTCGTGCTAAACTAACCAACACTGACTGGTCGTTTCTTTATGACATTAATTCACTAAATGAATGTTATGATGCTTTTTCCGATCATTTAATACCTATCTACAATCAAGCTTTTCCTCTCAAAACTGTTTCTCTCCTGGCCTCTCTAACTCTTGCAAGAGGAAAAATTCTTTATATAAACAATATATTATTAATCCTGCTCTTCTCAATACATCAAGATATCACAAGTACCGAAATAAATACAATTATTTGATCAAAATTGCCAGAAAAAAATATTTTCATGAAAAACTCTTAGCTGTTAACTCTATCTTAAAAAACACATGGTCAATAATTAAACAAATTATTTCTAAGAAACAAACACCACATCTCTTTTGGCATCTATACTGATCCCATGCAAATAACCACTAAATTTAACAACTTCTTTACTAATATTGGTCCATCTTTGGCCAGAAACATACCTAGTTCTCAAACCTGTTACAAAGAATTCTTAACTGGCTCCTATCCTAATAGTTTCATTCTCACTCCAACTTCTCCTGAAGAAGTGTCTTCGATTGTCTCCTCACTTAAGAATACTATGAGTGAAGGTTATGACGGTATCCGTATTTCACCAATGAAACATTCTATTGATTTGCTAGCTCCTCTTCTATCTTATATTTGTAACTTATCATTCTCTGCTGGTGAATTCCCTGATAAACTTAAAATTGCTAAGATTCTTCCTGTCTTCAAGTGCGACGATGAAACCAATTTCTCCAATTATAGACCCATCTCAATCTTGCCTTGCTTTTCTAAAGTCATTGAAAAACTTGTCTATTCTCGCTTCACTGAATTCTTTGTGAAGTACGGTATTCTAATAATCATCATCAATATGGTTTTAGACAAAATTATTCCACTTACATGGCTGTTCTCGAACTTGTTGACCACATATTTCAAGGCTTTGAAAAAAATGAATTTACGGTTGGTATCTTTGTTGATTTAAAGAAAGCATTTGACACTGTTGATCATATAATTCTTATCGAAAAATTTTATGGCATTCGTGGTACTCCTTTAGCCTGGATTATTAGTTATCTCTATAATAGACAACAATTCGTACAAATCGACAGCCATATTTCTTCATATAATACCATCAAATGTGGAGTTCCACACGGCTCAGTGCTTGGACCACTTCTTTTTCTTTTATATATCAATGACCTTTTTAATTCTTCAAAGCTCCTATCATTTATCCTATTTGCCGATGATACTAATATTTTCTTTAGTCACCAAGATCCTTCTTCACTCATTGATATTGTTAATCATGAACTTGTTCATGTTTCTTCTTGGTTTAATGCTAATAAGCTTACTCTTCATCCTGACAAAACTAAATTCATTTTTTTTCATCCTAGGCAAAAAAAAGTTTAACCTCAGTGGTATACACATCATTATTAATGGCACTTCGGTTGATAGAGTACAAAATGCCATTTTTTTAGGAATTATTATTCATGAAAATCTTTCATGGAAACCTCATATTGACACAATCTGTGATAAAATTTCTAAAGTAATTAGTGTTATTTGTAAATCCAGGCAATATCTGGCCTCCGAAACTTTAAAGACTTTATATAATGCTCTTCTTTTACCATATCTCAACTACTGCAACCTTATTTGGGCATCTACCTATTCTTCTCACATTGAACCCCTCGTCTTACTTCAAAAAAGGTTCTGCGTATTATTACACACTCTCCTCTGCGTAGTCACACCAAACCTCTCTTTCTCAGTCTCAACATTCTACCTATTTCTTCTATTTACAAATTCCAAATATCATCCTTTGTTTTTTCTCATATCAATAATTTACTACCCGCTCCTCTTTCTTCTCTTTTTCTTTTTAACTATGAATGTCATGATTACTTTTATACTCGTTCAAGGTTTAATCTCCATAAACAATTTCTTAAACACCAATTTTCTATTCATTCACAGGCCCCTACTATTTCGAATAGTCTCCCCCTCTCTCTTCGCAACTCTTTAAATGTTGGCAATTTCAGAAAGAAATTTTTCCTACATGATCGTTAGTACTTTAAAAAAAATCGTTTCATAAAAGCTTAATTTAATACACACTGTTATCATTTAATAATTATTTAGTTTTTCTTTGCAAAAAAAATAAATAAAAAAAAATACAGGCAATAAGGTATATATTAATAAGCAGTTTATATATTTATTTATTTATTTCAAATTTGTAAACTATAGCTATTTTGTGTGTGTATGTTTGTTTGTTAATTCACCACTTTGATTTTCTATCCATCTTGTAAAAAATAAATACTTATAATATTGTACTGACCATAAGCCATTTAAGCCTCTGGCTTTGGCCTTTCTTTTGTACTTTCTCCCTTATAGTATTTGTAAATAAATTGAAAATTGAAATTGACAGAAAAAAAAATTTGAAATTGAAAATTGACAGAAGATCCAGAGGGGAGGGGCGGGGGTGTGGGGGGGGGGTGGGGGGAGTCAAAGAACAAATTCCTTCCGCCGTGGTGGTGGTGGTGGGGGGGGGGGGGGGGGGGGGGGAGTATGTACATTTTCTGGAACTACACAATAACAAAAAGATTGATATTTTGGCTATTAATGAAACAACGCTTGATTCTTCCATACAGGATAGGGAGGTTTCCATAACCTACTTTGAAATCGTCCCGAGGCAAAACGAGGGTGGTGTCTGTCTCTTTATAAGAAATAACATCAATTACCGTATTCATGAAGTCCTAAGCTCTGATAACCTTGAATGCCTCACTGTAGAGATTACTAAACCTTGTTCAAAGTGTTTTTTAGTTAGCACCTTTTATTGTCCTCCAAATTCTCCGCCAGATCTATTTAGCACATTTGAACAACTGATTGGTGAAAATTCAGAGAGATATTTATTAGGTGATCTTAACTGGGCCACGTCAGGCAAAAAGGGCCCGGACAACATAATATGTAAATGTATATGAAATTGTACCATGTTTTTTTATACTTGTTGTGCGATTACAATATGCATTACGAGCGCCACATTGTGCTACTAACAAGTAGTGTTGATTTCATATACTTGACAAGTGAAATCGAAGACGAAATTTACGATATTTTTACAAGAGGGTGTGATCACAATTTTAGCAGGCGCAAATGATTCCTTATCATCAGACGATTGTTTCAAGGTGTAACTTGCACTATTGCTAAAATCATATGAGCTACGGGGAGTAGAATGACTGCAGAAAATATATTTTTTGGCCAAAAAGTGCCGGATCATCTTGTTCATCTTATTTATTTTTTACTCTTCAATGCCAGCAGGTATAAATGAATGTCATACATGAAAATCATCCCCTCTGACAGGATTCCTAATTTTTGTTGTCATTTTTGTAATCGGGCCCAGGCATCAAAATCACGTAAATTTCACCCCTGATTTTTGTTGTCAATTTCTTGAAACTGACATTTATTGTTAGGACTTACCATGCCACTGTGTTGACTTGTGTGATGTTTCTTTCCTTGTTGGGTGGTTTATTAAAGCTGATATCAGCCGGTTTTATTTCGGAGACCCTTCTTATGGTGGCCCGTTGTGACAAAATAGTTTGTTAGAGTACGCACACAGTCACATCATTATTAGTACGCAAACAGTCGGAGCACTGTTAGTACGTACGTCACATCGCTATTAGTACGCACACAGTCTACAGTCAGAGAACTGTTAGTACGCAAACAGTCACAGCACTGTTAGTACTCACACAACATATCTGTTTGCGAAAGTACGCACGCAGAGTCACATCGTTATTAGTACACACAGTCAGATCACTGTTAGTATATGCACGAACAATCAGATATACCCAGTGGGCTAATAACGAATTAAAGTGAATGACAGGAGATATTCGTCCCAAAATAACTAACATTTCAACATTTCTTCGCTCGTATCAAGTACTCATCCGGCGTAGGAAATACAAAAGGTCAAACTAAGGCATGAGCGAGGCACGCGTAGGCACTGTGACTAAGTTATTATATTATATGACAGCACCAGTTTGATTTTGTAAATGATCACTGCATTATATCATGGTTGTTGCTAGCATTTCAACGCTGTTAGTAGTACCCAACGAACAGACAAATTGTCTCAGTTCGGAAGAAGTGGTTGATGCACCGTATTTTTTTACGACTTCCCTTAGAGCAGGACAAAATAATTCTGAATATCGAAAGGCATGGCAATAAGACTTTGATGCAACTTATCCATGTACTCATGTTATTTTCCAAGCCTTTGAAGTTTAGAGGATGGAATTTTAGGCATTATGCACAAATGATAAAGATTCATATGGTGGAGAACCTTGCTGTAAAACTGGCGGATTCTTGAATAATAATCTAAACCGTTACAACGTACTTTCAGCTAGTGTCTTTGTATCTGCGCTTGTGTACCTAGACCATTGTGTAATTTGGCCATACTCACGCTTAGATTGAGCGAGGAACAGATACAATGTACGTGGCATGTTTTATTTTGTACCGCATACTTTTGCGATGTTTGACTAAAACAAGCATTGATGCCTTTAGTTGGGAACCGAACTGATGCATGTTTTTCTATTCCAGTCAAACATGCATGACATAATTGTAAAATTGTGTTTACACGTCAAGTAGTCATGTAGTCATCTCTACACTATACAATTGTATGTATGTATAGCCAGTAGAAACGACTCCCAAGTTTTAGTGGCTCGGTATTCTAAAGTTGTACTTTGGTTTTTGTGGAGGGAGGAAAACTGGAGAACCCAGAGAAAAATTCGGAGCAAGGACGAGATACCAACAAACTCAACGCACATAATTATTATGGCAGCGCATATGGGGATCAAACCTGGGCCACAGAGGTTAAAGGAGAAGCGCTTAACTACTGCGCCACCCGGCTACCTACAATGTATCCACAATAATTGGAACCACATATACTTTTTTATTGGAGCGATTGCAGAATACCCCACCACTTGGTTAATTAATAATGCATTTCTCAAATTCTCCTACAAACCTTTTAAAAACCTTACCCTGAAATTCAAAAAAATCCTACCCATGCATTTTCAACTACAAATCATTACTACAACGAGTCTAAACACACGTTAGCTTAATGGATAATTTGGCACAATTTGTAAGGGCTTTTCAAGTGATCTTTCGAACTGGTGGGATATTATTCAGCAATCTAGCCCGACTGACTGTGATAATAATGTCTAATGAAAGTAATTATAATTATATTAATTAGTCATACATGAATATACATGGCACTTTCCAGACTTCGTGTAGGCAAGTTTCTTAATTTTTTTTCACGACTCTCGTCCACAAGTAGGTATACGTGCACCTTCTTACCAGATCATGATTTCTCCAAAAGAATTGTTTCTTAAAAAATAAGAGAACCCAGAGAATGGTACACTTTATAGTTTTGGTTTGCAGCACACGAACCAGACCGCCATCCTTGATGTCCACAACATGGAGCGAGCCAAATTCTCAATGTTACCATATAAAATTGCCATCTCCTCGTCGTTCAATTGAACTTTAGGTGAGCTTTAAGCTTATATTCACCCTGACGAGTAAAACGTGCAACACGTTCGATCCCTAAGCCTAGGGATGTGTTATGAACTAACGTGCCATGAGACTCTAGAAAGCTATTCTGTACACAGTTCTGCTGAGCTAAGCGAAACGCGCTCGCACTTCTCTCGTAAATACGACGACAAACGAATGTTTTTTTTACAACATAGCTGTAGCGGTCAACTAATTGTAAGTCATTTCGGAATATTTACCTTTCCCTGCTAGCAGAGGTCTCTCTCTGTCTTGGTAACTGATGGAAGGCGAGGGAGAGACCTCTGCCGACATCCGACCCTTGCCGTCCACATTCATGGACGAATCAAACCAGTTTTACCGGAAATAGTTGTACTCATCAGTTGTTTGTTGCAGTTGTTTCATGCGCTCATAAGTACACGTGAGATCGCGGTACTTGTTGCCAAGGAAACTTTACGCATGCGCGACAGAGAAAGCGTTGGATGTCGGCAGAGATCTCTCCCTCGCCTTCCATTTTACCAAGACAGAGAGAGACCTATGCTAGCAGGGAATATTTACCTTTAACAACATGACCAAATCCTTTCGAAAGCATCAAAGCGTCTTCTCCGATATAAACATTAACAGCTAGTTGTTCATAAACGTCCTTCAATATATCTTCGGAAAATCAAACGTCATTCGGAAAGTCACTGAAAGGCGATTTGTCGATCCACAGAATGAAACGATGAATAAATTATCTCGCGTCCACCTAACCCCAATAATTCGTTCTGCACATGCGTGCATCCACGAGTTAAAAATGTGAAAATCAGAGGAATTAGTGCAATTACGTAGATCATTAATGTGTATAAGGAACAGCAAAGGGACGTAGAACAGAATCTGGGGAACACCACAACACAGATCAGTGTGTTGTTACTTAGAATTACAACTGCCAATAGAAACAAACTGTTTCCTATTACCAAGATAAGAACGAAACCAATCATTGATAATCCCTCTTATCCCATAGTGTTCAAGTTACTTTGGCAAAATAGAATGATTGACAGTATCAAATGCCTTACTAAAATCTAAGAAGATAACACATTAATATCAGCCATCTTCTATTGCTTTTGTTATTTTATCAGTAATCAACAAAATAGCTTGAATGGTTGACTAGTTACTACCGAAACCATATTGAGAATGAAATAATATAGTGTGTTTCCAAAAAAATCCATAATTATTTTCCATAATTATTTTAAAGACTGAAAGAAGTGAAATTGGCCGGTAATTATCTAACGAAGTAACGGAACCTTTCTTATGAACAGGAATAACCATTGCCAATTTAAATTTATCAGGAACTACACCCATAGAAAAGGAGTAATTATACAACATTTCTAGAGGTTTGGCAAGGCAGGTTTTAAGACTTTTGAGTACCTTAACCCTTTCCCTCCTGCACCGCCCGTAACGGCCCAATATGAAGCATGTACCTGGAGAAAATTATTGCATCAAGCCTCAGTAGAGATGCTGGAAATGCGATGTTGTGATATTATTTCAAGGGATGAATGACTTCGCACAGCTATAACGGGGATCGCTTGACTCTCCCACTTTGGAGAAAAACTCATTTGTTTTGGAGATCGTTGTTCATTTCTTTGATTTTCAGGAATTTTGTGGAGCTGAAAATCGGCTCAAAAAACCCTTCCCATTATTCCCACTTGAAATCAAAAGCAAATACAAAATCACCACTCACTCGTTACAGTACCTTGTTTAATCTTTCCAACCAGCAGGTTTGTTTGCACAAAACGCACCAAACGACCGTGAACCACGCCGATGTTTACACTGCAATTTACCTGCTCCCACCTCCAATTGGATGCTGGGTAATCAACAAAAAAATTCACAAGGGGTTCCCCCTTCTGGGTCTCCGGTAGGTTTTTTTTAGAAGTCTTTTACCCCTACAACCAAGGGCGGTGATTTGGACTCAAGCCGTTGCTTTAAAGTGACAAAAACACATCCTAATAGGTTGAGCAGGGGTAAAAGACTGCCAACTGCAGGATTTCAAGGATTTCAGTGAATATTTTTTTTCCTGTATCTGAAAGCACAAACACAACAGGAAAACCCTCTGAAATCCCCTCACAGAGCCTACTAGAAGCAAACCAAGTACTTTTCAGCCGTCCTCAGCCTTAATGATGACCCCAAGCTCTCTGACAGTGGCATTTTTCTCCAAAACTAGAGCACATTTCATTGGAAACTCTACCGAAGCAGCCATACCTACCGCCAACGAGTGCACATAATTCTCCCAAATGGCATTGTGGGAAAGGTTTGAGCCCTCGGCTTAAAAAGTCAGCAGTATTTTCCTACTTGTCAGATCGCACGCAAGCTGTTCACGTCAATGGAGTTATTTCATCAAGCCATGACTTAGTTTGCGGTATCCCCCAGGGTTCAGTGCTGGGACCGATACTATATCTATTATACACGTCACCTATAGGAGATATTCTGCGTTCACATAACATGAATTTCCACTTATATGCAGATGATACCCAAATCTATGCGTCGTTCAACTACAAGAACAGTCATGAACTTGAACAAGTTAAGTCCCGTGTTGAACTCTGCTTGTCTGACATAATCAAGTGGATGACGCTAAATAAGTTGAAACTTAATACTGATAAAACAGAACTTCTCCTCCTGAGCTCTAGGTTTATTCGTGAACCTGACTTCTCTACGCTGACAATTGGTCCTGATAGCATATCGCCATCGAATGCAGCAAGGAACATTGGGGTCATATTTGACAAGACTCTGACTATGACGTCCCAAATTAATAACACCTGTAAATCTGATTTTTTTCATTTACGTAACATTGCTCGTGCCAGGCGATACTTGTCATTCCAGACTACTGTGACGCTTGTGCATGCGTTTGTTACCAGCAAGCTAGATAGTGCTAATGCTTTACTCTATGGACTTCCTAAGAACCAGACGAAAAAGTTACAGTGTGTTTTTAACGCAGCAGCACGATTATTATCGGGTACACGAAAGTACGATCACATAACACCAATCCTTATGCAGTTACACTGGCTACCAATTGAGGAGAGGATAACATATAAGATTTTGCTATTGACTTTTAAAGCTCTTAATGGACTTGTTCCGAATTATATTGGGAATATGATAAGTCAATATAGACCTAATAGGAACCTTAGATCAGGTGGAGTAAACCTGTTGAGGGAACGAAAGTATAATTTAAAAACCTATGGAGGTCGAGCCTTCTCCGTGGCGGCTCCAAAGCTGTGGAATGGGCTACCTTTTACCTTGAGAAAATGCACAACGTTATCTGACTTTAAGATCAAATTGAAAACGCATCTGTTCCATGTCGCTTATGATTGAAATTATTTTTAGTTTTTTGTTTATTATTAATACTTTTTATTATTATATTTTTTATTGTATTTATGTGCTTTTTATTTTTTATTTTTGTTTATTTTTAGATTATTCAGTGATATATTCCATTTTTATATATCTTAGATACCTGTAAAGCGCTTAGATCTATTTGTATAAGCGCTATATAAGCTGTATATATTATTATTATTATTTAACTGTCCTTGAACTGAGGGGGAGGGTTGATTTAGCACTCATGATTTCACCAACTGAGCCAAACATGTCCAGTAGGGAAAGGGTTAATGTAGTACTATTTCGGCCAACTGCTTTTTATAATCATTAAGAGTCATAATTTCATTTTCTATTTCACTTGAGATCACGGGATATAGAAAGAAACTAGATGGAAATGTATCATCTAGGTATTCATGAGGTTGTTTACTGACATTGCGCGAAGGAATTTTATTAGCTAATTCGGTTCCTATATTAGCAAAATAAGAATTAAAGGCATTAGCAATTGAACTACTATCTTTCAATACAGCATTATCTTTTATAATTTTTGTAGCAATGTTAGTCCCATTTGGTTTTAGTGTTATTATAGTTGTTTTAAAATACATTTCCATGTATTTGTGATGTTGTTACTGTTAGCTGTAAAAAAATGTTATAGTACATATTTTTGCTGTATTTTAAATTTGATCTGTGTTAATTTATTATGGTATGATTTATACCTAGAACGATGATATGAATTTCTGTTAGAGAGGAACTTTTTGTGTAACTTATCTTTGAGTATATTTACAAAATGAGAGGCGTGTTCTATCGGTAGAAACAGATCCGAGCCAACTATTGTGATATAGTCTACTACTTCGTTATGTACTATTTACTGTAGTATTGGGACACGGAAATGTATTTTAAAACAACTATAATAACACTAAAACCAAATGGGACTAACATTGCTACAAAAATTATAAAAGATAATGCTGTATTGAAAGATAGTAGTTCAATTGCTAATGCCTTTAATTCTTATTTTGCTAATATAGGAACCGAATTAGCTAATAAAATTCCTTCGCGCAATGTCAGTAAACAACCTCATGAATACCTAGATGATACATTTCCATCTAGTTTCTTTCTATATCCCGTGATCTCAAGTGAAATAGAAAATGAACTTATGACTCTTAATGAGGCGTGTTGTATCGGTAGATACAGATCCGAGTCAACTCTTGTGATATAGTCTACTACTTCGTTATGTACTATTTACAAAACGAGAGGCGTGTTGTATCGGTAGATACAGATCCGAGCCAACTCTTGTGATATAGTCTACTACTTCGTTATGTACTATTTACAAAACGAGAGGCGTGTTGTATCGGTAGATACAGATCCGAGTCAACTCTTGTGATATAGTCTACTACTTCGTTATGTACTATTTACAAAACGAGAGGCGTGTTGTATCGGTAGATACAGATCCGAGCCAACTCTCGTGATATAGTCTACTACTTCGTTATGTACTATTTACAAAATGAGAGACGTGTTGTATCGGTAGATACAGATCCGAGCCAACTCTTGTGATATAGTCTACTACTTCGTTATGTACTATTTACAAAATGAGAGGCGTGTTGTATCGGTAGATACAGATCCGAGCCAACTCTTGTGATATAGTCTACTACTTCGTTATGTACTATTTACAAAACGAGAGGCGTGTTGTATCGGTAGATACAGATCCGAGCCAACTCTTGTGATATAGTCTACTACTTCGTTATGTACTATTTACAAAATGAGAGGCGTGTTGTATCGGTAGATACAGATCCGAGCCAACTCTTGTGATATAGTCTACTACTTCGTTATGTACTATTTACAAAACGAGAGGCGTGTTGTATCGGTAGATACAGATCCGAGCCAACTCTTGTGATATAGTCTACTACTTCGTTATGTACTATTTACAAAACGAGAGGCGTGTTGTATCGGTAGAAACAGGTCAGAGGCAACTCTTGTGATATAGTCTACTACTTCGTTATGTACTATTTACAAAATGAGAGGCGTGTTGTATCGGTAGAAACAGGTCAGAGGCAACTCTTGTGATATAGTCTACTACTTCGTTATGTACTATTTACAAAATGAGAGGCGTGTTGTATCGGTAGAAACAGGTCGGAGGCGAGCATCTGTATCTCCGATACAACACGGACACGAATTTAGTAAACTACTTCTAAAACTCAAACACAAGTATTCAAACGCAAGATAAACAAAATAAATCAAGATCTACTTTAAAACGAGTAACATTTCTATAAATTTATCGAGGCTTCTTGTGTTCTAGTTGAGTGCAATATTTATTTCACTGAACAATAATCCGAAAGAATTCCTTTGTACTCTCAAACAACAATGTTTTTTATCTATTACTTCCAGCTCAAAACAAATTTGCATTTCAAATTTCACTTGTTCAGTCAGTTGCGTGTTCTTCCATGTAGTTGAGTTTGTGGCATGAGGTTCGTCTCTTCTAACCTGAGATGGCGCGATTTCGAAAGCCAAAAATATCAAAGGAGAAACAAGAGTTGCCTGAATCTAACATTCCAGCCAGTATACGTCATATTCGAAGATGAAATGGGGTGTAAACATATTCCAGGGCTGGCAATCTACTCGAATGAAGGCGCAACTTTAGAATACCCGGCCACTAAAACTTGGGAGTCGTAACTACTGGCTACATAATAATATATACATATACTAAAAGGTATAACAAAAATATATAGTTAGGTTCTTTTAGTAAATAAAATAATGAATGGTTTTATTCAATTACATAATTTTTGTTTACATTTGATGACTAAAAGTTGGGAGTTGGTTTGAATATCTCAGGGGAATGCGGGGTGATGAGTACCTACTGAACTAGAACACTTAGGCCTGCGGAGAACTACCCATGAACTTAATTCAGTCGAACCTATTAATTTTGAAATTGTCTCATGGATAGTACGACGTTTGCCGCAATAGAGATCGACCTATTCAATAGGTACGAGTCCAGCATGAGTTTCGAGTAGCCAAGTCGGGAATTACGACTCTGGTGCGACTTTGCGGCAAACGTCGTTCGCGCCGAACTAAATTCATAAATTATGTAAAATAATAAATAAATCATGCAAATAGTATGGATTGTGCCAAAACCGTGAAAACAACATCTCCCCCATCTCCCAAACACTGACCCCCCTAGTGAGCATGCGCTGTACAAAAGCAATTTCGAAGGCGAAATGGCGGCCTATCGGAAGTGATTGCCGCATGACGCTCTGCCGGAAATGTGTAGTTCGTGCTTTAACGTCACAAAATACATTTGCCTTAAATGCGAAATGCCCTTTTGTAATAAATGCTCAGTATTCGAAAGCAATGAAGACGTGTCTGACTGGAATGCCGGCAGAAGCATTGGCTATTGCGAATGTTACGATATAGCTCGCTTTGAAACGCTTCTACCATATGAAGTCAAACCATCCAGAATGTCGTTGAAAACTGCGGCATGATCGACTATTAACAGAGGTTTCAATGTGTGAATCGCAACCGCTATAAACATGGCCAATAACGCCACTTAATTGCAGTGACAACCAACGTCTCCTATACACGACACCGAGTGCTGTGTAGAACGCCATTCTTCTGTTTCTGTTTTGGACAATCATTTTCCACAGAAAGGCTTTTCTTTAATATATTCGACCGAGCGCTGTATTTCGCCATATCACTAACCACCGGGGAAAAGTGAAATCGCCAGGACACGTGTTAGTTCCCGTGATTTAATTAGGCGCAAGTGAATTAAGATCGATATAACGGTTCGACGTTTGCTGCCACGTCGGCCCTAAGTCGATCTTCTACCGAACTTATTTTTTAATAGGATCGGCACGACTTACTAAGTCGACGTTTGCAGTAGGCCTTACAAACTCTTAATTACTGAACTGAAACACACAACACTCTAGGTTATCGAACTAGAATACTTACAACACTCTAGGTTATTCAACTGGAATATATTCGGTAGTAGCAGGAGCCCATTACCCGGAGCGTCCATCTGTCATATATTCGTAATGGAGCGTATAACTTGAAAATAACTGCATTCGCTAACCTCTTCGGTTACTGACCTGGCAAAAGAGTTGGCTTGAAAAGTGGCCTGCTGTGCTGTGTGTAGGTTTTGGAATTATAAACAACTATTATGTTTTGACAGTCGTAGGTCGAATTCGCTTGACCGGGCCGAGCCGCTGAAAGAACTTAGCAAACTAGCTACCAACACACGCTAAATAGGCTTGAATTTCGTGGTTGTTCATGGCGGTGATCCACTGCCAAGCAAACGAGTAGCCTCGGTAGTTATATACCTTGAAAAGAACTCTGTTGTCAGAATTGCAATTAATTTATGCATCGTGAAACGGCTATCTTCTACGTCATCAGTATGGAATTTTCTGCCTCGTTGCCAGGACGTCTCTTTCGCGAGTGTGGAAGCGATAAGAGTCGGCTGGTTTCCTACGCTATTCAACTTATCGATTCTCGCGCTTTCTTCTACAACATTAAACAACCATGGTAAGTGTTAGGTAACTTTTTCTACATCTACTACATCTAAGTTTTCCACTGTTAAAACTTTCAACTTTGTTATTTTGTAATGTGAAATGTATCGGCTTCCCGGCCATTGAATTGCACTATTAGAGCAGGTTTTAATCGTTGACTGTAGTAAAACCAAAACCAAAGCAATTACAACGAACCAATGACGAACTAAAGTGAATACCGATTGGTTTCACTGGCATGAGAAAGCAACCAATCAGGAGGAAAAGTAAACGCAATCGTGGATTGATGGAGTGACGGACCAAAACCCAAACCACGATTGGTTTTATGCATCAGTGAATAGACCCTTCCACGTTTTTTTTTAAACTTTTGATATATACGTATAACAGCAAAACCGTCGATACTGCTGAAAAGAGCACCTCGAAGTTAGTCAAAATCCCAAATTTGATAGTTATATCTTGAATAGGAGCAAAGTTATAGTTTTTTTAAATTTCAGGGTTAGGTTTTTAGAAGTTTTGTATGAAAATTGGAGAAAATGAATTATTGATGATCCAACTTGCGGGATATTCTATAATTATTCCCTTTTGATATATACGCATAACAGCAAAACCGTCGATACTGCAGAAAAGAGCACCACGAAGTTAGTCAAAATCCCAAATTTGAGAATTATATCTTGAATACATGTAGGAGCAAAGTTATATATATTTTTTATTTTCACGGTTAGGTTTTTAGAAGTTTTGTATGAAAATGAATTATTAATGATCCAACTTGCGCCGGCCGGAGTCTATAATTATTCCCTTTTGATAATAACGTATAACAGCAAAACCGTCGATACTGCTGAAAAGGACACCTCGAAGTTAGTCAAAATCCCAAATTTGGGAGTTGTATCTTGAATAGGAGCAAAGATACAGGCCCGCAAACTCGGAAAATTTCGGAGAATTTTAGGAAATTCATTTTCTCAAAACTTCATACAAAACTTCATACAAAACTTCTAAAAACCTAACCCTGAAATAAATAAACAAACTAACCATTTTCGACCAAAAGTCATTCATAGAACAACTCTACATACACCTGCACTATATTAGGGAATTTGCCACAGTTTTTAAGGTTACCGGATACCTTCCAGCCTAAAATATGTAGCGCCTCGAGGAATCATCGTAAATACATCGTCCATGTATCATTTTAAAGCTTATAAAATTGGCTACAAGAATACATAAAATGTTTTCAGTTCTTTGAAAATCTCGAATTTTCCATCATCCCGTTTCTCCGATCTAGTGAGATGGCTTTCAGAAGTTCTGACTCAGAAAATATCTTAAAGTTTTAAAATATGTTTGCCTTTGTCGCATTTCAGAGGAATCGTGTTACGAAACCGTGTCGGGGAATTTCAACATTCGATAGTTCAAAAGTTATCATGCTTTCCGTGAAAAGGTGAAAAATAATCTTAGTAGATATGCGGGAAACGCCGTCAAGTGCTCTCCTTTTAGAATTTTCCAATTCACCGACATGTTTTGCAGCTGATATATCAATTGACAGTTTGTGAAAATTTTACACAAATCGAATAAATTCCTCTTGAGTGAGAGCTTTTTAAAAACTCTACTTTGGTTGAAAATCGAAAGCGTAGAAAATATCTAGCCGTCTGTCGTGCGTGAATCTGAGTCCCCGCCTCTCCAACAATTAGCGAGCTCTTGGCTAATCATTTCTCATCACAGTTCAACCATCTGTCAAGATTTCCCGCCAATGTTGATTTCCGATCAAAGCTACACGGTGCATCAAGAAAATGTTAATTTGAACACCTAGAGACGCCTTGAATGCCAGTATACTTAGTAGAGGAGACAGCGATTTGCAGGCGTCTGAAACAGCGCGGCAATAGCGAGATCGTGGTGTTGGTTTCAAGCGATTCAGAGTCACCGACAGACTTCACGTTTCTTGGAAACAAATATTATCTCGGCTGGCTCCTTTCAATTCTTCTTTATGTTCAGATGTGGAGCACTCGACACTCTGTATTAAAATAAAAATACGAACCCTTGTAGAATTTTGCGAGGACTTCTATATAAAGCTATTTGGCCTTGTTTTGCTTTTCTTTTTTCTTTGTTTTCCAAGCTAAGGACATCCATCCTCGGAGACCCAGGGGCAGTTAGCGAACGACTAACTGCCCCTGGTCTCCGAGGATGAAGGACATCCTGCTTGATTTTTGGAAGACATAATGCCAACAACCGATGGAAGTATGGAATCGTGTGTGGAAAAAACTTTTCTCAATAAACGTACATTGGTATATGAAATGAATTTAATATGCGCTAGCAAGTTCCCCATACCGTCGTTACGGGCGAGTGAGCACTTGTCATGTGTTTATTGATCTACTGTCAATCAAACAGAACATTTTACTTCCGGTGAAAAACTTCCTTTTGGTATTTCTCCGTCAATATAATTTTTTTGAACGGAGTTTTTGGTATATGGGACACTACTACTAAACTACGTTTCTGTGCGAAAAAAAATTCCCCCATCTTTATCGTTTTGAAGATATCCGGTAACCTTAAGTGATCTTTCGACATGCGGTGTATTCTATAATTGTACCAAAGTCTGTACTTTAAACTTTCCGAGTTTGCAGGCCTATAAGAGGGGCTGAATTTTTAGCTATTTATCAGTTATCAGTTAAATTTTGCTGTTATCAGTAAGTTATATAAAAAGACTACCCTAACCTGATTTGAATACATATTTGCTGGTATGAAATGAATAATAACCGCTAATTCAACATCAAACACTACATTTTGTCCATTCAATATATTTTTCTAGTATCAGATAACTCTGATGTGTCATGTTTAATATTTGACTATTATCAACTGGATCAAATCTGTCGAAAACCATCCGAAAAGCCAATAATAGCATGTGACGTTACGTCATTTTAATAAAAAATAATGAAATATCAGGTAACAGCTATCTCACAAATATCAGCTAACAGCTAAAAAAAGGTAAAATTCTCAGTTAACAGTAATATTTTTGGCCATTTCTCAGTTATCAGTTAACCCCATTCAGCCCCTCCTATAACTTTGCTCCTATTCAAGATATAACTCTCAAATTTGCGACTTTAACAAACTTCGAGGTACTCTTTTCAGCAATATCGACGGTTTTGCTGTTATACGTATATATCAAAAGTTCAAAAAAACCGTAGAAGGGTCTTTTCCAGCAATGCCCCGGGGTAGAATAATGCCCAACCACCGGGCCGATAAAAGGTTACAAATGCCCCACTCCCGGGATCTCAAAGTATGCAAATGCCCTGTCCCGGGGGTGGGGTGGGGGGCATTGCTGGAATTGACCAGTGGTGCATTACTCTGGAATTTGATTCGCTGACTGATTACAAAACATATTCACTGCTAATAACAAAGCTTTAAAATAAACGCAAAACCAAAGCAATCAATAGGCCTTTTGCATCAGTTGATCACGTGACGATTTTCCCATAGCAACGCCTGTGTGGAGGGCAAGCCATTCTACCATTCCTTGACGACAGAGAGAGCGTGGAAGACGCGAGCGTGAAACCAGAATACTAGAAGTTCTGCCGTTTCCTTTGTTATTCATTTTCAGCCCAAATTTATCAGAACTATTTAGCTTTAAATCTTATAGTTCGGTGTTAGAGGATTTTAAGAGCCGTAAGACGAGCAGAAATAGCTTTCTGAAGCCAAACCCGAAACGGACTCTGCGAGTTAACTCGCAACATGATGGCGGCCGCGACAGACAACAGATAAGAAGCTGACTTCGAGAATGTACTTTTCTTCCACGCTTGAAATCGTCTTTATGTTCTAGAAAAAATATGTGACGACAGGAGATGTATCTATTATACTCTACCACTTCCTTAGTAGCCGCCATCTTGGATTTTTCAGAACTGTCCTGCGTGTTTGTAATCGAATCTGATTGGTTCACCGTGGTACTCGCAACATGAAAAAAAACTCAATTTCGAGCCGTTTAATAAACCTGTTATCACTGCCTCATTTCCCGCGTGAAAATACCGTTAACCGCATCTCGCTCACTCCGGATTGGGATAGCTATTGGGATATATATGGCTATACCTATTTGATCACATGATCCAGCCTTGACCAGGTCCAACCTCGTTCCCAGGGGTCTTTACGCGCCTAATCCAATCGTTGCCTTCATAACAATGATCAAACGTCTGCTGTCACGCTAATTTCATCGCCTTTTTTTGTTTTATAATTCGTCGAAAGCCTCTAAAAACCTTGACAAAAATAAAGGGCTTTTATTCTTGGTAAAACGTAAAGTAAAAGTAAAGTCCGTTAACCGACTAACAGTTATCTAACACGTGGCCCTCTCTTTACTTTAGTCCTACGGTTTTACGTCCTTATTCGAGAAGACGAGAAGGTCTAACCGTTTACTGTTTTATTATGTAAAGGCAGCACCTTCTACTCAGTTATTTTAAGGCCCTGAGTGTTGGTCCGGCCGGGCCTACCGCTCAACAGACCAGAACTTAACCACTGAGCTAACCGGGAGGCTAGACGTGTGCTATGTTATTCTCACCGACGCCCGCCATTGTTTTGTGTTTTCATACCAAATGCTTGACATATTAGCATATTGCTTGATAACAACAAACCGAGAACCAGTGACAGAATCAAAGAAGTGTCCTCGTCAGTTTCAGTTTATCGGCAAATGCAAGTAAGAAGTTTCTGAAAGCTTTTATCTTTGTCAAATCTCAAAACGCGAGGGATGCGACAGATCAGATGTTTCCCGGGATTAGTCCACATTGAACATGTATTGAAGTCATGTCTTATTTCAGACATTTCGTGAGCCACCGGTGCGGCAATGCTAAACCAAAACTTTTTGGATGTTTTCGAAGATCATCTTAAAACTAAACAAGAGCCCATCTGGGCTTTCACTCGGGCCACATGAGATTGAAGATGAAATACACTTTCATTTTAAATCCTCTTAGTAATAACCAAAGGGAATAATTATTAGCTGAATTTAGCAGTCTTTAGGAGTGGCCGGTAGCGCGGTGACTTTCATTCTCTGCTCCCCTAGTATATATGTAATTTAATAGTTTTCTTTTTCTCGTATGTTGACCTTTTAATTTAAACACTACTTATTCGTTTAACACACTGCATTTGAGCAGGCATATATTCATTGTTTTGAACCCGAGAATTAACCGTACTACCGTACTTCATGGTCCCTTTCTTTAGTAATGGGTTGTCGGTCAGGTGATTGTAAACTCTCGTCATTTAGCACAGAAAATGTATTCTGATGAATAGGGATCGGGTTGTCATGTAAGAAAGATGGCTCTTGAACAAACTGATAAGCTTCAGTAGGTTGGGTAGTCTCGGAACACTGCAGACCTTGGTCTTTCGTTGTCTTCTTTTTTGTTTGATTGAATTTGTTTTTAAGTTTGAAAGTCGGATCTCAGCTTTATTATATCCGCTTTCAACTCGCCATTTTCAACTTCTTGGTCAATAGTATATTCGTGATGACAGCATCTTGATTTCGGTCTTGTATATATTATCTTGCTGCACTAATTTGTCTTCCAAATGAATGAGTTTGGTTTCTTGATTGGTGTTTTGATGTGACGAGAGTAAGAATTCATTACGCATATCAGTTAGGTCAGCCTCTATGTTACAAATCAAGGTCATTAAAGCAGCGAGAGAGTTCTTATTGCGGGCTAACAATCCTCGTGAAGAATCTAAATAATTCCGTCTCTTCCGATTTGAATTTGACTCATGTGTATGTTGCTTTTGGAGTTTCAAGGATATGTTGATCCAAAACTACAGGCTCTTGGGGTTTTTCATTGACTTGTGAACTTGCAGGCTCTGTAATTTGTTTTGTTTTCTTAGTATAACATAAAGTGTTGAACATGTTCATGTTATCAACCATGTCGCGCGTGACCTGTTTCTTCATTCATTAAGTTCTCTACTTTCATCTGTAATCTGGGAAACTCTATCTTTGCCCATGCCTTGGCACATAACTGTTCCTGTTGTTAAGTAGACGTGGATGATTATAAGTAAAATCCTTCGACAGCTTGCACCGTTTCCGCTAGGTCAATATCCTCGCTGGAACGAAATAACTTGATATCAATACTCTCTGATCCAACTTACGGTAAATTTAAAATTTATCTCTGACAGTTTTTAAGAGACATATAATATTGGTCTTGAAGTGCCTTCACCCAAAATAAGATGTTCTCCTCGTATGTTTTAAATGCAGCACAGCGAGCCGATGGCTTATAGATTCCAATATCTACTTCTTCGAATTTTAGCTTTCCGGATCCTGGCCCCTAGACTGGCTTCAAGTCGTCGTACGTGTCGTATATAAAATCACTGGCCATCTGGGTAAAAAACGCTGTCCTTCGGCTCCGACAATAGCGCCAGTTGAAATATCCTGAGCCTGTTGGAAGGCTTTCGCACGAGTGAAGTTAAATAAAACATTAAACGGGCTTACATGTGAGAGATGAGACTCCAAATTAGAGAGAAAGTTCCTCGCGGGTCCTCGGCCATCTTGCTTTACTGTATTAAATTATGTAAATAAATTAACCTGGCGATTGTTGCGTGACCAGCACAGTGCAATCTGATTGGTGTGAATTTGACCTTTAACGCATGCGCAGAAATTTTGCGACACCCAACAAAAAAAATAAAAATAAAAATAACGACTTGCATTTTAAGACTCGGTGCTGCCACAGGCAGCCCGAGTAATAATAAGTAAAATGCTTTTACTCGGGCTGCCTGTGGCAGGTACGAGTCTAAATCTGCAGGCCGTTGTTTTTGTTTCATGCAGCAAAATTTCTGCGTTTGCGTTAAATTATGCATTAACTCGTGGCGCTAGCTAATAGATTTCGCCATCGGACGCTATTCTTGTTTGGAGGTACGTTTCGTTGGTAATATAGCGATTTACTAGCAAATATATATATACTGTGGTTGAGCAGTTATGGGTTTCTCTCCTCTATCGAAATATGAAAACATCTGAACTCCTGAACTGTGAGAGCAACACTGTCACTCGCCAACACGAAGCCAGACAGAAATTCTAATTATTATGATGAGCCAAGCAATATTCATCTCTGAAGGTAAACGTAAACAAGAATCCTCTCACGGCCGAGGTTTTGGTTCGAGAAATTAAAGGCTCACAACAGTTCCCTTTATAGTTCTGTAATATGACTACATTTGAGACACTCATCTATTTGTACTCGATACCTGCAGAACAGCAGACTAAATTGTAAGCGTGCGTTACATGAATAAGAAGTGTTTACAGTAAAAGGTCAACTACGAGAAAAACTCACAGGCAAATATTAAATTACATATATATATATATATACTAGAGGAGCAGAGAATGAATGTCACCGCGCTACCGGCCACTCCTAAAGACTGCTAAATTCAGCTAATAAGAGATAAGATAAGATCAACTTTATTTAAAACACACGCAGCACCCTCACAACTAGAAGCTGATTTCCAGAAGGGGCGTGCACTACTCGTATAAATAAAATAATGTTCTAAGCTAAAAACTAACCGAATACATGTCAATCTATGATAAATACTACTATAAATACTACTATAAACTGCTAACTACTATATTTAGATACCCCTGCATATAATTACGCTAATAGGCCGGGGGAAATATTTGAGCGAAACTGGGCTAATGACTCAGAGGTTCTTAATTCTATAGGTAATTCATTCCATATTTTGGCTCCATTGTAACTAAGGCTCTTTTTTAGGAATTCAGTTTTAGGAAGAGGAACGGAAACTTTTTTACGTGTATTCCGCAGGTCGTAGTTGCAATTGACTGCATACGAGTCATTGAAGATGCTAGAGAGCCGTTGAGGTGCCAAATTGTTGATTATTTTGAACATGAGTCCAGCCTTAATTTTAGCTCTCCGCTCCTCAAGTGTGATCCAACCCAATGAGCGGAGAGCTATTTCAGATTGCCCAGCTTCGTTCGGACGCTTCATAATCACCCTAGCGCACCTGTTTTGAAGTTTCTGCAGACGCTGTGATAGTATGCTTCCCAATGTGTCCCACACCTCGCAACAATAGTCGAAGTGGGGTTGCACAAGGGCATTATAAACGCATACTAGCGTATCACGGTCTACAAATTCCCTGAGCTTTTTTATTGCCCCAATTCCCGATGAGACTTTCTTGGCTATGTCATCGATGTGTTTTTCCCATGTTAGAAATTCGTCTATGCGTACACCGAGTATCTTGCAATTATTGACTCGTTTGACTGGGTCAACGCCAATAAGAACATTAGGGTCTGCGGCAAGATTTTGTATTTTGGGTCTTGATCCAATCAAGGTGTACTCTGTTTTGGCTATATTCAGGCTTAATTTGTTAGCTGATAGCCATTTTTTAACATTACTAAGGTCATAATTCAGGACCACTTCAGCTTCACTAACTGACCTGCCAACAGCCGTTAGGCTCGTATCATCTGCAAACAACCTAGGGGTTGTATGCTCGAGACAGTTTGGCAAATCATTAATACATAGTATGAACAGAAGTGGACCGAGAATTGACCCTTGAGGGATTCCACAGGTTACTTTTCTATGACCAGAGAGCTTGCCGTTAACCTGGCAAGTTTGCTCTCTATTGTTTAAATAAGATTTCATAAGGCCTAAGGCATGTCCTTTGATACTGTAAGCCATGAGTTTATCCAAGAGGATCTCATGATTTACGGTATCAAACGCCTTTTTTAGATCAAGAAAGATTACAAGGTTGTAAAGGCCTCGATCCATGTTGATATACCATTCATTAGTACAGTCCAGCAACGCAGACGCAGTAGAATGGAACCGTCGGAATCCGAATTGATGTTCAGACAATAGATCCTGCGCAGTTATATATTCCATTAATTGCTCATATAAGATTTTTTCATATATTTTGCTTATTACTGGAAGTATTGAGATTGGCCTATAATTATCAAGCATATTTCGAGGGCCTTTTTTGTGGAGTGGAATCACCCTAGCTAACTTCCATTCTGATGGAACAGTTTGTGATATTATGGATTTGTTGAAAATTTTCATGAGTTTCCCCACTCCTAAAGACTGCTAAATTCAGGTAATAATTCTTCCCTTTGGTTATTACTAAGAGGATTTCAAATGAAAGAGTATTTCATATTCAATCTCATGTGGCCCGAGTGAAAGCCCAGATGGGCTCTTGTTATTGATTCTTCAGAAAGATGCAATATGTATATCCGTGTGAGGGAAGCAGTTACTGTTGACCATGACCTTGACTGGTTTTAAGAATGTCATTAGAATTAACGATTATCATTATTTCAAGCGTGTTTTCCATTTAAGGATAGTTGTTAATTCAATGGGGAGGATGTGTTGTGTCGTCACCTCCGCAGTCAACTTCCAATTAAAGTCGAGAAAAAAAGATGTGAAACCGGGCTTCCTGTGGTATAAGAGGTACGAGCAAGCGCATGGTCACTCGGATTCGCGGATTCGCGGAACATAAGAGTTGCCTGTGGAGGAGGCTACGCCGTTCGGAATGCGACAAATGTTTATCTTTATCCTTGACTGCTTTTAAGAATGTCTAAGAATAATGAGATCTTTATTCCAAGCGTGTTTGCCATTTAAGGTAGTTGTTCATGTGTTGCAACCAACGCAACGCAACCCAAACAGTACCTTATTCTTCTGGCTTCCACAGAGTCTTAAACGTATCGATTCTGGCGCTTTCTTCTCCAAAATTAAACAACCATGGTAAGTGTTAGGTAACTTTTTCTAAATCTACTACATCTACTTGTTCTACTGTTAAAAGTTTCAACTGTTGTTTTGTAGCGTGAAATGAATTGGTTTCCCCGGCCATTGAAGAATGCATTAAAAACATCTAAGCAAATCAGCAAAATTAGAACTATAATCACCACTTATTTAAGCCAAACGTTTTCCCCGTGCATTACCTCGTTATTGTGTTGGTCCTGTGTGTACTTGTGTACATTTAGTTTGTATAATTGTGTACCTGTATATTTGCATGCTTCTATATGTGATGGAATTATGCTTAACCTAATCGACCTATTCCTATTTTTATGTAATTTATATATGTGCTTCTGACTCGATTAAGGTAACTTATTTCAGATAGCCTGTGCTCTTATTACTGCCGTAGCGTTAGCGAAGGCAGTATATATTCTAGTCGAACTCGCTGAGTCGCTGGGTAAGCGATTACTTGGTCAAAAAGCGAGCGCGAGAATCGAAGCGGGAGGCGAGGGTTGAGAAAGTCTACATATATTCTAGACGGTCGAGATGATTCGTTAAAACATCCGGGTTTTTCACAAACATCAAGTGACCACTCAAAAACTCTGTAAGAACAAACTGACTATCGACCATTTATCGATTTGCTTCTATAAGGTCAATGAGCGACTCGCTTATATCAAGACCTTGCATGGAACTTTGCATCACTTTCGAATATTCGCTACTTCGAAATTTGTTGTTTACGGGATTAAACGGTAAGTTTTATCGCTTTTTGTTTTCATATGATCTATTTAGCCGACTGTTATATCTGCTCAGTTTATTCAAGGAAGCATTCACCAAAGCTATGAAGGATTCAGTGAGGTGTCTAGAGGTTTCCAGTGTGTATTTGTCACTGTCAGCTTTGTTGTTAAACTTCTGTTGATGCATGGAATCAAACCATTATGATTGACAATATTTTACATCATGAGAAATATTAAGGTAGGGAAAGAAACCTTAATCACTAGAATTCCAGAAACATAGTTAGGAATAGATTATATGACAAGGCAAATTATAAATTAATTATTAAGGAAATAATATTTTATTTTATTTTTGTAATTGAAGAACTTTAGGGATTACCGAAGTGGAATACTGTTCCAAATGTTGGGTCCTTGAGAACGAATTAAAAAATTGTTTTGAACTGAACTGAAATGAAAAGTGTAAATCAAATCAGCGTTTTGTGAAATGATCATGGTATTCCAGGTTAAATTTTTAAAATGCAGACAATGGATTCGGTAACATATCATTGATATGAGAGCAAATAAAGCATGAGGTCTGGAATTTGTAAATATTAACAATTCTTAGTATTTCAAGTTCATCAAATAGAGGTTTGGTATGAGTACGTGGTGGAGAGTGAGTGATAATACGAATGGCTTTATCTGTAGTAGAAAAAGAGGTTCAATATGTGTAGACAATGTGCACGGCAAAGCGTTTATTTTAAAAGCAACACATTGAAGAATGAAACAGGAATAAAGTCTTGATGCCTTTTAAATGTGCTCTCCGAAAACTGTATTTTAAGGACCAAATTTCTTTAGCTCATTTTTATCCGTAGTTTTTAAATTTGTTGTAATTATTACAGTTTTTTAATATTTTATATCTTGCATTCATAATGTAGTCTTCTAGTATTGATATTTTCACCATTTTGGTAAATACAATGTAGATTTAGCTCTAACGTTGGAGACCGTCACAAGTTTATTAGTGTTCTGCACTATTATGTGTTACCCTCCATAAGTAAAGTCTTAATTATTATTATAAAGTTTATCGCAGCCGAGAGTACCGGCCGAGTTTGAGAATTATTTTGAATTGGTTTTCTTTAGTTTAGTTAATTCTCTAGAAACTGCATGCAATTCATAAATGCACAAAACAGCGTTGTTTATAAATAAACACAGTAACATGTTGAAGAATGAAACAGGAATAAAGTTTAGTGTAGTTAGCTGGTCGAATTTTACTGAACTGTTTTGAATTGATTTTCTTTAGTTATTCTAGGGAAATTTTGAAGTTTGAATTAAGTTCCCAAACAAATACATTGGTCTTCGATTCTGTCAGACACGATGCGACTGCATGTTAATATGCTAATTTTCGACTTCAGTTTGTTTACATTTATTCGCACTGCACGGCAGTGCAGTGAATAATTATTGAATCGTGCACAGATGGCTAGCCACCAAATGTATGGTGCCACCAACGGCTAGCCACCAAACGTCTTGAGCCGTCAAAGGTGGCTTGGTATAACACAGGCACCCAAAGCTTAAATTACGAAAGTATAACTTCATAAGGGTTTGTTTGGGAACGTAATGAACTCCGTTTACTAGCCAGAAATACCTTATATATTTTTGGAATAAAAATGACTTACCTTGCCACTGGTGGTGGCCCGTTGTGATAAAATAGTTTGTTAGAGTACGCACACAGTCGCAGCACTGTTAGATAGATAGATAGATAGATAGATAGATAAAAAAAGATAGTACTCACACAACATATCTAGTTAGTACTCACACAACATATCTGTTTGCGAAAGTACGCACGTAGAGTCACATCGTTATTAGTACACAGTCAGATCACTGTTAGTATATGCACGAACAATCAGATATAGCTAGTGGGCTAATAACGAATTAAAGTGAATGACAGGAGATATTCGCCCCAAAATAACTAACATTTCATTATAGGGCCTCTGAGGACTAAACATAGGGCCTCTAAGGACAACTCGTGGATGGTCAGTGAGCTATTTTTGGCATACTTTAAATCATGTGACCCATGACGGCATCGTTATATGTACGTCATAACCAATAAGTGAATCGTGGGAAATAATACCATACCTGTACAAGTTTGAACTGTCTGCAATTAGAAACTAGGGATACGGGCATTTACCTAAAATCATGTGATGACGTCATTGTTACGTCATTGCCACTAAGTGATTTGTACGTGATGGAAGCCACTAAAAGCCTATACACATAAATACTAAATGAACTGAGGAAAGGGGCATGATACAGTCATTATGTAGTAAGTGGCATAGAGCATATAAGAAACCCTGCTAGCAGGGAAACTGTTCTTGACTAGCTAGGAATTCTGTCAATTTGGTCATGGAACATTTAAGGAGGGGGGCTAATCGCTAAACAACAGAAATATAATGCTTCTTAAATCTGTTTTTAAATTAATCCAAACTCTTACTCTACCTAAAAAACATTAACGTCAACAATGGCTGCGCAGTAACTTAGGGTTGTTTAGGGCTAATCACTAAATACCACATAAATAAAATACTGCTTACATGTTCCTGTGAACTGATCCAAACCCTTACTCTACATCAAAAATCCTAACCATCAATAAAGGGTGCTCACTAATATATATTTTTTGAAGACTAATCATAATCATTAAACAATACAGAAATATAATGTTTCTTAAATGTTACTGTGAACTAATCCCAAAAAAAAACTACAATGTAAGTTCCCTTTTTAGAATCTTGAAACAAATTACCTACATATAGTTGAAAAAATATTTGAAGAAAACATTACCTGAAACAAACATCAAATTGATCTAGGTTGAATCAATTTCGGTAAGCACTGGGGGACTCGAGCCGGTTACAACGTGTATGCATTATGAAGTTATTATATTATATTGACAGCACCAGTTTGATTTTGTAAATGATCACTGCATTATATCATGGTTGTTGCTAGCATTTCAACGCTGTTAGTAGTACCCAACAAACAGACAAATTGTCTTAGTTCGGAAGAAGTCGTTGATGCACCGTATTTTTTTACGACTTCCCTAAGAGCAGGACAAAATAATTCTGAATATCGAAAGGCATGGCAATAAGACTTTGATGCAACTTATCCATGTACTCATGTTATTTTCGAACCCTTTGAAGTTTAGAGGATGGAATTTTAGGCATTATGCACAAATGATAAAGATTCATATGGTGGAGAACCTTGCTGTAAAACTGGCAGATTCTTGAATAACAAGAGCCCATCTGGGCTTTCACTCGGGCCACATTAGATTGAAGATGAAATACACTTTCATTTGAAATCCTCTTAATCCTCTAATATTAACCAAAGGGAAGAATTATTAGCTGAATTTAGCAGTCTTTAGGAGTGGCCAGTAGCGCGGTGACTTTCATTCTCTGCTCCCCTAGTATATATGTAATTTAATAGTTTTCTTTTTCTCGTATGTTGACCTTTTAATTTAAACACTACTTATTCGTTTAACACACTGCATTTGAGCAGGCATATATTCATTGTTTTGAACCCGAGAATTAACCGTACTACCGTACTTCATGGTCCCTTTCTTTAGTAGTGGGTTGTCGGTCAGGTGATTGTAAACTCTCGTCATTTAGCACAGAAAATGTATTCTGATGAATAGGGTTGTCATGTAAGAAATATGGCTCTTGAACAAACTGTTAAGCTTCAGTAGGTTGGGTAGTCTCGGAACATTGTCTTCTTTTTTGGATTCTTTTTTTTTTTTAAGTTTGAAAGTCGGATCTCAGCTTTAAGTTATATCCGCTTTCAACTCGCCATTTTCAACTTCTAGGTCAATAATATATTCGAGATGACAGCATCTTGATTTCGGTCTTGTATATATTATCTTGCTGCACTAATTTGTCTTCCAAATGACTGAGTTTGGTTTCTTGATTCGTGTTTTGATGTGACGAGAGTAAGAATTCATTACCCATATCAGTTAGGTCAGCCTCCATGTTACAAATCAAGGTCGTTAAATCAGCGAGAGAGTTCTTATTGCGGGCTAACAAATATTTTTATCCTCGTGAAGAATCTAAAGAATTCCGTCTCTTCCGGTTTGAATTTGACTCATGTGTATGTTGCTTTTGGAGTTTCAAGGATATGTTGATCCAAAACTACAGGCTCTTGGGGGTTTTCATTGACTTGTGAACTTGCAGGCTCTGTAATTTGTTTTGTTTTCTTAGTATAACATAAAGTGTTGAACATGTTCATGTTATCAAGCATGTCGCGCGTGACCTCTGTTTCTTCGTTCATAAGGTTCTCTAATTTCATCAGTAATCTGGGAACTCTATCTTTGCCCATGCCTTGGCACATAACTATTCCTGTTGTTAAGTAGACGTGGATGATTATAAGTAAAATCCTTCGACAGCTTGTACCGTTTCCGCTAGGTCAATATCCTCGCTGGAACGAAATAACTTGATCTCAATACTCTCTGATCCAACTTACGGTAAATTTAAATCTCTGACAGTTTTTAAGAGACTCATAATATTGGTCTTGAAGTGCCTTCACCCAAAATATGATGTTCTCCTCGGATGTTTTAAATGCAGCACAGCGAGCCGATGGCTTATAGATTCCAATATGTATTTCTTCGAATTTTAGCTTTCCGGATCCTGGCCCCTACACTGGCTTCAGGTCGTCGTACGTGTCGTATAATAAAATCACTGGCCATCTGGGTAAAAAACGCGGTCCTTCGGCTCCGACAATAGCGCCAGTTGAAATATCCTGAGCCTGTTGGAAGGCTTTCGCTTACATTTGAGAGATAAGACTCCAAATTAGAGAGAAAGTTCCTCGCGGGTCTTCCGCCATCTTGCTTTACTGTATTAAATTATGTAAATAAATTAACCTGGCGATTGTTGCGTGACCAGCACAGTGCAATCTGATTGGTGTGAATTTGACCTTTAACGCATGCGCAGAAATTTTGCGACACCCAACAAAAAAAAATAACGACTTGCATTTTAAGACTCGGTGCTGCCACAGGCAGCCCGAGTAATAATCTAAACCGTTACAACGTACTTTCAGCTAGTGTCTTTGTATCTGCGCTTGTGTACCTAGACCATTGTGTAATTTGGTGGCCATACTCAGGCGTAGATTGAGCGAGGAACAGATACAATGTACGTGGCATGTTTTATTTTGTACCGCATACTTTTGCCATGTTTGACTATAAACAAGCATTGATGCCTTTAGTTGGAAACTGATGCATGTTTTTCTATTCCAGTCAAACATGCATGACATAATTGTAAAATTGTGTTTACACGTCAAGTAGTCATGTAGTCATCTCTACACTATACAATTGTATGTATGTAGCCAGTAGCTACGACTCCCAAGTTTTAGTGGCTGGGTATTCTAAAGTTGTACTTTGGTTTTTGTGGAGGGAGGAAAACTGGACAACCCAGAGAAACATTCGGAGCAAGGACGAGATACCAACAAACTCAACGCACATAATTATTATGGCAGCGCATATGGGGATCAAACCTGGGCCACAGAGGTGAAAGGAGAAGCACTTAACTACTGCGCCACCCGGCTACCTACAATGTATCCACAATAATTGGAACCACATACTTTTTTATTGGAGCGATAGCAAAATACCATACCACTTGGTTAATTAATAATGCATTTTATCAAATTCTCATACAAACCTTACCCTGAAATTCAAAAAAATCCTACCCATGCATTTTCAACTCCAAATCATTACTACAACGAGTCTAAATACACGTTAGCTAAATGGATAATTTGGCACAATTTGTAAGGGCTTTTCATGTGATCTTTCGAACTGGTGGGGTATTCTGCAATATAGCCCGACTGACTGTGATAATAATGTCTAATGAAAGTAATCATTATATTAATTAGTCATACATTAATATACATGGTACTTTCCAGACTTCGTGTAGGCAAGTTTCTTAATTTTTTCACGACTCTCGTTCACAAGTAGGTATACGTGCACCTTCTCACCAGATCATGATTTCTCCAAAAGAACTGTTTCTTAAAAAATAAGAACCCAGAGAATGGTACACTTTATAGTTTTGGTTTGCAGCACACGAACCAGACCGCCATCCTTGATGTCCACAACATGGAGCGAGCCAAATTATCAGTGTTACCATATAAAATTGACATCTCCTCGTTCAATTGTACTTTAGGAGAGCTTTAAGCTTATATTCACCCTGACGAGTAAAACGTGCAACACGTTCGATCCCTGAGCCTAGGGATGTGTTATGAATCAACGTGCCATGAGACTCTAGGAAGCTATTCTGTACACAGTTCTGCTGAGCTAAGCGAAACGCGCTCGCACTTCTCTCGTAAGTACGACGACGAACGAATGTTTTTTTTTTTACAACATAGCTGTAGCGGTCAGTTATTGCAACTCATTTAGAATATTTACCTTTCCCTGCTAGCAGAGGTCTCTCTCTGTCTTGGTAACTGATGGAAGGCGAGGGAGAGACCTCTGCCGACATCCGACGCTTCCCGTCCACATTCATGGACGAATCAAACCAGTATTACCGGAAAGAGTTGTGCTCATTAGTTGTTTGTTGCAGTTGTTTCATGTGCTCATAAGTACACGTGAGATCGCGTTACTTGTTGCCAAGAAAACTTTATACGCATGCGCGACAGAGAAAGCGTTAGATGTCGGCAGAGATCTCTCCCTCGCCTTCCATTTTACCAAGACAGAGAGACCTATGCTAGCAGGGAATATTTACCTTTAACAACATGACCAAATCCTTTCGAAAGCATCAAACCGCCTTCTCCGATATAAACATTAAAAGCTAGTTGTTCATAAACGTCCTTCGATATATCTTCGGAAAATCAAACGTCATTCGGAAAGTCACTGAACGGCGAGTCGTCGATCCACAGAATAAACGATGAATAAATTATCTCGCGTCCACCTAACCCCAATAATTCGTTTTGCACAAAGGAATTAGTGCAATTACGTAGATCATTAATGTATATAAGGAACAGCAAAGGGCCTAGAACAGAATGTTGGGAACACCACAACAGATGTGTTGTTACTTAGATTGACAACTGCCAATAGAAACACTGTGTTTTCTATTACCAAGATAAGAACGAAAGCAATCATTGATAATCCCTCTTATCCCATAGTGTTCAAGTTTCTTTGGCAAAATAGAATGATTGACAGTATGAAATGCCTTACTAAAATCTAAGAAGATACCACATTAATATCATCCATCTTTTATTACTTTTCGTATTTTATCAGTAATCAACAAAATAGCTTGAATATTGAGAATATTGAGAATATTGAATATTGAGAATGAAATAATATATTGTATTTCCAAAAAAATTATATCAATCTTCTGTACATCAGCTTTTCCATAATTATTAGACTGAAAGAAGTGAAATTGGCCGTTAATTATGTAACGAAGTAACGGAGCCTTTCTTATGAACAGTAATAATCTTTGCCAATATAAATTTATCAGTAACTACACCCATTAGAAAAGGAGTAATTATACAACATTTCTAGAGGTTTGACAAGGCAGATTTTAAGAATTTTGAGTAACTTAATGGGATACTATATGTTCAACTGCTTTTTATAATCCTTAAGAGTCATAATTTCATTTTCTATTTCACTTGAGATCACGGGATATAGAAAGAAACTACATGGAAATGGATCATCTAGGTATTCGTGAGGTTGTTTACTGACATTGCGCGAAGGAATTTTATTAGCTAATTTGGTTCCTATATTAGCAAAATAAGAATTAAAGGCATTAGCAATTGAACTACTATCTTTCAATACAGCATTATCTCTTTGATTTCCAGCTCAAAACAAATTTGCATTTCAATTTTCACTATTTCAGTCAGTTGCGTGTTCTTCCATGTAGTTGAGTTTGCGGGGTGAGGTTCGTCTCTTCTAACCTGAGATGGTGCGATTTCGAAAGCCAAAAATATCAAAAGAGAAACAAGAATTGCCTGAATTTAATATTCCAGCCAGTATACTTCATATTCGACAATGAAATGGGGTGTAAACATATTCCAGGGCTGGCAATATACTCGAATGAAGGCGCAACTTTAGAATACTCTGCCTCTAATATTTGGGAGTCGTAACTACTGGCTACATACATGTACTAAAAGGGAAAAACAAATATATAGTTAGGTAAAAGTCTTTTAGTAAATCGAACAATGTATAATTATATTCAATTACATAATGAATTTTACATTTGATGGCTAAAAGTTGGGAGTTAGTTTGAATATCTCAGGGGAATGCGGGGCTAATAAGTACCTACTGAACTAGAACACTTACAAAACTCTTGATTATTGAACTGAAATACTTCCAACACTAGGTTATCGAACTAGAACATTTACAACACCCTAGGTTTTCAGCTGGAATACTTGTAGAACTACGTATGTCACCAGATCTGTAATTGTTCCAGTTGAATAACCTTATCTCTCTGGGCGCGCGAACTTAGGCATTGTTGGATTTTAGCCAATCAGAAAAGTGCCACTGGAATCCTGTCGCTGAATAAATTTGCATAATTTAGATTGTAAACTTTTCAAGTCGACGACAGGACTCGAAGGGCCGATTCAGACGTCGAATTTTTCATGCGCCGAACCTAATTAGATCAAAAGAAGCCGCCTAATTATCTTTTGTTTTAATTGCGTTCGGCGCATGAAAAGTTCAACGTCTGAATCGGGCCGAAGACTATGGATTACTGTTCGAAAATGCGCTTAATTTCCCACTGCAAAAGTTTGGTTTCGAATTATTCAAGGATTCACACAGAGGCAGTAAGAGAGTTAGTTTTGGGTAAAGACACTTTGTTATTAAATGTATCGGCTCTGAAAAGGCACTTGGGAAGCCGTCACTTGTTCCTCAAGTTCAAATGTACGAATACATCTGTCGGAAATCGCTCCATGATTATGCGTCAAAAACTCCCGTAAATTATCATCTGTATCAGGAGCCCATAACCCATAGCTCCGGTCTGTTGAGCGGGAGGTCGCGGGTTCAAACCCCGGCCGGACCAACACTCAGGGTCTTAAAATAACTGAGTAGATGGTGCTGCCTTTGTGAAACAACTGCAAATGGTTAGACCTTCACGTCTTCTCGATAAGGACGTAAAATCGTAGGACTCCCGTCGGCCTCTAGTTTATCAGTCTCATCAGACTGTCACTTTACTTTACTTTAACCTGCAGTGTCCAATTCTCCTATATAGTTGTCACAGCGTTTTCACAAGTTGGGCTATTTTTAGATCATTTTTGCCGCCTATTAGTGGATTGCCCCAGTGGCGGAACAAGATGCCTCATTAGCTACTTTTGTTATACCAGAAACATGGCTGCTACGCTTTTGTGATTTGATTCCCTTAGGAATGATTGAAACCCAAGAATAGCAGAAAACAGTTCTAAAATAACCTAACTTGTGAACACGCTGTGACCTGGCCTCGTATGCGGGATGGACGCTCCTAGTTATAGGCTTCTGTCTGTGTCCATTTTTCGCATATTTTTGAATTCAGCATGTTCAAAACTATAAAAGAAAATCAAGTCGAAATAGGTCGCATAGGCACTTTACCGATGCAACACCAGGTAGCCGTTCTCGCATTGCTCTATTCCCAACTGACGAGTTTTTACAATACTTCAAGTCTTATTTATAAATACGTTTCTAAAATATTTTAAACTTCTGAATGGGAACACTCGACACTAGTTCAGACAGTTCCGAGATAGGTGTGGACTTTATCCCAGTAAATTTCGAGTTCTAATTTCTGTCTTCATCGGCACTAAATATTAAAGACTAACAAATAAAGCGGCCTGGTTTCTCAATGATTTTTGGAGGCTTTAGTTTAAAGAAAGTTTTGAAAGTGCACGCTGAATCGAACGTAATCTACACGTGTCAAAACACGCACAATTGAATATTATTCAATTTTAATTAGATGACGTCATGGACACGGTGTGTTGACCGCGCGCTCAGCCTTTAGGGGGAGGCTTTGGAGAAACAACAGCCCAACGGCTGAAACCGAGCCTTTAATATTCCTAGTTGATTACTAAAACATGGAGCTGATTGCGTTCGGTTCTCTACTTACAGACTTATTTAATATGACTATTCAGCCAAGTCAGGAGCAAGGATGATCCAAGATCCACCATAGTGTGCCAGCCGTTCCTCGAACGTATAATTCAAAGACAGCTCACAGCTTATTTTCATGGACAGTAGTATGTAATATGGGGGTTCTGGTGCAGCACCAAAGTTCTCAGTTTTATGTCACATGTAATCACTAGTCCCTGCCACTATTGCTATCCCCACTAGTGATCCACTTTATTGTATTTTGACACCCTATTAGAGAAGGGATACCCATTCAAAATACTATGGTACTAACGTATATTCTTTACTTCACAATATTAACGTATGTTGTTACTTTAGTACGTATTAATACCACACAGACTGAAAAACTAAGGTGTTGCACCAGAACCTCCACTTTATTGTATTTTGAAACCCTATTAGAGAAAGGCTGTTATTAAGGTATTACACTATGGCTGAACGCACACTCGAATTCGTCCGAGCACCAAGGACCATCAAGGGCTATTTACGTGGATGGAAGATGGACGTTCCAGATGGTAATCCATTAGGAGCAGACCCAGCTGCCTTCCTAGCTGGTGTGCGGAAGCAGACTACTGAAAAGCTTGAGGAAGAGCTCCAAGACCACAATAGCATCAAGCTTCAGCTAGCTTTGAATATCATGCTACGGCTCGACAATCTTAAGGATTCGGAATATGAGATAGTTACCTTCCGGAGCTCACAAACCGTCTTGACCATGCAATGATGCTGGGATCCGTGGTGCAATAGTAGAAGCACATGCTCAGATCTACAACCACATTGAGAAGTGGATCAGTCGAGGATCAAACTGGGTTATAGATAAAGTCAACATTTTGTGGTTGGACATTGCTCGATATCGACCACTCCGTGGAGGTTCGTACTTACCACTACCTACCGAAATCGCAAATAAGAAAGCTGTGATCAACGTACAGAACAAAGACAACCGTTGTTTGCGTTGGTCGCTACGTGCCGCAAAGTGTAAAATCAAACAAAACCCCGAGAGGACATCGAAGTACCAAGAAGACGATGGGTTGAACTTTGATGGGGTGGATTCACCAACACCAATCTCACAAATAAAACGTGTAGAGAAGCAAAACAAGATCTCTATAAATGCGTATGGTTGGGATCCAAAGGAAAAGTGCTTGATCGTACATCATATCTCGAAGGAGACCTTTTCAGAGCGAGTTAACCTCTTGCTTATAGAGCACCAAGATAGCGGGTTGCAGCACTACTGTTGGATCAAGAACATCAATAAGCTTCTATACGATCAGACGAAACGTAAATGTAGGAAACACTTTTGCGAGCGTTGTCTACATGGATATACCGACGAAGATCTTCTTGAAAAACACATTCCAGAGTGTAACGGCGTCGATGATCGAGCCATTCGAATTGAAATGCATACCAAGGATAACAACATAGTCTCCTTTCAGAATATCAACAAACAGCTCAAAGTTCCCTACGTTATCTATGCTGACCTTGAGGCCTTAACCACTAAGATCGAAGGACCTGCCCAAGACCCTAAGAAAAGTAACACACAAAAGACAGAAGAACATATTCCCTGTGGATTTTGCTACATAGTCGTACGTTCTGATCGCCACAGCGAGCCACCTGTACTATATAGAGGTACAGATACTATCGAACGCTTTCTACGATGCATACAAGAGGAAGAGGCGAAGATCAAAACCCAAAAGGCCAAGCCACTATGTATGTCATGGGAAAACAAGAGGGTTTATAATAGAGCAATGATTTGTCACATTTGCCAGAAGCCCTTGGTTGGCATAGATAGAGTACGCGACCATTGTCACATCACAGGTGAGTTTCGAGGTGCCGCACACAGAGTCTGCAACCTCAAATTGCGTATATCACCTATCATTCCAGTTGTATTCCACAACTTACGTGGATACGATGCTCACCTACTGATGCAATCCATCTCTAAGACAGAGGGCTACATCTCCTGTATTCCAAACAATATGGAGAAATACATTTCATTCTCACTTGGTAACTTACGGTTCATAGATAGCATTCAATTTCTATTATTATCTCTCGACAAGCTGCAGGTAGCAAGCGCTGCGCAAGACACATTCCATCAAACTACTAAGAATACGCCAGACCCAGATAAAAACAAGTTGCTGCTTCGTAAAGGCGTTTATCCATATGAGTACATGGACTCTTGGGATAGATTCGCAGAGACTTCTCTTCCACCAAAAGATGCATTCTATAGTAAACTAACCCTAGAGGGCATATCCGACAAGGACTATGAACACGCACTAGAAGTTTGGAACGTATTCAGCTGTGAAACATTGAGAGACTACCATGATGTTTACCTTAAAACCGACGTACTTTTTCTAGCAGATGTGTTTGAGGGTTTTCGTGCGACATGTATGCAAAACTATGGCTTGGATCCAGCTCACTACTATACGAGTCCTGGTCTATCGTGCGATGCGCTGTTGAAGAAGACAGGTGTGAAGCTTGAACTATTAACCGACTATGACATGCATCTATTTATTGAGAAAGGTCTACGCGGTGGGATATCTATGGTGTGTCAGCGTAGTGCCAAAGCAAACAACCAAAGCGTATCCGATTTTAACCGGAAGAAGCCAAATAGCCATATACTCTATCTTGACGCTAACAACCTATACGGTTGGGCTATGAGTCAATATCTACCAACGGGAGGGTTTGAGTGGTGTACACCAACAGAAGAACAAATCACCAATCTTGCAGGCGATTCAGATAAAGGTTACATCCTAGAAGTTGACCTTGAGTATCCTCGAGAACTTCACGACGCACACAACAGCTATCCGCTAGCTCCAGAGAGAATGCAAGTGGATCGTGCTTGGTTCTCAGAGTATCAGACCAATCTATTCGAGGAGCTATACAAAGGAAATGGATCTTTGAAAGCGGAGAAGCTTATACCTAACCTCCGAGATAAAGAGCGATATGTGCTCCACTACCGAAACCTACAGCTATACCTATCTCTTGGTATGCGTTTGAAAAAGATACATAGAGCACTACGATTCGACCAATCCCCATGGATGGAGCCATACATACGAATGAATACAGAACTACGAAAACAAGCGAAGAGCACTTTCGAGCAGGACCTCTACAAATTGATGAACAACAGCGTATTTGGTAAAACGATGGAGAATCTACGAAAGCGTGTAGATATCCAACTAGTGCGCTCTTCAGAAGGAATCAGACTACAACGTCTCTTGAATAAACCTAGCTATGCTCACTCTACAATCTTTGACGACGATCTAGCTGCTATACACAACTACAAAAGTAAGCTACGGCTGGATCGCCCAGTATATGTTGGAATGTCAATTCTAGATCTCTCAAAACATCTGATGTATGACTTCTACTACAACGAGCTCAAGAAGCAGTATGGACAACGCTGTAATCTACTATACACCGACACTGATAGTCTACTACCACACATCGAAACTGAAGACATCTATGCAGACATGGACACCAACAAACACCTATATGATACGAGCAACTACGGCGAAGACCATCCGTTGTATAACATAGACAACAAGAAAGTCCTCGGTAAAATGAAAGACGAATGTGGAGGTATTCCCATTGTCGAATATGTTGGACTACGATCGAAGCTATACTCGATCTTGAAAGTAGGTGGTGGGGAGATTAGGAAAGCTAAAGGCACCAAGAAGGCAGTTGTGAAACATCGTATTCGTCATGAGCAATACAAAGAGTGCTTGCTAGATAATAAAGTATTCCGCCATGGTATGTATGTGTTTCGAAGCGAAGGTCACAGGATGTATGGTATGCATATGAAGAAAGTATCTCTATCACCATTCGATAGTAAGCGCTGGATTTCAGCAAACGGAATCGATACACTAGCCTATGGACACAAAGACACCAAGGAAAACTTTGATGACCTCATCGGTGAGTTGCTATCTTATGAACATAAAGATACGATTCCAGTAGAGGAAAACTTTGACGATCTTATTTGCGAGCTGCTATCCTAGATCGGCTGGGTACGAACAGAATTCCCTTTGGAGGTAGTTCAGTATTTGTATGTAGCTCTTCACGCACAAATCCACGCTGGGGTGCATCCTTTCCCAAATAGTACAGAACTGGTTGGTTAGAAGATATTGCACTACGCGAAATAATGTATGTCTGTAAACTCCACACAGGATCAGTTGCTCGCTTTGCTCCGCCTTCCAACTCTCCCGGCGCATAAAGATATCTAACTAGAACATCGAACGGTAAACGCTTTTATTCTAATCCAACAGTCCGCGAATACGTAGGAGTTTTTATGTTCACCTGCTGTGACACAACAGAATTTGAAGGATTCGTTCCTGTCAGCCGAGTCACCTCATTATTCATGGCTTTGATAACCTCTGGAAGACGCAACACCCATTCTCTACTACGCTCATCCGATCCTTCTGAAGTAAGCACCATCTCCTGTGCATATTGATATCCAAACAATCTCTCAGCTAGTGTTCTATTTGCTCGCTCGACAAAGCTTTGCGCCCTGTGGTTGCCAGCCTCACCTCGTTGAACTTTCGTACCACGTAGTTCTAGGGTTTCAGACATACGTCCCATGAATTCTCTACCAGGATCATCTTGCAACGTTTTTGGCCATTCTAGTGGACTACGTCGGTAGATTCGTTCAAAGGCAGCAGAAACTTCACCACTATCTTTTGAAGCCAAAGGCTCAGCCTCTTTATATCGAGAAGCCACGTCGATCACCACCAAAGCATACTTATATAGCTTTCGTCCACGTCCAGGTCGATCGTGAGGTAGAAAGATCAAATCAGCTTGGTGAACCTCATTAGGTTTCGATACAGTCCAATGTGGTCGTGGGATATATCGTGGTGGTGGTAGGTATATCTGCCACAGTGCTTGTTTCTCTAACCAACTCTTAGCTGCGTCTTCCGATACCTTTGCTGCCACCACAGCAGCGTAACATTTCCAGTATCCCTCAGGACCATAGAAGATATTTGGAAGTTTAGCATCCATTTATATCTATGCATTCTAAACTTCAACAAGCAGAAAAAAGTTCGTTTTTAAAAAGCCAGGCGACTAGCAGCATAGCCAGCAACTACCATTCCTCCACCAACATAGGCCAACTCACCCATCTTCGGCGTGCTTGAGGGTTGATAGTAGTCGGACAAACGGGGTTTGCGCATTTCTTTAAGCTTTTGTCGTAACTTCTCGGATCGCACAAAAGCTTTGTTGGTGTCGGTTTGGGTGTCGTAAGCAGCACGCTCCAGACCTTCCTGTTCTCGAGCATAGTCGTATACTCTTCGACGCTCCTTGTCATAGGCTATCTTTTCAGCTGTGTATTTCTCAAGGGCCTCATCGTGTCTCTTCCGCTCTATATCGATATCATCTTTTCCAACCAATCTAGCTAGTATGCCACCACCGGTGAATGCCGTTGCATTCAAGACTGCCCCGAAAATAGACATTCCAACCGCTGCTAATGTTACCATACTTACTACAAATCCTTTGGTATGATCTTTTGGTCCTCGAGGTATTGCTTGGCAGCTATGCTACTACCTAGTAGGTATGTGTGAAGGTTCAATAGGTGTACCAGGAATGACTATGTGACCAGATACATGGAACAAGACGCTAGCTAGTGCTACAAAGCGACCTGCTTTAAGTGATAACAGACCAGTCGCAGCACTGATCTCGTTGCGTACTAGGTGGTCTTCTTGTAGGTCTTTGATCAGGTCTTCCTGAGAATCTATGGGTACTAGGTAAGCAACTAAACGGGTAGCTAGACGCATCACACCATCGACTAAGGTTTCTGTTATTTGCTTAGCTAGAACGGCCTGATACCTTCTATATAATCTATGTACTTCTTTTTCAGATAGTCTAGCAATATCGCCTATAGAGAAATTTTTACCTAGGTAATCCTTCGTTGTACCCGTTGCAGCCAAAATCGTAAGTGCTTCGCCGTTATCTGTTACGACATCCTCTGTCTTTGGTGGTGGTGGTGGGCCTGTTACATCCTCACCTAGTAGGGCACATATTTCTTTATCATCCATGATATGTTATAGGTGCGGGTAGCTCTAACACTACTGCAAAAGGATGCCGTAAACAGAAACATATGCGAGCAAACTTGTGGGATCGAAGCACCGATCGTAACTCGCTGTCTTCTTGCGAGCCTCCGTAGTCTTCAAATATCTTTTTACCATCCATAGCCGACGCAGTATGAAAGGCAACTACCACAGCTACGTTCTCTCGGAAAGGTTTGCATATGCTTGTTAATTGTTGGGATAGCACCCAAATAGAGAGTCCTATATGTCGAGCAGAGAATGCTAAATCTACGAGCTTGTCAGTTCTTCTGTTTACATCTTTTGAGGCGGCACAATCATCTAGAATCAAAAGCGTATTGGTCCCAGTCCAAAAGGCGGCACAAATATTAAATGCTGCATTGATAGCATCCTGTGGTGGTGATACGACATAGAAGTGTGCATCTCGATTGGCAAATCCACGATAGGTTTTGTTGTGGGCATACGTGGGGCAAATTAATACTATATAGTCAAACTTACCACGAAATGCTCCACGAAGCTGCTCTACTATGAGTGCCATCGCCTAGAATGCCGCGACACATCCGGGAGATTTCTAAGAGCAACGGCGCTAAATTCATAAACTACGCAATGAATAGTAAGCCAAACAATAAAGAAAATGTGCTCAAACGCACGAGGTAGGTTATGTTTTTACTCATTTTTTTAAAAACTATCCATCTTATAGTTTAGGTTTCCACTGGCTTTTGTAGAAGAGATATCAATACACAATTTCCACCCTCAATCAACTTATTCGAGTGAGTGCAAGCATTATCGATTTTGAGTTTTTACAGTGAAAAATGGCACTTGATTCACTTTGGAGTCAATTTTCACATTCAATATTACTTTAATTTCTTAGGTTTCGTATGGAAAAGTTAGTTTGATATATTACTAACTCGCAGCCGTTTTCTTGTAGAAATCCGACGGCTATTAGTATTATCGAAATCAACATTTCTAGGACGAATGTTAGGAACTCAAATTCGCTTGCTAAATTTGGATTTTGAACATTCCCGCGGGGCCTCACTGAACTTCTAAGCTCCTCCCCCATGAACAATAGCACATACGCCACCTAATTAACCATTGAAATTGCACACAAAAGGGCCTTTCAAAACGAGAACAATTGTCACATGAGCTTTGTAAGTTTAATTGGAAAAGTGACTGACCTGAAAAACTACAGAACAACGTAGAAAGCGCTCTCGCATCATAAACAAACGTTCTAGCAGATGTTTTAAACCTTCAGCTTTAAAATGAGATATTTCTCGTGTTTCTGTGTGCAGTAGAAGTCAACAAACAAAAATAAAGAATCTAGTTGTTGCCTTTATTCAAAACCGGCAAAGTGTGAAAGATTAGCGGCACTGCCGTTTTGATTTCAAACCGACGTGAAAAACTAACAGAACAACGTAAAAAGCGCTCTCGCATCATAAACAAATGTTTAAGCAGATGTTTTAATCCTTCAGTTTTAAAATGAGATATTTCTCGTGTTTCTGTGTGCAGTAGAAGTTAACAAACAAAAATAAAGAATCTAGCTGTTGTCTTTACTCAGAACCGGCAAAGTGAGAAAGATCAGCGGCACTGCATGCCGTTTTGATTTCAAACCCAAACGCTTGAACCGACATGAAAAACTAACAGAACAATGTAAAAAGCGCTCTCGCATCATACAAAATGCAGCGTAGAAAGCTCTGGCGCGTCATAAACTGATGTCAAAACGGATTTTGAATATCTTCAGCTTTAAAATGAGATGTTTCTCATGTTTCCGTTTGCTGTAGAAGTCAAACTAGCAAAGGACGAAACGAATTGCCTTGTCGTCTTTACTCAGATCTAAGCAGCCATGTGAAGCCGTCGCCTGTTCAATTCAAAGCAAATCCTATTGGAAAGTGAAAGTCGAACTTAAAAAAAAAAACATAAAAAGCACTGGTACTCTAAAACAAAATATTTCTGAAACGATGAAACTGGGCAAAAGGATTGTTCGGTCAAATTAATGCCCAGTTATGACTCTCGTAAGCAGTAAATCAATTGACTACGCGCCAAATCTTTTCGAAAACCGTTCAGTGACAGAAAACTCAAGATCAGGCGTAATGAACAGTCGGTTCAATTGAAGAGGACATCTATTGTTAATAATTAGCGCCATCACGTTATTTCTGGCATTGATTGACGGGTGCCTTATCAGCCTTGGGACATTTGTATTCCCATAACGATTAATGAACAACCAATCAGGTATCGTTAAAGCGAACTGCTCATGCGTTAGATTATAATTATTCCGCTTTGGATTAATTCTTCAACAGTAAGTACATGGTCGCGAAGAACAATAGGATTCTGCCCGATGCGTTGAATGGGATGTGTTCTACCAAGGCATCCATCAGTATGTTATACTCTGTAGGGCTCTGTTCAATATAGTGAGCTGGGCATCTGCAAGGACGTAGATATGCATGTTTACGTTTCCACTACCGTTTGCGGTCCTATGTATACGAAGGTCGATGTCTTTTCTACCACCCGTTTGCGCCATACCATCACCATGAACAGCGGAATCTTTTGCTGTGCGACAATCGACTAGGATGGCGAATCTGTTGTTGTGAAATTTGGTAGGAGTCATAGAAGTAGTGGATGTGGCAAACCATCCTTTTGCAGCCTCCCAAAAATCTGGTGGTAACATACCTCCTGGAAAGAATCTGTTTGGAACCCCATTGACATCCACCTCTATCTTCGAAATATCAGGATTCGAGAATGCTTCGCTATCCCGCGTACCAGCGGTAGGTGGATCTACGAATAGTAGAAGTAGCCCAGTAAAGGATCGTCGTGGAACATTGATGTTCTGAGATATCAAAGTATCTGATGCCTTTGCGATAGGTACGGTCTTGAAGTGGACAGCGTGATTGTATACGAAAGCAGTACCCGTTTCGTATGCGTTAAGTGCATTCCTAGCTAGAGTTTCATTTTTGATTGCTTCATATTCTAACTGGATGTTGTTAAGCTTGTATGTACCTATCTTCGTGGTGTCTGATCCAACCACTATCTCGATGGCGGGTGCTAGAGTCAACTCGAATAAAATAGTGTCTTCTAGGGCGTGGGGGTATAGAACTCCATGTTGTGTCAGAATATCGATGTCTTACGGAATTCTGTACTTTGAACCATATGCAGCTAGGAGCGCATTATCACCGACGTTTGAAGTGCCTGCATCACCAGCCTTAGATCGTAGGTTGTTTGTGTTCTCTAATTGGATGCCTTGTTGTGTTCTAGCTTCTCTCTCCTGCGTAGATAGGTATACATCGGAATATGTCTGTAAGAGATCCGACCGAGCAATGTCTTCTACTATTTCAGCTCCCATTTTACAAACTCGATGTATAACCAAGCAGCGTCCGACATTGGCCACCACACGATTATTGACAAGTCCACCAGACAATACGATGTCACCCAATAGTGCTAAGCTACCAGGTACTAATACGATGTTTTCTCCTATTGTTGGTACTTCCACATAGAGCGTCTCTCTTGGGTTAGCAGATGATGGGGTGAACGTTTTTCTATATAGGGTACGTGGAGCTTTGAGTGCTCGAGGTTCTCTTCGTGCTCGTGTGGGAATTAACTTCGACGATATCATGTTGAATATACCAAGATATGTAGTAATGTTCAATATGGATGTTGATGTGAGACCCGAGGAAAGACCTGGTGGAGCTGAAGGAGGTGGAGACTACGATGATGATACTGTTAACAACAAGGCATGGAAATTAATGTTTCCAGACTCCACAAATCTGGAGCCGGGCGAAACGCTCCACATGAAAACCAGACGTAAATATAACGAAGAAGGTGCTAGGCCGAAGACTCAGGAAACCTCGTTGTCAGATGAAGAGTTTGATCTATTGATGGGTGAAATCTTCACTTCGAAAGTTGAAAGTAAAGCTCCGGAGTTTGACACTCGACATATCCGCTTCGCACAAAACTTATCGGAAGACGCTAAACAGATGATGTTCGATGAAGTATGGAAACACTATGAGGATGCGGGGATTCGGGGCGTACTTGAGATAGCAACCATGGAAGACGGTAGAATTGCTATCCACTCTTACGGAAGCGATGAGAAACCTATCCCTTTAACCACTAAGAAAGGAGCTAGATATAATAAGATTGGTAAGAACCTCAAATATGTTCTAGGTCCTACGAATGAAGAGGCAGCAGAAGAAATCGTCCTAGCTAATGAAAAGGCTGCTGAGCATCTCAAACTAGAAGAAAACATACTTCAAGACCCAGCGTCAACCGAGGCTCAGAAGGAAGCAGCTAAGAAGGAGAGAATACTTATCCTTAAGGCAATATAATTCCTTGCACGCCAAGAAGAAGCCATACTAGAACGCATGTCACTACGAGAGCGGGTCAAAGCCATTTTCAGAAAGAATGGAGTGACTGTGCTTGCGTTGGTGACTGCGGTTGGTGCCGTGATTAGTGTTATAGTTTCCCAGCTGTCGAAAGCACTACCGAAACCTCCGCCTGCAGTAAAAAATGGTGTAGATAAAGTAAAAGGGGGATTAAAGACGGTGGGTGGTTGGTTAAAGACAATAGGAAAGAAGCTGGGAGAAATACTACCTGGAATAATTGGAGCAATTGCTAGCTTCATATTTCGTATGGCTGGTGAGGCTCTGGGAACCCTAGCAGAGTACGTTTGGCTATTCATCGTAGCTGTGGTGGTGATAGTAGTAGAGCAATACAAACGACGTTAGCGAAATAACAACCACGCTGCTCCGGCTGAAGCAATAGATACCACTGCTAGATTGGTCTCGTGTTGTGAGGTGTGATATACTGCAGTGCTATGGGTAGCTTCGCTATGTGTGGGAGGTGAAACTTGTCGCTTTGTGCTGTGTGGTAATTGTTTCTTTTGGGTCTGCCCTTCCATATCTGGTGGTGGGGGTTTGGTTTCGTGACCCTCCCCATTAACATCGTTTACACCTAACACCATATCTTTCGTGGCCCTCGGGATTGGATTTTTAAAACCATCCTTCTTGCTGAGGTAGTACTCAAGATGGCTTGGTAGTAACCGTACCCCTACAGCTATTGCTAGATCTAGCCTCTTATGTGTGTGTAGTATAGCTGTAAGATAGTTTTCATAGCTTACCACTAAATCGTTTTCGAGAATAGCGCCTTCGACCAAGCTCTTAAACTTTTCTTTGACATTGAAGCTATATATGATGGATTCGTTAAGATCGTTTTGAGCACCTAGAATGCAATATCCGAAAGCCTCGACAGATCGATTCAACCTACCAAATCCAGCATCTGTCAAACCCTTCCCGATTGGTGGCGTAAACCAATTGTATTGTTTCCCTTTAGGCTTGTCGTTTCTAATGAACGTCAACGGAAACTCGTAGTCCGAACGACTCTCCTCAGGAAACTTGAAGTCGCCGCCGTGCCACTTTGCAGAGTATGAGGTGTTGTGTGCATACTTCTCTTGGGCGTTCACCAGTCCTCCATGAATGTATATGTAGACGTCTCCTAAGCCTTTATTATTACCTTCTTTCCATTGGAAGTCTGGTGTTCGAGATAAACCAAACTCGATGCACAATTTCTCAAGAGCTGCTTTGCTGTAGAGGTTATCGAGCTGTTTGAAAGCAGAGTCACGAGGTAGAGGCACTCCGTGAGTACCACCAAGTTCACGCAGAATTCTTCGTATTGTGAAATAAACGTCAAATCGTAGGAATCCTTGAACAACGGGTGGATATGTTTCGAAAGTAGGGTCGAACAACGACACTCCACATCCAGAAGTCGCACACCACGTTGCGAAATTCAACTGTTGAGGCCAATATTTGAAATCTGGACCTGATAACCATGCATGAGACTCCTTTGCCGTCATATCCTTTACGACGGTCCCCTTGAATATGTTCGGGACACCTGCTTCGAACTTTTTCGTAGGCGTGGCGTATATCCATAGACTAGTGAGATCAATATCTTGTGCTTTTTCGGTATCTGGGACCGCTGTAATAGGATATTTCAAACTTAGGTCTAGTGTTAATGTATGTGGGAAACCACCGACCATCCCCTGCAATGCATTGTCGATGCGTTTTTGAAAGGTAGCAGGTAGCTTGGAGACATCATCACCATAGACCACATAGCTAGAATCCCCATCTCGAAACCAAATACTCGTCGAATATTTGCCAGGGCCATCTATATCCGTGGATGCATAGAACTGGTGAAAATCTGCATGTGGGTATCTTTTCTTGAACTTCTCAAATAGATCGGCATTCGATGTTGCGACCTTTTTATTTTCTTCTCTCCAATCGTGGTTGGAAAGACGTGATTGGTTAAAAAGACCAATCCAGTTCAATGAAAACCTCTGTACACTTTGGATTGTTAAGGGACTTGACATAGGTGGTGGTATGATTTCGCTCAACTCGGGTAGCCACGAACTGCCGCTACAAGATATCCACACTGCGTATGTCCACTGCGATGTGGTAGATTCTAGCTTTTCGATTCGAGATGGAAAGCGATCAAAAGTCCTAGCTAGAATAGAGATCCGAGGCGGAAGATTCGCAAAATCAACATATGCTTCACTATTCCCAGTAACTACTCGAGCTCTGGGGACAATGCGAAACGACCTTCGCCTGACAATTCGTGATGAGAAAGGAAATATTGTAGACTTCCGTGGTAGACCTATTCGCTACGTATTGAAGACTGAGTAAATCATACGTATATAGCATATACATACGATGGACGGCGATTCAATTCAACCACCTCCAACGGCACCAAATATGTATCCATCAGAAGCTCTAAAGGAACTGAGCGACACTGGAGCGAGCTTTCGACTGCAGAAAGTCTGCGATACGCTTGCCGAGCTCGAGCAGCAGGCAAAGCACTACGAAATTGTTCGCAAAAAATATGCCCGAGCGCGTGGTATTGCTCACGGGGTTGCTGTAGCCACAGGTAGCCTGAGTGGTGTTTTATCCGCTTCAGCATTGGGTATATCATTTACAGGAGTCGGGATGCCTGTGGGTCTTTCTTTAGGATCAATTGGATTTCTTTGTGCCGTCATTTCGGTTTCGATGGCTGTTGCTAGTAAGAAACTGGGGGTTCGTGTCTCTAAGCATGAAAAGACCGTTATGTTGGCTAAAGCTAAGGCCAATTCCGTGGAAGTCAAAGTCTCAAAAGCTCTGGCCGATGGTAATGTTTCAGAAGCTGAGTTTGGAAGCGTTATTGGCGAGAAAGGGAAATATGAAGCGCTTAAGCTTGAAATACGAGAAAAAAATAGGCAAGAAGGGGGGTCAAAAACGTAGAAGAACTTCGCTCCGAGTTCCGAAAGGAGATGAGAGAAAAACTTGGCAGTCTAATGGGATAAGAATCGATATCTTCTATGAAAGAAACCAGCGTGGATTTTATTTTAACTTCGCTAAGAGCAGCTGCGCTTAGTTCGTATGTCTCGTTCGTATGCAAATTTGGAGACAGCGCGTGGGAGGTTGTCTGTGGTGACGAAACAAAGTCGTACGCAAAATTCAGTCTCGAATTTCGGTCGCCAAATTTTATTCGCATGCCTTAGCGCCCCAGTTTCACTCGTTCAAAGTAAATTGGGGCGCTAAGGCATTTTTGGGGCACTTAGGAATTTTAGGGGGAACTTAGGAATTTATACATTTAGCCCCCTTGGCTGATGAAACGATAGTACGTGACAAAACAACGGGAATTTGCATATTAAACAGACTGCTCTTCGATCGACCAGGTTGGTGGCTTGTGTTGATGCGAAGCTAACGAATACAGTAGAAGGGAAAAGTGATTACTAGAGAGATTCTGGCGACATAAATTTTCGATCTTCGTTTTTTCGACTAGAATTCTTACTCGGTGGTTATCGTTAGACTACTATTTAGTTTGTGTTTATCATAGATAGGTTCGAAGTGTGAATGGTAAGCAAGCAACTCACCGATAAAACGTACGATCGAACTCTTATGCGTACCACATCGTTTAACAACGTTAATACGAGATATACACGATCCTGAACGACGTAGCACCTCGTAGCTTGCTCCAACAACTTTGGTGTGAAGTCGGGAGTGAAGACCTATATGGCCTTCGATTGCTTTATGAACGACCTCATAGACTATTCGTTGGAGGCGTACTTCAGAGAGGTCGAGTTTAGCAAAAGTCGTTGCGATGTAAGGAGCTATGCGATCGGCATTTAAGTCTATATCTATTTTGTCATCAGCACGTAGCGAACGTAGGAAGACGTTACCGCTATAGATGACCTCACTTTTAGAGCGAATGAACCCACATTGTATACATGCCTGATAAAGCAGAGCGGCTAAAATAGTTCGTTTTGCATGGCTACGCTTGACACAAACTTTCTTTGCTTGGATGAATGCGTCGGCTACGATTCGTAATACGTTTGTGGGAAACGAGAGGTCATAATTTTGTTTATAAACAGTGTTGTATGCCTGTAGTTCTCGCATAATTGTGCGTCGTTGCAATTCTTGGTTGTCCCTTTGCTTTGGGCTCGTACGGTCTAGATCATGTTGATACCGAAAGCTATCCGGACCTACTATACGCAGCCGAGTAGTAACATTGATTGTTTCTTCACATGATTCGGCCTCGGAAACAAGACCACAGGTGGGGCAAACGAATTCCGTTCCTTGCATTTCCATTGGACAGAGACATTCGGGACACGTTTCCCCGGGGTTGAGATGCAACCGTGGAATAAGAGTATTAATATGTAGGCTTGCACAAATTTCGGAACCAAGCAATCTAAGAAGATCATCCATACTAGTAGTATATACCATAGGCCTATCAATTATCTAATTGTTTGTTGATAAAAAAAGAATGAAGAGAGACAGGTAGGGTGGTATACCAGTTTCTCTTTATTCTTTTTTTCTTTTCTTATCGTGATTTCTACTGAAATACCTTATGGTTCTCCAATTCCACCAACACCTTCGAAAAACAAGCCTTAGTGTGTTTCATATCGAGGCACTTCTTCTCGCGGATGCGACGACGCTGCGTTACCCTACACTTTGAGCAAAGCCCGTAACTCGTACGACAGCCGAGACCACACTTCGAACATGGGGCAAATGGGGTGCTACCTCTTAGTATCTGAAAGGTGTGTTGAGCACAGTACTCTGATATCTTCGAACTCTTCCTTATGCATTTCGTGTCCTTTCCTCGCATCAACCAACTACAAGCGACTTTCTCCATCGTTGCGAATACCTATATACGTTATGTCTCTAATTGCTGTTTTGGAAATGCTCAGCGAGCCACTTGGCGATGTCAAGGTATCCATTCCTACGGGCGTAGCGCAGGAAGTAGTTGTCGCAGGCTCGCGCGTCCTCTTTGGTGGGCTGGAAATGCTCAGCTATCCGCTCGACAATAACAAGACTACCACTACTACAGGCGTGGCGCAACCAGTAGTGACTGCTATAGAGCGTGTTCTGGGTGGTTATGTGAAAGTGCTTCAAGAGCCATTCGACGATCTCGAGGCGTCCATATTCACAGGCCGTACGTAGCACTAAGCCACCGTGGGCGCATACGTCCTTGGTCGTGAGGCTGAAGCGCTTTGTGAGCCACATAACGACATGGAGATAACCAGTTTTGCAGGCAAAGGTTAGAGCATAGTTCCCTTCAGCGCGTGCGTCCTCTGCGTTGAGGTTGAAATGGTGTGTGAGCCACTTAACGACCTTGAGATGACCATTTTCACAAGCGTCGCGTAGTGCTCCGTTATAGCAGGAACGTGCGTCCTCAGTGGTGAGTCTAAAGCGTCTAGCGAGCCACTTAGCGATGGTGAGATGACCCTCTTTGCAGACGTGGGACAGTGTGTGGCTCCATGGGTTACGTACGTCTCCAGCGCGAACAGAGAAAATCCTAACCAAATTGTCTCGCTTGTTATCGTCACGGGCGGCTCTTAAACCGGATATAAAGGCTTGCACGGAAAATTTTAGATCTGCACCGTTGTAGCGTGCTAGAGATGCCGCGTCGTTTAGATATTTCGAAGTCGAAGCAATACTTGCAAATGATGCAGGGCCTGCGTACTCTACGATCTTACTCAAGATTTCTATAGGGAGATCTAATATATCGGCCATAGTCTACTCATATATACCTATGTATGTGTTCCTCTAGTTGGTATCTTAGTTGACGTCAGACATTATCCTTGGCGTCTGCGTCGAGGGGATCTGCAAATGGGAACTTCTTCAATCAATCCGTTCGACTCATGCACTCGACTCATCTGTGTGGTATTAATACGTACTAAAGTAACAACATACGTTAATATTGTGAAGTAAAGAATATACGTTAGTACCATAGTATTTTGAATGGGTGGATATACCGTATGGTATCCCTTCTCTAATAGGGTGTCGAAATACAATAAGGTGGATCACTAGTGGGGATAGCAATAGCGGCAGGGACTAGTGATTACATGTGACATAAAACTGAGAACTTTGGTGCTGCACCAGAACCCCCATATTACATACTACTTGAACATAATTTATTATGCAGATCTCGGTATTGCTTCAGAAAGAAACGTTCAACTGAAATGGCTGTTTCTTACTTTGCATGCAGACGAGATTCGCATGAACATGCACAAAGGCCTTGTGCCTTTTTGTTTGTCGATCTTGCGAAAGCATTTGATACAGTAGACTGGGAAACATTGCTCGACGACGTTGACATGTGGAGTACCCCAGTGGTCAATCCTGGGACCGTTAATGACCTATCACCCTGTATATTGTAACTGCTCAGTAAGCCTATAGACTGATGCCTTCGGCATCGGCAAATAACTGGTAGCTCGCCACAGACAATTCATCATATTTTGCTCAGCCTCGTCCAATAACTGCTTAATATCGTACTGGTTCAATTGTGGAAGCTGTTGAAAATCACATAAACCAAAATTGGGAGCATTTGTCGTAATGGCTGAAGGATCATCTGATGCTAAATGTCTCCAAAATCAAGACTTCATTAGTTATCTCACAACCGGGCATCATCGGCCTGAAATTCATCGGGCAAAGTATAGAATGTGTAGCTAGTTTCAAGTACCTATATAGGGGTAGTATTTCGCGATTATATGTATCGGAAGTCTCAGGTTTGTAAACATCTGGCGACTAGAGTTAACGTACTGGACGTATTAGAGGTTTCGTTACGAGAAAAGCAGCACTGCTTGTTAACAATACGAGTGTGTGCCAAACTTTATTATTGATCAGAAATTAGTTTTCTATTAGTATTTGTAGCTCTAAGAATCATGTGGCACATCATTTTTTATTCTACCTGTTATAATTTAGCCAATGTTTCTAGTTATCCTAGCGTAATTTCTAAAAAAAATTAGATACGGTTAGATGCAGGGGCCTATGGAGTTCAGCCATCGAGTTGAATGGGCTACCCTTTATCAATAAACTGTACTCTCGAATTTGTAAGAGTAACTTTCAGCTATTCGGAATGATTTTAAAAGTATTAGCTGACGACCATCTGTGCCGGGCCACCTTACCCTACTTGGATGCGATCTGCAGAATTACTCGTTAAAAGGGCATCTGGAATGCATTCTTCGTGAGTTTGAACTGACCTTGTAATTCCAACACAACGGAAAACAGTTACGTGTTCCCCAGTGAAATTCCTATTAATAAGGCACAGAATGTCGCTTATCAGTTCACTCATGCAGAAGTGGAAGAGAGCGCTGATCCACACACCTGACTGGCACGCGCTTCCTGTGCAAAGTGATTGACATTCATTTTCTCTGTCTTATGAATGTTTTTCTCTCTCGTGTCTTGAATACGGTGTGTTTGTTATGATTGTCAGGTGATACATTAAGATTAAAATTCCATCTCTGAAATTTCATTCAACAGATGAAGACCAACACAGAATACAGTGCAGACGAGCTCAGGTACTTCCGGGTTTGTCACGTGACCACCCGTATAATTCCTGATGGGTTACGAGCAGTATTCCAACGGGAATGGAATACTCATTACAAGAGTTATCCTGGCCAGTGGGAGGACACAGTACAGAATGGAGCTGATTTCTACAGCTTGGAGTCGGCGAAAAACCGGAAAAAGAACGCACGCCTGTTGAAAATAATGAAGGACGGAAAGAGGACAAAATGGGATTGTACTTGCCTTTTCTATGCCATACTTAGCTCCGATAGTATTGGTCCTAAGCTTGATGCAACTACTAAAGCATGCGTTGATGATCTCAGACAGTTTCGTAATGACGTATTTGCACATACAACCGACGGAAGTCTTAACGAAGCTGATTTTAAAGTTGGTATTCAGAAAGTCATCGTCGCATTCAGCTCTTTGAAGCTCGATATTGCTGCCATAAAGGAAATAAAGAACCAGAAGAGCTTTCCAATAGAAGAAATTACAGCCCTCAAAAAGCAACTTCAAGACGAGAAAGACAAGACCTGTGCACTTGAAGAGGAGCTAACTGCCGACCTAAAGCCATTTTCTGTGTTACCTCCAAAGCCGTCCCATGAGAGCATAGAGCGTCTAAAAGTGAAGGAGATAGTGGATACAATGAATAGGATGAGAGAGGAAAAGAGGGACGAGATAACCGTTATTTATCTGTCAGGAAACCCTGGCTCTGGAAAGAGCCAAGTGGCAAGGCAGATCGGCGAAAACCTATTTAATGGCACGTCCGATCAGACAACAGATTTGAAGTTTGTTATGACATTCAACGCAGAAAATGTTAATAACCTTCTCCAGTCTTACACTGAGTTTGCCTACAGACTGGGGTGCACTGAATATTCTATATCCAGCATCATAAAATCTGAAGAGATAAAACTAGAGGAAAAAATCCTCCATTTGAAAAGTCTCGCCGTTCAAAAGCTGCACAAATATTCTTGGTGGCTGATTATTGTAGACAATGTGACAGATCTTAAAGCAATTTGCCAGTACTTGCCGCATGCTGGAGATAAGGCTTGGGGAAACGGTCAAGTTCTAGTTACTACCCAAGATTGTTCCTCTATTTCTTATGATTCGCACACTTTCCATGTTCGATTGAGTGTTGGCATGGCAACTGAAGAAGCCATTGCTGTGTTATCGAAGATATCTGGTGTCCTTGGTGAGACAGACATCGTAATGAAAGTGGCTGAGGACTTGGATTTCCAGCCACTGGCATTGGCATGCGCAGCAGTATACGTTAGACGAATAAGGGAAGCAGGGAGATCTATTACCTGGTCTGATTACTTGCGAAAGCTCGCAGAAGGCAAACGAGAATTAACTGAGAAGATTTTCAAAGAAACGAGCCTGACATATCCCCAAACAATGACAGCAGCAGTCACGCTCGCCCTAGAAAGGGAGATCAACAACAACATAGTTATGAAGCTTGTATTCCAATATATGTCACTTTTGGCACCTGAACCTTTGTCCCTAGATTATATATTGCATTATGTTACTCAGTTTACACCTGATGAAGACGAAGAGTATCTCGCAGCACAGATTGCAACCTCTTCACTGATATTGTATTCTGGAGTGGAATCTAACGAGATACGAGTGCACCAAGTTGTGCATTACTGCCTTAAACGATATATTTTCGGAAAAGATGAAGAGCCTGACCTGGATGTTCTTACTGCTGCCACTTTGACCTTTGACGAAATCAAATCATTTGATAAAGACACTGTTCAGCAAATCCATTATTCACAAACACAAATAACACACATGTCTTGCCTTGTTCTACAAATAAACTGTTATTGGATCAATAACTCAACAAAGATGGAAAATGTTTGGTCAAAACGACCAGAAATAATAAACTGTTTGGAGAACGTGGGAATAATTTGTTGTGATCAATTCTGTTATTGTACTTCACAGACGATTTTAGAGATCAACCTGCAGTTGAAGAAATGTCTTTATTGGGAAAACCATCCAGACGTGGCTGATACGTTGAATAATCTTGGTAATACTGCTAATCATCAAGGCCAGTATGAAACGGCGAAAAAGTACTTTGAGAGGGCACTGGACATAAAAGAAACAGTCTTGGGTCCGGACCATCCAGACGTGGCTCATACGTTGCATAATCTTGGTAGTACTGCTCTTCATCAAGGCCAGTATGAAACAGCGAAAAAGTACTATGAGAGGGCACTGGGTATAAAAGAAACAGTCTTGGGTCCGCACCATCCAGACGTGGCTTCTACGTTGAATAATCTTGGTAGTACTGCTTCTCATCAAGGCCAGTATGAAACAGCGAAAAAGTACTATGACAGGGCACTGGGCATAAAAGAAACAGTCTTGGGACCGGACCATCCAGACGTGGCTCTTCTGTTGAATAATCTTGGTAGTACTGCTGATAATCAAGGCCAGTATGAAACAGCGAAAAAGTACTATGAGAGGGCACTGGATATAAAAGAAACAGTCTTCGGTCCGGATCATCCACTCGTGGCTTCTACGTTGAATAATCTTGGTAGTACTGCTGATAATCAAGGCCAGTATGAAACAGCGAAAAAGTACTATGAGAGGGCACTGGGCATAAAAGAAACAGTCTTGGGTCCGGACCATCCAGACGTGGCTGATACGTTGAATAATCTTGGTAATACTGCTAATCATCAAGGCCAGTATGAAAAAGCGAAAAAGTACTACGAGAGGGCACTGGACATAAAAGAAACAGTCTTGGGTCCCGACCATCCAGAGGTGGCTTCTACGTTGAATAATCTTGGTAGTACTGCTAATCAACAAGGCCAGTATGCAACAGCGAAAAAGTACTTTGAGAGGGCACTTGGCATAACAGAAACAGTATTGGGTCCGGACCATCCAGACGTGGCTTCTACGTTGAATAATCTTGGTAGTACTGCTGATAATGAAGGCCAGTATGAAACAGCGAAAAAGTACTATGAGAGGGCACTGGGCATAACAGAAACAGTCTTGGGTCCGGACCATCCAGTCGTGGCTTCTATGTTGAATAATCTTGGTACTACTGCTAATCAACAAGGCCAGTCTGAAACAGCGAAAAAGTACTTTGAGAGGGCACTGGGCATAACAGAAACAGTCTTGGGTCCGGACCATCCACGCGTGGCTTCTATGTTGAATAATCTTGGTACTACTGCTAATCAACAAGGCCAGTATGAAACAGCGAAAAAGTACTATGAGAGGGCACTGGGCATAACAGAAACAGTCTTGGGTCCGGACCATCCACGCGTGGCTTCTACGTTGAATAATCTTGGTTGTACTGTTTTTCGTCAAGGCCAGTATGAAACAGCGAAAAAGTACTATGAGAGGGCACTGGGTATAACAGAAACAGTCTTGGGTCCGGACCATCCACGCGTGGCTTCTACGTTGAATAATCTTGGTTGTACTGCTTCTCGTCAAGGCCAGTATGAAACAGCGAAAAAGTACTATGAGAGGGCACTGGGCATAACAGAAACAGTCTTGGGTCCGGACCATGCAGACGTGGCTTCTATGTTGAATAATCTTGGTAGTACTGCTAATAATCAGGGCCAGTATGAAACAGCGAAAAAGTACTATGAGAGGGCACTGGGCATAAGAGAAACAGCCTTGGGTCCCGACCATCCACTCGTGGCTCATACATTGAATAATCTTGGTAAGACTGTTAATCATGAAGGCCAGCATGAAACAGCGAAAAAGTACTATGAGAGGGCACTGGGCATACGAGAAATAGTCTTTGGGCCGGACCATCCACGCGTGGCTTCTACTTTGAATAGTCTTGGTTGTACTGCTCATAAACAAGGCCAGTATGAAACAGCGAAAAACTACTTTGAGAGGGCACTGGGCATAAGGGAAAAAGTCTTAGGGCCGGACCATCCACGCGTGGCTACTACTTTGAATAGTCTTGGTTGTACTGCTCATAATCAAGGCCAGTATGAAAAAGCGAAAAATTACTTTGAGACGGCACTGGGTATAAGGGAAACAGTCTTGGGGCCGGTCCATCCAGACGTGGCTTCTACATTGCATAATCTTAGAATAGCGAAAAAGTACTATGAGAGAGCACTGGAAATAGGGGAAATAGCGAGTTAAATGTATCCAAAGTATTTTGTCAGGAAACGTTTGTGGCTTATCCAGTGATTTAATACTCCAGAGACTATTCTGGAATAATAATAACAATAGTAATAACCTGTGTGAGACAGAATTCAAACAGGTGACATTGATTGCCATTGAAGTTGTGTATACGGTCGAACGCGCCCTTAGAGGACAAACCAACATCCCCCTCTCTCAAGTTTTTTCATACCTTCAGGGCGGAGTCCCCCACGTTTTTGCCAAAAAATATTTTGCCTAGTTACTTCTCAGTCAATTTAAGACTATACCGGCTCAATGAGCATTTTTTGCAAACCCCCCACTTGAAATTTCGCTCCTCCGTCCCTGACCTTCTCTTTCAATTTTTTATGCGTTCGTACCAAATTCGTTCTAGCTGTAGAACAACAGAAGAAAGTCATTTTTATACATAGTTTGCGTACCTTGCTACCAGTGTTTAGAACAAAACATTCCGTCTCGTCATGAAACCGTATTATTCAGTGGTAAAAATGTGAGGTTCAAATATGTTTAGGGCAGAAGAAGCCAGAAATAGTATGAGCAACACAATGCATTATATTTGATTGTTTTATTTGCATTTTTAACACGAACGTATCCTGGTGATGCGCTGTAACCATCTGATGATAATAACTACACACACAAGCTGCGTTGTACATAGGAAGTATTGGATTTCAAAGTAAGAAAATAAATTTATCCAAACAGTACTGTAGTCTACTGGTGTAGAATGAAATGATAAAATAAATGTGAAATTTGTGTTAAACTATGGAAGCTGGCCAACATTAAAACAACTGTATCTTCCAGAAACAAGATCTTTAACAAAGAACACAGCCAAAATTTGCTTTAATTACATATAACTACCAAACTATCAGGTGAGCACCATGAAACTGTATGTATATTAACATTAGACCAGCTATGCATTAAGTACATATAACTACCAAACTTTCAGGGGCACCCTACTGAACAGCATTAAAGTGTATTTATATTAACATTAGACCAACAATGCATTAAGTACATTTAACTACCAAACTATCAGGTGCATCCTGCTGAACGCCATGAAACTGTATGTATATTAGCATTAGACTGACAATGCTTTATTACACATAACTACCAAACTATCAGGTGCATCCTACTGAACAGCATGAAACTGTATGTATAGTAACACTGATAACTGACGTCATGGGTATATGACATACACCGAGCTCTTGTTTAGCCCGACACAAAGTACACCACATGTATGTACAGGGTTTATTCAAACTCTATATACAAAGAATAAAATGCGCCATGTGTCGTGACGTCACTAGGAAGTCTTGTTGACAAATGACGTCATGGATAGACCACATATACCGAGCTCTTCTTTATCTCAACACAAAGTACACCACATGTATGTACAGGGTTCATTCAAACTCTATATACAAAGAATAAAATACGCCATGTGTCGTGACGTTACTAGGTATTGTTGATAAATGACGTCACTAGGTATTGTTGATAAATGACGTCATGGGTATACAACATATGTCGAGCTCTTCTTTAGCTCGACAGAAAGTACAACACATGTATGTACAGGATTCATTAAAACTCTATAAGCAAAGAATAAAATGGGCCATGTGTCGTGACGTCACTAGGAGAGAGCAGGGGGACCCCCTTAGTGGTGACGACAACTGCTCTGTAGCCTCATATTCTGCAGCACGTAATTCTTTTGTTTAACTGTTTGTCTCTGCGCATGTGCACTAGAGGCCACTTGACTGGCCGGTTGGTGGTGTGTTCTGGTGTGGTGCCACTGCATGTCAAATGTCTGTTAAATGAAAAATAAAGGGATGTCCGTTAGCTAGCGATATAACCAGGAGTGAGCGCATTTAAGGGGAGGTGGGATGGTACACGATTAAGGGATGACCGTTAGCTAGTGATATAATAACCAGGACACGATTAAGGGATGTCCGTCAGCTAGTGATATAATAACCAGGAGTGAGCGAATTTAAGGGGAGGTGGGATGGTACACGATTAAGGGATGTCCGTTAGCTAGCGATATGACAACCAGGAGTGAGCGCATTTAAGGGGAGGTGGGATGGTACACGATTAAGGGATGTCCGTTAGCTAGTGATATAATAACCAGGAGTGATCGCATTTAAGGGGAGGTGGGATGGTACACGATTAAGGGATGTCCGTTAGCTAGCGATATGACAACCAGGAGTGAGCGCATTTAAGGGGAGGTGGGATGGTACACGATTAAGGGATGTCCGTTAGCTAGCGATATAATAACCAGCAGTGATCGCATTTAAGGGGAGGTGGGATGGTACACGATTAAGGGATGTCCGTTAGCTAGCGATATAATAACCAGCAGTGATCGCATTTAAGGGGAGGTGGGATGGTACACGATTAAGGGATGTCCGTTAGCTAGCGATAAATAACCAGGAGTGAGCGCATTTAATGGGAGGTGGGATGGTACACGATTAAGGGATGTCCGTTAGCTAGCGATAAATAACCAGGAGTGAGCGCATTTAATGGGAGGTGGGATGGTACACGATTAAGGGATGTCCGTTAGCTAGCGATATAATAACCAGGAGTGAGCGCATTTAATGGGAGGTGGGATGTTACACGATTAAGGGATGTCCGTTAGCTAGCGATATAATAACCAGGAGTGAGCGCATTTAAGGGGAGGTGGGATGGTACACGATTAAGGGATGTCCGTTAGCTAGTGATATAATAACCAGAGTGAGGGCATTTACTAACTTTATTACTATTTGTACACGGTTTTGTATAACATGATTTGCATAGAGGCCGTGTTAGAATTAATATAAGTATGTACTAATTCTAAGTAAACTATTTAAGAATTTCAAGATATTGAAAGATCTAATAGTAAGTAATTGTCTAAACTATTTTTTTTTTAAACCATGTTTTTTTACCATTAATCATTATGGAGAGTGACCGTTCCATTTGTTTTTTAAAAGAAACAACATTCTCTGTCTGATGCTGTTTTATAGGAAGCTTGTTCCACAATTTTATCCCGTCATAAGCCGTAGCTATTTTACATGATTTGTGTATTGGGGCGAGGGATATGTAATTTCGTGCTAGCTCTCCTCCAATTATAGCGCATTGTGTCTTCAACTGTTGTAAACAGTTCCGTAAGACAGGATGGCGCACAATTATCTTTTATCTTAAACATAATCACTGCTTTGCGCGTAGCCCTCCTTTCATCAAGTCTATCACAGTCAAGCAATTTCTAGACTGACTTGGAGCTGGCATTATAGTCAGCTCTAAGAATTAGGCTAGCGGCCCTATATTCGAGACTTTGCAACCTTAATCCATGTGTGATTGAACAAGAAGTGTGTCTTGGGGTACGAATGGCCTTACCCTTTTGATTGCACCTAGTTCAGAGACAAATGTTTTCGAGATATAATTAACATGTTCGTCCCACTTCAGATGCTCATCGACTACGCCTCCAACTGTTTTGCTGTGGGTGACTCATCTTAAAATCTTTCAAACATTATATCCACGAACCGGATATAACTACGACGGATGAAAAGTCGTGTTGCATTTTAGGTCGGTTTGTAGCGACTTTACGGGAGTACGGGAAAAGGAAATCTTAATGGTCTGAGTGTATAATTTTGGGCTCCTAATTTTGGATTACGAACCAGAACCAGGTCTAGCATGTGTATCCAGTCCGGCAAATTGAGTAATCGCTATTGGTATAGAGACATATTCAACTTTGGGTTTAGTGTGTTTTTGCTCGCCCATAAGAAGGATTGAGTGGCGACTTTCTTCGTAGTAGAGCATAGTGTTAAGGAAAAGCATAACACAAGCAATTGATCTACATTTTTGCAATAATCAGATGGTTTTGGCTTGTATACTGGACTCCTGGTCCGGCAAGATGAGAATATTTATTTTGTTCGCTTGTATTCACAAAATTGTGAAGTTGTTCCATACATTCTTTGTAATATTTGAGGATATTTTAGAGTCATTTATGGCAGACACTGCTTATATACCGCGTGCGCAATGTCCGCGTTTTCTAATATTATTTCGTGATTTACGGTATCGAAGCCTTTTTTAGGTCAAGAAAAATAACATAGGCCACGATCCATATTTACAAGCCACGAATTTGTGGAGTTTAATAAAGCTGTTATTGTTGAATGCAGTCTTCTGAAGCCAAATTGTTTATTTGTTAATAGGTTATGCGTTGAGAGATAATTGTACAGCTGGCCATACAATATTCTCTCCAATACTTTACTTATGATAGGGAGAACTGATATGGGTCTATAATTATTCGTACTATTCCACGGGCCATCTTTATGCAAAGGACTGACGCGTGCTTTTTTTTCCATTCCGAGGGAAACATACCTAATTCTATGATTACATTGAATAGAAATGTTGAAGACTCGAATAAAATAGCCCACTTCCAAGATAATCCTCACTTCCTATGTACAAAGGAATGCACGGAGCCTCGTATTGATTCCTTTGTACGTAGGAAGTGAGGCATATCTCGGAAGTGGGATATTGGGGCCGCAGCTTTCAAGATTTTGGCAGAAATCCCACCAAGACCCGTAGCTTTGAAAGAAGATTTTTCAGTAAGCTTAAGTACTTTCGATGTATTTGAAACTACTAGGAGCATTCTTAATGTAGTCTTTGAATTTTTTCCTAGAATGATCCTGTATTTCAGCTGCGAGTTTTGTTCCAATCTCGACGAAATAAAAATTAAAGCAATCCGAGCAATCTCAGGAGTGAGCGCATTTAAGGATAGATGGGATGGTATACAATTAAGGGATGTCCGTTAGGTAGTGATTGTATCATACGTGAAAGTTCGCACAATCCAAGATGGCTGACACGATGACAAGCCCACATGCTCCTGACAGTCAGCGGTAATACACAACATATATGACACCCCCCCCCCCTTCTACAAGAATAAAACATCCCAGTCTATAGCAAACTGTTCCTTAGTAGATATGAGTGGGTTAGAGGTCCAGCCTATCTGGCCTCTTAATGTGTCTCCCTCGTCTGGTGACATAGCCAGCTTCACTGTTGCATGTGGCATCTGATGACGGCTCCTCAACTGGTGTCAGCCTCTGCGACGCCTCCTGATCCTGTTTGGCTCCGCTAGGTGGATCTTCACTTTGTTGCTGGGCCTGGTGTGCTTTGTCTTTACTTGTAGCCCTGAGTTCTGAGACAGGTTGTAGAGTCTGGCTTGGCTGTTCCTGTTCACCACTGTGTGTACTCCTGTCAATCCTGAGTGCCACTCTGTTGCGCCTGATCTTCTTACCTCCTGTGTCAACAACATACGGTCTCGGAGAACTATGATGTTTCACAACAGTTCCTGGTCTCCACTCTTTGTTTTGATTGGTACGGAATCTCCTGGTTTCAGGTACTGTAGCTCCTTTGCTCCATGCTGATCATGGTAAAACTTTTGTTTTTCCTTGACGTGGCGCATTCTCTTTGTTACCTCTTTCGTGTTATACACCTCTAGGCCTACTCTGGGTGACAGAGCGGAAAAACGGAGCGCATGCGCACTAGGCACTTTATTAAAAGTGAATTAAGATGGCCGCCGAGCGGGAGTGAATCGGTAGCTCTTTTTCAGGGACCTCTCACAGCTCAAGAAATACCACGATTGCTTTATTACTTCACACCATGGACTGATATTCTTCAGAGACTTCTCTGAGCCCAAATAACACATAATCCAGTTCACAGAAAGAACGCTACAATTGCTCGTTCAACTCTGTCTTCAAGTAAAACGAACCATTTCGAAATGTTCATATGCGACTGGAAAAACGCCAAAAATAAGAAAACTTGTGAATATATAAGGTTTATACTTCGGTAGAGAACAAAGGAGGTAATGGTTTTCAACATATAAAATACCATATTCGAGATTTTCATACCATTTTTCAAACGACGCATTTGAAGTTACAGTAGTGTCTAGACTGTCTACACTACAGCAGTAGAAATCCTGGAACAACAATCCGCATTACCAAAGACTAAGTGAATGTACAGAGCTATTATCAGGAACTTGTATATCATTTCACTTGATTTGGTTATTATGGTATCACATCGGTATTTTGACGAAATAGTTGATTGTTTTACCAATGTAAAGAAAACGATTTTTAATAATAATAATAATAATAACAACTTTATTTAACGAGGGTAGCACGTGACAGTTTACACTGATGAACTAGTGGAGTAGTATATCCGGCGTCAAAATGATACCACTTTTTGTTGCACAAGGAAGTCAAAAAGTGAATTCAGAAATCCACTTTTTGACTTCCTTGCACAACAAAAAGTGGTATCAGTTTTGACGCCGGATATACTACTAGGGATCGTAAGGGTTGAAATTCTCTCACGGCGTCCTAAGGGTCTCTCGCAACATCCAAATTGTTCCTAGACATCCTTGCACCTAAAAATCCCAAGAGTGTGAACCTATTTAGAGATAACGTTAACATATAGTATATCGACACCGATTGTCCCTAGACATTCTTGCACCTAAGAAATCCAAACTTGAGAACCCCTCTTAGAGATATGATTAGCATATAGTATATCGACACCGATTTGTGCGTTCTTCACCCCGCGACATCGACACGCAAGGTAGAAGATGGTCACTCTAGGAGAACTGCGCGCACAAGCAAAGCAATTTGGGTTGCGAGGTACTTCGGGGTTCGACAAAGCCAAGCTCGCCCAGGCAATAGCTGAGGCTCGCGCTCTCGAATGGGAGAATAGAATCGAACGAGCCGATCGAACGAGTAGGTTTCCAGCTCTTCGAGGCGATCCTGAAAATCCCCACAAAAGAGCTCAACGCGCACGTGAAAGTCAACAGTTGAATGAGGAGATCACAGCAAGTCTAAGGGCAAAGGCTGATGAAGAGAGGTCCATAGCGGATCCTCGAAGACGTTTGCCCCACAAACGCCGAGCCTTCCGACGGTTCCTGCAAGAGCCTCGTAGTGAGCCACTTCCACGGAGTCTAGCTCGAGAGGCAGGTGCTATTCTCGATGAGAGAGATGGAATGCTCGAGGGAGTGGAGATAGGCCGCCGTACTATCCAGTGGCGCTTCTTCCAAGGTGTGGCAGGAGATTTGACCCCTAGGATCATGGAAAAGTTAGTTGCAAAGGCTACACCTATCGCATTCGCAATGTCAACGACGTGCCTGTGATGTTATTCTCCAAGACTGTCCCCGGCTCTCCATGGTTGAATGTCCTAGGCAATGCAGAGGAGTGGATCAATAGCAAAGAGACAGCTCGATTGAATCCCGACAACATCAATCGACCAAATACCCAATGGGCATTTGTGCGTTGGATCTACGTGGATGTCAAAGTCGTGATCGATCGGCAGCCTCTGTTGGGAACAGGCCCACTGCCCCAATGGCTTCGCCAGAAAAAAGGAATGATTGCCCTTGATCGATATGGTGACAACTTATGTCTTTGGCGCTGCCTTGCCATGCATGAAGGAGCACGAGTAGATAGGTGTTGCGTCAAGGCTCGGGAACTTGGCCAGGACTTCTATCGCCTGACAGCGCCCACGCAAGACGTTCTCAGAACTTCCTTAGACCAGCTGGAGGAAGTCGAGTTGCACTTTGGAATCGGCATTTGGGTGTACGAACCCACGGAGGATGGCGTTTGGCATCTGACGCGGCGTGCAGCCCACTACAAGCATGCAATGACGATTGGGCTGTATGCCGGACATGCCTTCTATATCAAGGACATCAAAAAGCTAGGGCACGTCTACGCATGCAACGATTGTGGACAACGGTTTACAAAAACCTCAGACCTCCAACGCCACGCAGATCGTTGCAGTCGTGGCGAAACAAAGATTGTTTGCCCCGGAAAAGCAATCACAGTACCCCAGTCGGCATACGAAAAAGCCTTCTGGCCAGAGAGTGATTCCAACAAAGCCAGCAAAGCCGCTCTACGCTGGTTGAAACGCGAAGCCGAAAGGATTGGGCAACACATCCATCACGCAGCTTGTGGACATGGTGGAGAGCATTGGATCGAAGGAGCAGCGGTTGATGGCTACGAACCTCTTTCGAAAACCATCTTCCAATTTCATGGATGCTATTTCCATGGCTGCCCGGAATGCTTCCCTAGGGAGACGAGGCTCTATCGCAAGACCTGCAAAAGAACCGAGAGTCTACGCGAGGCAGGTTACGTAGTGGTGGAGGCTTGGGGCTGCTCTACGAAGAAGACAAACGAACTGGTTCCAACTCCAACACAAACTGTCTATCCACACGCCATAGTGTACGACTTCGAAGCCTATCTCGATACAACGAAAGGAAGACAACCAACGGACCGATTGACCATCGAAAACGTCCACGTCCCAGTATCCGTTTCCATAGCAGACACATACAACCGAATACCAACCCATATCTGTCGACGCGATCCAAAAGAACTCGTAGCCGCCTTTGTCGAAGAACTCCAACGAAGAGCGAAAGCAATCCGAGAAGTCGTTGCGGAACGGTTCTGCCCCGAGACACCTGAATTCTCCTTCGACACCCTATCGAAGGAACAACGGATGAGAATCGACGAATGGATCAACCAAGTTCCCGTTCTAGGCTTCAACTCTGGCAGGTACGATCTCAATCTGATTAGGAACTACTTTGTCGAAACCATCGCCGACACCTGTAAGAAGGTCAGGGTCGCAAAGAAAGCCAATACCACTATGTTTCTCTTGACTCCCGATTTCCGTTTCCTCGATGTGATGAACTATCTTGGACCTGGAACTTCTTACGAACGTTGGGTCGCCGCATATGGCTGTGATCTGCGGAAAAGCTTCTTCCCATATGAGTGGTTTGATTCTCCCGATAAGCTGGACCACGTCGGACTGCCAGACTATCCGGAGTGGGGATCGAAGCTAAAAGGGCAACACCTACTATCTAGGGAAGAGTTCGAAGACTGCAAGCGCACCTTTCGCGACAAAGGAATGGAGACCTTCGCAGATTGGTTGCGGTACTACAACGACCTAGACGTAGTTCCATTCCTAGAGGCACTCGAAAAGATGCGAGATTTCTACCACGAGAAGGGAGTAGACATGCTGAAAGACGCAGTGTCTATCCCAGGAGTCTCGCTACAGTTCCTGCTTCGAGGTAGTGTAGAACGGGGAGCTGAGATGTACGCTCCATGCGAGGAAGCCTACCACATGCTGACAGGCGCTGTCGTGGGAGGTCCAAGCATAGTGTTCACCAGACGCCACGAAGCAGGAGTGACTAAGATTCGTAGTCATCAGGGTGGAACCAAGGTGTGTCGCAAAGTGCTTGGATACGATGCCAACGCCCTATATCTTTCTACGATGGAATTCGAAATGCCTTGTGGAAAAGAAAAGGTTGTGCACTATGACCAGGTCCAGCCGCCGAAGGCTTTGTCGAATGTCTACGTAGTGGAATGTGGTTTGGATATGCAGAGGTAGATATCGAGATACCAAAAGAATTGTGGAAGGAATTCGAGGAGATGCCCCCCTTCTTCTACAACAAGAAAATCCACAAAGAAGCAATCCCTCCAGAAATGGTAGCCTACCTCGCAAGGACAGGTAGAAAGCGAAGCGAGGAAAAGAAGCTAGTTGGGAGTCTTTCTGGAAAGAGGTTGCTACTCTACGAGCCTCTCCTCTTTTGGTACGTCGCTCATGGCGCAGTGATCACTGCTGTCTACCGCACAATAGACTACGAACCTAAGGCAATCTTCGGATGGTTCGTGGACCAGGTCACCGAGGCGCGACGCACGGGAGACGTAGACAAAAGTAAAGCCTTGCTAGCAGAGGTGTTCAAGCTACTCGGCAATAGCGCCTATGGGAAATTGATCGAAGACTTGGGGCGCCAAACTAATGTCGTCTATACGAAAGACGAGAAGATTGTGGACAAAGCTTTGCGGAGTGCTTGGTTCGAAGACCTGGAAGAGATTGGCGAGGCATACGAACTCGAGAGTAGAAAGACCCAGATCCGAATCAAACGCCCTTTCCAAGTAGGCATCGCTGTGTACCAGCTCGCAAAGCTGCGTATGCTCGAGTTCTACTACGACTTCCTCGATAAGTACATCGCCCGCGAGGACTTCGAATACATCCAGATGGACACGGACAGCGCATACATTGCCATCTCTGGAAACAGCATCGACGAAGTCGTACGACCAGAACTGCGAGACGATTTCGAAGCCAATAGGAAGAAATGGCTAGCTTGGGACAAGTGGAGCAGTCGTACCCCAGGACTCTTCAAACTCGAATTCGAAGGACAGCGCGCCATTGCCCTATGCTCGAAAGCCTACTATGTTGATGTGGGTGGCAGCAAGAAGTATTCCACCAAAGGTATGTCTAGGCGGCACAACGACATTTCGTGGGCTCGATTCGAAGCAGCCCTCCAGGGTAGTATCGACATGGCGAAGAACCGAGGCTTCCGACTATTGCCAGAAGGTATGGCAACCTACGAACAACAGAAGCTTGGGCTATCGGCTTACTACGACAAACGATACGTTCTTCCCGATGGAATCCACACCGAGCCAATAGAGTACGCTGTCTAGCGTCTGGGTACGAACAGAATTCCTTTTGGTGGTAGTTCCGTATCCCTAGGAACAACTTGTAGCTCTTCACGAACGAATCCACGTTTGGGTGCGTCCTTCTCCCCTTCTTGCTTCGCAAGGTAGTACAGCACAGGCTGTCCCGAAGATACTACACTTCGCGAAATAACGTATATCTGCAAACTCCACACAGGATCAGTAGCTCTACGTTTTTCACCCCCTTCCAATTCTCCTGGGGCGTAGAGATATCGAACTAAGACATCGAATGGTAGGCGCTCTTCTCTCAATCCAACGGTGCGTGAATACGTAGGAGTCTTTAGATCTACTCGTTGCGTCACTACGGAATTCGAAGGCTCTTTTCCCGTAAGTCGAGTCACCTCACTGTTCATGGCTTTGATAACCATTGGTAAACGAACTACCCATTCTCTACTACGCGCATCCGATCCTTCCGAAGTAAGTACCATCTCTTGTGCATATTGATATCCAAACAATCTCTCGGCCAAGGTTCTATTCGCTTGTTCGACGAAGCCTTGCGCTCTATGATTACCAGCCTCGCCTCGTTGAACTTTCGTACCATGTAGTTCTAGCGTTTCAGACATACGCCCCATGAATTCTCTACCAGGGTCTACTTGCAACGTCTTTGGCCATTTGAGTGGACTACGCTTGTAGATTCGTTCGAATGCCGCAGCAACTTCGCCACTATCTTTCGAAGCTAAAGGTTCGGCTTCTTTGTATCGAGAAGCTACATCGATTACTACTAAAGCGTACTTGTATAGCTTTCGTCCACGCCCAGGTCGATCGTGTGGTGAGAATATTAAATCAGCTTGGTGGACTTCATTCGGTTTCGATACGGTCCAATGCGGACGTGGAATGTGTTTTGGTGGTGGTAGATATACTTGCCATATAGATTGCTTTTCCAACCAACTCTTAGCTACGTCTTCTGATGCTTTCGCTGCTACTGATAGCTTGTCAATTGCAGCGTGACCTTTCCAGTAGCCCATAGGACCATAGAAGATATTCGCAAGTTTAGCATCCATCATACATCTATACATTCTAACCTTCAACAGATGAAAAAAAGAAAAGAATAAGAACCTATCCAACCGGTCCTTATTCCTTTCTTTTTTCTTTTTTCTTCTTTTTTCTTTTTTCTTTTTTCTTTTTTCTTTTCCTTTTTCTTTTTTCTTTTTTTTCTTTTCTTTTCGTATTTTTTAGTAGTGACCTAGTAGTATCCAGTAGTCTAGTAGTTGCCTAGTAGTAGTACCTAGTACGTTCCTAGTAGTGCCTAGTACGTTTCTAGTACGTTTCTAGTACGTGTCTAGTAGTCTAGTAGTTGCCTAGTAGTTGCCTAGTAGTTGCCTAGTAGTTGCCTAGTAGTAGTACCTAGTACGTTCCTAGTAGTGCCTAGTACGTTTCTAGTACGTTCCTAGTACGTGTCTAGTAGTCTAGTAGTTGCCTAGTAGTTGCCTAGTAGTTGCCTAGTAGTTGCCTAGTAGTTGCCTAGTAGTAGTACCTAGTACGTTTCTAGTAGCGTCTATAGCCATCTACTAATAGCGTATCCAGCGCCTAGCATTCCACCACCTACGTATAGCAACTCACCAGTCTTCTGATTGTTTGAGGGTCGATAGTAGTCGCATAAGCGGGGTTCTTTCATTCCTTCGAGCCGTTTAAGCGCCTTACGTAACTTATCGGATTGCACGAAGGCTTTGTTGGTGTCTCTTTGAACGTTGTATGCGTCGCGTTCAAGACCTTCCTGGTTTTGTGCAAAGTCGTATAATCTTTGACGTTCGATCCTATATTCTGTCATTTCAGATTCTTGTCTTTCGATGGCCCTATCGTGTCTCTCTCGTTCCGTATCTATATCACCCTTTCCAATCATTCTAGCTAGTATACCACCACCAGTAAATGCCGTCGCATTCAAAACGGCGCCGAAAACTGTCATAGAAATTGCTGCCGCCATTATGGTACGATCTTTTGCTTCTCGAGACACTGCTTCGCGTACAAGCTACCAACTATCACGGCAGTCCACTTTGCGTAATTTACTAGGGAAGAAGAAGGAAGCATAGATTCCTTGGTAGTCTTCTTTGCGATCCACCCAATACCAGCAGCGAGTCCTACAATTATAGATGCATCGGTTGCTGTCTTCATCAATTCCTTGTCCATCTTAACATATATAGTATAGTCTCTAGTCTTTAAGTGTTACTCCATGTCTGGTACCGCAGTCTTTGCCGGAGCTGCAGGTCGTGTCGTGCTAATGGCGGCAACGCACTTATTGCCATCTACATACTTTTTGTATGCATAGTACGTGCCAACCAACGTAGCGCCAGTACCGATGACTGCGAGGATAGCCAGGTTTTCGAACTGACCTTTCTCTACGTCTACTTCTTTGCATGATTCGCTTTCGCGCGTCAACTCTCTCTTCTGAGCTTCTCTAGCAAGTTTGTTGCTTAACGCTAGTGCCCTTCCGGCTGCGACGCGCTTTGGGTTTTTTACCTTAGTTGGTACGGTCGTCGGAGGATTCGCAGTTATCTGGTCCGCTCCTTCCATCTTGATTCGGTATAGTAAGTACTAGTGAAGGTTCAACAGGTGTACCAGGAATGACTATATGGCCAGATACGTGAAATAGGACGCTAGCTAGCGCCACAAGGCGACCTGCTTTAAGCGATAGTAGGCCAGTCGCAGCACTGATCTCGTTGCGGACTAGGGGGTCTTCTCGTAGATCCTTGCTCAGTGCTTCTTGAGAATCTATTGGTACTAGGTAGGCAACTAGGCGGGTAGCTAGACGCACCACGCCATCGACTAAGCCCTTTGTTATTTGCTGGGATAGAACGGCCTGATACCTCCTATACAATTTATCTACTTCTTTTTCAGGTAGTCTAGAGATGTCTCCTAGAGAGAAGTTCTTACCTAGATATTCTTTCGTTACGCCTGTTGCGGCTAACATCGAAAGCGATTCACGATTGTCTGATGTAACGTCTAGGTCGGTTGGTGGTGGGCCCGTTACGTCCTCGCCGAATATCTCGAGTATCTCTTTATCAGTCATAGTATGTTGTAGGTGCGGGTAGCTCTAACATGACCTCGAAAGGATGGCGTAGACAGAAACACATGCGAGCGAACTTATGAGATCCAAGTATCGTTCGTAACTCTTTGCATTCTTGCGAGCCTCCATAGTCCTCAAATATCCTTTTGCCATCTACGGCCGATGCTGTGTGGAATGCTACTACGATAGCTACGTTCTCACGGAAGGGTTTACATATGCTCGTCAATTGTTGGGACAGCACCCAAATAGATAGCCCTATATGCCGTGCAGAAAATGCTAAGTCTACTAGCTTGTCAGTTCGTTTCTTGACGTCCTTCGATGCGGCGCAATCATCGAGAATCAATAGAGTATTGGTACCTGACCAAAATGTTGCGCAAATACTTAACGTAGCAGCGATGGCATCCTGCGGTGGTGACACGACGAAGAAACGAGGATCTCGATTTGCGAATCCGCGATAGGTTTTATTGTGGGCATATGTAGGACAAATCAGTACTATGTAATCGAACTTACCACGAAATGATCCACGAAGTTGTTCTATGAGAAACACAGTCTTCCCACAATTCGTTGGACCGACTATGAGTGCATTGAATGGCACGTGCTCTACGAGAGAATCCATCAGTATGTTATACTACGTAAAGATCTGTTCAATATCATGAGCTGAGCATCTGCGAGAACGTAGATGTGCATGTTCACGTTTCCACTCCCTCCTGCAGTTCTATGTATGCGAATGTCGATATCTTTTCCACCGCCAGTTTGTGCCAATCCATCACCATGAACTGTGGAATCCTTTGCCGTGCGACAATCGACTAGAATGGCGAATCTATTGTTGTAAAACTTCGTTGGAGTCATGGAAGTATTGGACGTAGCAAACCATCCTTTTGCAGCCTCCCAGAAATCTGGGGGAAGCATGCCACTTGGAAAGAATCTGTTGGGAATCCCGTTGACATCTACTTCTATCTTCAAAATATCGGGATTCGAGAATGCTTCGCTATCTCGCGTACCAGCAGTAGGTGGATCTACGAATAGTAGAAGTAGTCCAGCGAATGATCGTCGTGGAACGTTGACGTTCTGAGATATCAAAGCATCGGAGGCTTTAGCGATCTTTACTGTCTTGAAGTGAACGGCGTGTTCGTATAGGAATGCGGTACCTGTTTCGTACTTGTGAAGTGCACTACTAGCCAGCGTTTCGTCCTTGATTGCTTCGTATTCTAGTTGGATGTTGGTAAGTTGGTACGTACCTATCTTTGTCGTATCCGATCCAACTACGACATCGATGGCATGCGCTAGAGTCAACTCGAATGAAATAGTATCTTCTAGGGCATGTGGATATAGAACTCCATGTTGTGTCAGAATATCGACATCTAATGGAATTCTATATTTGGAACCGTGTGCAGCTAGGAGCGCGTTATCGGCAGCAACCGAAGTACTTTTATCGCCAGCCTTAGATCGTAGCTTGTTTACGTTCTCTGATTGGATGCCTTGTTGTATTCTCGATTCTCTATCTTGCGTGGATAGATATACGTCGGAATACGTTTGTAGGAGATCTGACCTGGCAGTGTCTTCTACTATCTCAGCTCCCATCTTACAAACTCGATGTATGACCAAGCAACGTCCAACGTTCGAAACGACTCTGTTATTCGCATGTCCACCAGATAATACGATGTCGCCCAATAGCGCTAAGCTACCAGGTACTAGTACTATGCCTTCTCCTAGCGTTGGAACTTCTACGTATAGAGTCTCACCTGGATTGGCAGATGATGGAGTGAAAGTTTTCCTATACAAGGTTCGTTGAGCTTTGAGTGCAAGAGGCTCTCTTTGCGCCTTCGCAGGAATCAACTTTGACGATATCATGTTGAACATACATAGATACGTAGTTATGTTTAACATGGACGTTGATATTGACGTTGATGCGGGTCGTAAGGATGCAGCTGATAGGCAACGAAATGAAGATGATCGACAACAACGACGAGAAGAAGAAGAGAACCGACGACAACAAGATGAGGAAGACCAACGAAGATACTTGGCTAGTATATTAGATGAGGATAGGCAAGATGAAGCTGGTGGTAGTGAAACGATTCCCATGGAAGACATTCACAACTACGCCCTAGAAGGCGATGACCCGTTTCGAGGATTCGTATTCGAACAAACCATTCAAGATTCGGCAAAGGAAATGCTGATTGACATAGTAAAGGGACAATATCCGGATGCGGGTGTTCGACATAGTATCGAAATCTACTTAGTAGACGAACAAATCAAAGTTCGCGAACTTGGCAGCAAAGGACCCCCTATACGTCTATTCACCGGTGATGATAAAGATAAGAAATTACACGTTAGGATTCGAAGCTCTCTCAAAGATGCCTTAGGTCCAAATGCTGAAGAAGCCGCCAATGAAATAATATTTGCAGAACGACAACTCGACGAACGGGCAGCGAATGATGAATCTATTCTGGAGGACTCTGAATCAACTGACGCTCAGAAAGAAGTAGCTAAGGAGGAGTTGGTGTCCATCCATAGGGCAAGAGAATCCCTTGAACGTCGAGAAGAAGCCATACTAGAACGTACATCGCTACGTGAAAGGATCAAATACATTTTCAGAAAGTATGGAATGACTGTTCTTGCAGTGGTAACTTCTATTGGTGCTATCGTTAGTACAATAGTTTCCCTGCTATCGAGATCCGTACCGAAACCAGTAAAGGCTGGTATCGATAAAGCGGCGGACGCAGTAAAGAAGGGATTGAAAACGACCGGTGGGTTGTTGAAAGAAATGGGAAAGAAACTTGGACAGATCCTACCTGGAATGATTGGATCGATTGCGAGTTTCATATTTACTATGGCTGGTAAAGCCTTGGGAGTACTAGCGGAGAACGTTTGGTTATTCATCGTAGCAATAGTGGTGATCACTATAGAGCAATACAAACGACGTTAACGAAATAGGGTCCATGCAATTCCAGCTCCTGCAATAGATACCATCGCTAGGTTGGTCTCGTGTTGTGGAGTAGGACCACGCAGAACTCGTTGTGGTAGCCTCTGTAGAGTAGGATGTGGTAATTGTTGCTTTGCGCTATGTGGTAATTGTTTCTTTCGTTTCTTCCCTTCCATATCTGGTGGCAACTTGGGCTTGCGAACGTCTCTATTAATGTCGTTTACGCCTAATACCATATCTTTCGTGGCGTTCGGGATTGGATTTCTATAACCATCCTTCTTGCCGAGGTAGTACTCAAGATTGCTTGGTAGTAATCGCACGCCTATGGCTATTGCTAGATCTAGTCTATTATGTGTGTGTAGTATGGCTGTAAGATAGTTCTTATAGCTCGCCACTAAATCGTTTTCGAGAATAGCGCCTTCGACTAAGCTCTTGAACTTTTCTTTGACGTTGAAGCTATCTACGATGGATTCGTTAAGGTCGTTTTGAGCGCCTAGAATACAGTACCCAAAAGCCTCAACAGATCGATTCAATCTACCTAACCCAGCGTTCGTCAAACCTCTACCGATTGGTGGCGTAAACCAGTCGTATTGCTTTCCTTCGTGTTCGTCGTTCCGAATGAAGGATACTAGGTCGCCCTTGTCCACCCTGCCTCCCTCGTCTGCAAGTAAGTTATTGTGGTTGGGCCACGTATCTGCTTCTTTGTCGTAGCCTCGGATTACGTGGACGTTTTTGTAGCCATCACCATACAAAAGGAATACGTCTCCTAAACCGTGATTCCTACCTCCGTGCCATCGAAAGTCTGGTGTTCGAGATATGCCAAATTCGACGCACAATCTCTCTAGAGCTGACTTGCTGTAGAGGTTATCGAGTTGTTTGAAAGCACTGTCACCAGGTAGAGGGCAACCGAGTTCATGTAGGATCCTTCGTATCGTGAAATAAACATGGAATCGTAGGAACCCTTGGACAACTGGTGGATACGTTTTGAAAGTGGGGTCGAACAACGATACTCCACATCCGGAAGTCGCACACCACGTTGCGAAATTCAATTGTTGAGGCCAGTACTTGAAATCCGGACCTGACAACCACGCATGGGACTCCTTTGCTGTCACATGCCTTACGACGGTCTCCTTGAATATGTTAGGAACGCCAGCTTTGAACTTCTTCGTTGGGGTGACGTATATCCATAGATTAGTGAGATCGATATCTCGTGCCGGTTCAGTAGAAGGAACTGCCGTAATAGGATATTTCGCACTCTTATCTAGGGTCAACGTAGATGGGAAACCATCGACCATTCCCTGCAATGCGTCATCGATGCGTCTTTGAGTGGCTGCAGGTAGCTTGGAGACATCATCGCCGTAAACGACATAGTCAGAATCACCACCCCGAAACCAAATACTCGTCGAGTATTTGCCTGGGCCGTTCACTTCCGTAGAGGCATAGAACTTGTGGAGACCCGCATGTGGGTATCGTTTCTTGAACTTCTCAAATAGATTAGCATTCAACGTCGCAACCACATCTGCCATGTTGAAGCTATACGCACATATGGTTATACCTTCAACATATGAGATGGTCCTCTTAAATGTCACCACCACATCAGCTGACCATACTGTGTACCTCCCAGAGCGTATGAAGATACGGAGTATAGCCCTCCTCGAGGTTACTATTCCAAACAGCCGGTACAATTTGAAGACCGAGGGTGTCTTTAGCTGGTGGTCAGATGATGGTACGCGATCCCAAAAATACCGCATACCTATTGGAAATTACGACACTAGCGAAGTGATAAGGTTCTTCAAGCCTGCGATAGATAATATCGCCTTAAAGTTCGTTGAAAGACCCGAACGGGGGGAGAAGTCGCTGGAGATCCTGAAGAGGTTCCAAATGTCTGACTCGCTATGTAAGCTTTTGAGGCTTTGTAGGGAAGTATCTGATGTGGATCGAGTTGGGTTCCAACCAAGTACGCACTCCTATAGCGTGAGAACCCACCAAGAGATGTATGTCTGCTGCGATCAGGTGGATCCCCACAACTCCCTCAATGTTATGAAAAAAGGAACCGAGGCTAACCCATCGCAAGTTCTCGCATGTATCCAGGTTCGTGGTAATAGATTCCAACGAGTCACGTACTCGATGCTGAACCCCATAGAAGTGGATGCACGATCTTCGAATAGCATTCGTTTATTCATACGTACGAGGAAGGGGCTTGTGATTGACTTTCATGACCATCCTCTGCACTACGTATTGAAGCTAAACCTCATATAAGTCATAACGTACGATGGAAGGCGATTCGATTCAACCGTTTCCCTCAGCACCAAGTATCTATCCACCAATTGCTAGTGACACTGGGAAGAATTTCAGACTGCAAACGATCCGAGACACGCTTTCGGACCTCGAAGTTCAAGAAAGGCACTACGAAGGCGTGCGCAAGAAATATGCACGTTCTCAAGGAATAGTTCATGGAATCGCAGTGGCAACGGGAGGTCTGTGATCTGTGATCTTGTCTGGATCTGGCTTGGGCGTAGCGTTGACTGGGGTTGGAATAGTGATTGGTCTACCACTTGGAGTTGTTGGTGGCCTATGTGGATTGATTTCAGCATCTACGACCATCGGAGCCAAGAAGTTAGGAATGAAGGTTTCTAAACATGAAAGGACGACTATGTTGGCAAAGGCGAAAATCAATACGATTCGCGATCTAGTATCGAAGGCCCTACGCGATGAAAACATATCCGACTCTGAATACGGTCTCATCCTGGACGAAGCAAATAAGTATGAGATCATGAGGTCTGAAATTCGTCGCGAAGGTGAAAAAAGGCCGGATCGAGTTCGAGCCGAACTCAAGCAAGAAGTGCAAAAGGAAATGCGAGAAAAACTTGGCAGCTTAGTGGGGTAAGAATCGATATTTCCTACGAAAGAAACGAACGCGGCTCTCACTTTCACTTCGCTAAGTCCTATCGCTAGTTAGCCCATGCTTAGTGTAGATTGGTTCGAAGTGGGAATGGTAAGAAAGCAACTCATTGACAAAACGCTTGACTGAATTTACGAATATGTCACATCGTCTGACGACCTCGTTAAGAGGCATAGACGATCCTAAACGACGTAGCACCTCGTAACTTGCTCCAACGACTTTCGTCTTAAGTACCGACTTGGTGCCTATGTTGCTTTCTATTGCCGTAGTAACGACCTCGTGGACTATTCGTTGAACGTCCGTAGGTACTCCTTGAGGATCGAGTTTAAGGAAAGTCGTTGTAATGTGGGGAACTATGCGCTCGGCATTCAAGTCCATATCGATCTTATCGTCGTCGTACAGAGAACGTATAAAGACCTCTCCGCTACAGATGCCTTTGTCGTTTAGTTGCATGAAGCTAGCAACCTCACCTCTAGATCGCACAAACCCGCATTGCACGCATGCCTGGTAGAGTAGAGCAGCTAAAATGCTTCTCTTAGCGCGACTACGCTTGAGACAGACTTTCCTTACTTGGACAAAGGCGTCGGCTACGATTCCTAACGTGTTTGTATGGAACGATAGGCCATAACTTTGTTTATAAATAATGTTGTACGCTTGTAGTTCTCGTAGGATCGTTCGTCGTTGCAGGTATGTGTTATCGCTTTGCTTTGGTTTTGCGCGGTCTAGATCATTTTGATACTGAAATCTATCCGGACCTACCATACGCAGTCGAGTAGTAGCAACGTCGACCTTCGTTCCTTCACATGGTTCTAATTCGGAAACGAGACCACATGCGGGACATATGAATTCCGTTCCTCGTATTTCAAAGGGGCAGAGACAATCAGGACACGTTTCACTGGAGTCGATTTGCAATCGTGGTTTGATATTCAGGCTTCTACAAATTCCAGGACCAAACAATCTGATGAGCTCGTCCATGATACGCTATGCTATAGATGTCATCCGGCTAATAGGAAAAAGAAAAGAAAAAAAGAAGAATGAAGAGGGGGTCACGCAACGACCTCCCTCCATCCTTCCTTTTTTTTTTTTTTTTTTTTTTCTTACGTGGTGGTTCCTAATCTTCCTTCTCGCGGCTCCTCAAGGCAGTGAAGGCAGTGAAGGCAGTGAAGGCAGTCAACGCCTCGTCGAACGCACGGCCGAGAGCCCCGACCAAAACTTCCTCCGGTTCCTCGCTCCTCAAGGCAGCCAACGCCTCGTCTAACGCACGAATGAGAGCCTCGTTGAGACCTTCCTCCGGTTCCTCTCTCCTCAAGGCAGCCAACACCTCGTCTAACGCATGAATGAGAGCCTCGTTGAGACCTTCCTCTGGTTCCTCGCTCCTCAAGGCAGCCAACACCTCGTCTAACGCACGAATGAGAGCCTCGTTGAGACCTTCCTCCGGTTCCTCTCTCCTCAAGGCAGCCAACACCTCGTCTAACGCATGAATGAGAGCCTCGTTGCCTAAACCTTTCCCTAGTTCCTCGCTCCTCAAGGCAGCCAACACCTCGTTGAAACCTTCCTCTGGTTTCACCTTTCTTGGATCCTCTAGCATCTTGTCGAACTCCCTAGCACGTCTTACATCGGGACGCTCGTCCGGTTCCACCACGTTTGGCTCTGCAAGTTTCTCCTGCTCCTTAGCGCGTTTTATGTCGAGGTTCTTCTTATTGAGAATGAGACGACGTTGAGGTGCTCCACATACTGAGCAAAGCTCGGAACTCGTGCGACATCCTTTACCGCACTTCAAGCACGGCACGAATGGGGCACCGCCTTTCGATATCTGGAAGTTGTGCTGGGCACAGTACTTCGTTGACTTCGAAATCTTCTTTGGGCATTTCGTGTCCTTTCCTCGCATCAACCAATCACAAGTTACTATCTCAGTCATTGCGACGTCTACGTTTAGGTTCTTCGGTTCGTTCGATCTGTATGGTATTAATGCGTACTAAGATGACAACGAATGCTAATATTGTGGAATAGAGAATATATACCAATACCATTTGGTGTCGATATACAGTATACTAATCATTTCTTTAACAGGTACTCAAATTTGGATTCGGGTTGTGCGTGATGGGTTCTTAGGTGTAAGCCACGAATTAGCCTTTTTGGTAAATAGGTAATAACTCGTAGCGACCTCCCCGTCTTCGCAGGCTTCGCAATCGCAGTATCCACACTCTGGGATGGGCTGGAAGTGCTCAGCGAGCCACTTAGCGATATCGTAATACCCTCTATTGTAGGCGGTGAGCATCATATGATCGAAGTCTTCATGCTCTATGAGGGGTTGAAAGTACTCAGAGAGCTTTTTGACATCATCGAGACGGCCGCGTCTACTGGCACTTGATATAAGGTAGACAATGTATTCATCGTTTATGATAGGATGAAAGTACTCGATGAGCCATTTCACGACATCAATATGACCATGCCTACTGACATCTATTATAGCAGCGACAACGTAGTCATTATCTATAGGGGGCTGAAAATACTCAACGATCCATTCAGCGACATCAAAACGACCATTTCTACAGGCATCTAGCATAGCATCGACGGAGTGGTCATCAAAATCTGGGATGGGATGGAAGCTAATTGCTAACCACTTAGCGACATCGAGATGACCGTCTTTGTAGGCATCGAATAGTGCCTCAAAAACACAGTCTTCGTTTATGGTGGCCTGAAAGTGTCTAACGAGCCACTTAACGACGTCGAGGTTGCCACGTCCACTAGCGTAAACTAGCGGGCCGGAACCGTCTCCCTCCTTAGGGGCGCCGAACTTTTTGACCAAGCCGTCTCGATCGGCGTCGTTGTGGGTGGCCTCGAGACCCAATGTGAGGACTCGCGTGCGGAACTCCTCGTCCGTGTTCTCGTAGCGTACGATAGATGCGGCATCGTTTAGGCGTTTCGATGTCCTTGCGATGCTTGCGAATGACGTAGGACCTGCATGCTCTACTATCTTAGTCAAGATTTCTAGAGGAAGGCACGATATGTTATCCATAGTGGAAGGGATCGATATACAGTATAGTAATCACTTCTCTAATAGGTTCACACTTTTGGCTTTTAGGTGTCTAGGAACAATTTGGATGTTGCGAGAGACCCTTAGGACGCCGTGAGAGAATTTCAACCCTTACGATCCCTAGTAGTATATCCGGCGTCAAAACTGATACCACTTTTTGTTGTGCAAGGAAGTCAAAAAGTGGATTTCTGAATTCACTTTTTGACTTCCTTGTGCAACAAAAAGTGGTATCATTTTGACGCCGGATATACTACTAGTGGCCCTCAATTTAAATTACAATAAATTTCAATAAGTTAAATAAGCTACAATAAAACTACTTAATACTATTTACAATTCGTATCTAAGTTAAAAAGATAAGAAATTTGGAAGTTTAATACGATAAAATCTAGTAAAATATGACATAAATTTATGACAATAAATATCGTTTTAAAGCGGATTTAAAAGAGCCAATGGTGTCTTTTTTTCTTATGTTAACAGGTATGCTATTCCATAATTTGATGCCCATGATTTGAAACGTTTTACCACCCTCGGACTCTCTATTATATCGAGGGCATACAAAGTTATGACTGCCGTGTCTGCTTGCTCTGCTGTGTATATCTATGTTTCTAGTAAACAGTTGTGTAATATAACTAGGCGAGTCGCCAGTAATACGCCTATATATTAGGGAACACTTTTGTATTGTTATTTCATCCTTTAGTGGCAACCATTTGAGTCGATTAAAAAGACTAGCGCTCCTTTCCTTGAAGTCTGCATCTAGTATTACACGAGCAGCGCGTTTTTGGAGTTTATAAACACGATCTATATTCTCACAGGATGTTGAACTCCAAACACAAGATCCATATAACATTATCGGCTTGATCATTGCATTATAGTATAATTTACGTTCTTCAATAGGCAAGTTACGCTTAATCCTTTTAAGTACACCAATTCTCTGCGACAGTTTTTGCAAAGACCATCAACATGCTCATTAAAATTTAACATTTTGTCCAGTTTCACGCCTAGTAATTTTTGTGAACTAACTTGCTGGATCTCTTTACCATTAACTGTAACTTTGAGTTCTGTATCTGGCATTTTACGCTCTAACCTCTTTCCAGTTACAAGCAATGTTTTGGTTTTCGATGCATTAAGAACCATCCTGTTTTGGGCTGTCCATTCGTCTACTTTGTCCATGTCGTCTTGAAGCTGGTGCTGAATCCCAGATGGTGATGAGACTGGAGCAGAAGCGCTCAGCGTGGTGTCGTCTGCATAGATATCCACAACTGATTGTGAGACTGACTGGGGAAGATCGTTTATGAAGATAATAAACAACAGAGGTCCTAGGACCGATCCTTGTGGGACACCATGGGTTATTGACTTGGCTTCCGATTTAACTCCATCGATAACAACGGATTGCCTTCTCCCTTGTAGGTACCGAGTGATTAACATAAGTTCACGTGACTCTATACCATATGCATCTAGCTTCGAGAGAAGTATATCATGGTCAATTAAGTCAAATGCTTTTCTATAGTCAATAAACACAAGTCCACTAACACGATCTTTGTCCATGTCTGAGAGTAACTGATCCGTCAGACGTATGAGGGCTGTCTCTGTAGAATGTAATCTGCGGAACCCAGACTGAAGGTGGTACAGCAAGTTATTATCCCTCATATAAAAATATAGAGCTTGGTGGATGTGCTTTTCAAATATCTTAGACAGCAACGGTAGGACAGAAATAGGGCGATAATTGTTCCTATCATCTTTGTTTCCTTGACTCTTGTAAATAGGTGTGACCTTAGCAAATTTTCACACTGAGGGAAAAGTACTATTATCAATACAGTGATTTATAAGTCGACTTAGAGGCAATGAGATTGCCGGGGCAGCTGCTTTCAGAATTTTTGCCCCAATGCCGTCAGCTGCAGTGGCTTTGTGTGATGGCATACACTGTAACAGTTCTTGGATCTTTTTCGGCGTAATATGTGGGATAGTAAACGCTGTTTTGTCGGCCTTCCTCCTCTGTTCTCGAATGCGCTGTAAGGAAATCTTTGATGACAAATTCGCTGGAAGGCTGCTGAGTAGTTTTAAAGGCTCCCCTTACAAAAATGAACATATCTATTTCCTAGCTATTTCCTATCCGCATGCTAGTTATTGCTATCTAATTCCTAGTTGATGGCACAAATTTACTATCTTTTTACTATCTGAGCAGTTTATCGGATAGTCCACTGTTATCTTTTCACTATCTTTTGGCTAGTTAATAACTATCTTTCTGACAGATAACTATCTGTCAGAAAGATAGTTAATAGATAGGCTATCTAAAATCTATCTACATTACGGATAGTTAAAAACTAGCCTATCTGAAACCTATCTGCAAGAACACAAACCTATCCGAAAACTATCTGCATGTAAGATAGTAGAAAACTAGCCTATCCAAAAGCTATCTGAAAATATAAAAAAATACGGATAGTAAAAAACTAGCCTATCTGAATCCTATCTGCAAAACACAAACCTATCGGAAAACTATCTGCATGTAAGATAGTAAAAAACTAGCCTATCCGAACCCTATCTGAAAAAGATAAAAAATACGGATAGTAAAAAACTAGCCTATCTGAAACCTATCTGCAAGAACACAAACCTATCTGAAAACTATCTGCATGTAAGATAGTAGAAAACTAGCCTATCCGAAAACTATCTGAAAATATAAAAAATACGGATAGTAAAAAACTAGCCTATCTGAATCCTATCTGCAAAACACAAACCTATCCGAAAACTATCTACAGTTAGGATAGTAGAAAACTAGTCTATCCGAAACCTATCTGAAAATTATAAAAAATACGGATAGTAAAAAACTAGCCTATCTGAAACCTATCTGCAAAACACAAACCTATCCGAAAACTATCTACAGTTAGGATAGTAGAAAACTAGTCTATCCGAAACCTATCTGAAAATTATAAAAAATATGGATAGTAAAAAACTAGCCTATCTGAAACCTATCTGCAAGAACACAAACCTATCCGAAAACTATCTGCATGTAAGATAGTAGAAAACTAGCCTATCCGAAAACTATCTGAAAATATAAAAAAATACGGGTTCCTGATAGGCAGCTGTTTGAACCATCATTTTCAAAAATTATAAAATCATACCACAATTCTCCAATATAATTCAAAAAACAACCATTGAAATACATACATAAAGTGAGTATTTTTATGTCAATATGGTTTAAGTATCATATTAAGATCATGCAACCGGTTGGTCAAAGCCTGATTAAATTGGCTTAAAATTTTATTGATGAATGCAAATTTTTGGTTAAAAACTTATAGATAGATGAGGAATGAGCAGTACCTTTCTATTTGTAATAATCCTAGATATTACAAGTTAAAGGAACAGTGCCACGGTAATGCGCACGCATAACACGTGATTGTTAATAATGAGAAAGACAATGGAAAATCACGCTGTTAATGTCACGTCACATCAAAACTCAACTGATCTGGAACGACCTTTGGAATTTTCACTAGCACAAAATCTAGAGTTAATAGTTTTGTAATTTGCATCAGTTGAGAAGTTCAGGATTTAGAATCATATAAACTCCCCACATGTATTGTTGATTAGTCCTTTATGATCGTATTTAGGTGTAGTTTACGTCTATTGTACACGTGTCAATTAATATTTATTTACCCACAGGTATTCTAACAATTTAACACTGATTGATATAGAAGCAGTGCTTAAAAAATACAAGAAAATCGAACTAATGTATAAAAAGCTAACACTACGTATACATGTATCTAAATCATACTATACAAATATATAATCTACTATGTTAAATGTGTAATGACTCTGTATGCATGAGTTTTAAGTAGTAGTTTCATGCTGTTTGTATATTGTGAATTTAGCATTAACTGATCTTCATTAATAATTCATTACAACAAGTGTTGAATTCTCAGTTATAAAACCTTCTCAAACGGCCTACCCGGGAGTGATAAATCAACATCCTTAAGTTATATATAAAGACTGGCCAGAATTTCAGTTTTTAAAAGAAAATTTACTAATACACAAAACATAAAGATTACATAAACATCCCAATCGATCGGTATTAACATTAGCATGCAATCAAGGTTCACTACTTTCATAATTGTGTACTGTCATGGGCGTGTAGCTGCCTTTAACTTTAAGCCAGTAACTGAGTTAATAAAGCCCGGGCATGGCCATGGGCTTACAAACTTTCTGGACATACATCTGCAGTTTGCAAATCCAAACTTTATTGTAGCCTAGTTAGACCTAAACTAGAATACGCAAATTCTGCGTGGTATCCATACTTACAAAAAGATAAGTACAAATTAGATATGATACAACGTTCCGCTGCCAGGTCTTGTTTTAATAATTACTCTAGAGAACCAGGTGTCGTGACAAATATGCTAAAGGAGTTAGAGTGGCCATCTCTTGAGAGTAGGAGGAGGCTCTCTCGATTGACAATGTTCCACCGTATTGTGCATGGAAGCATTGATATCGAGAAGGACTCGTATTTGACCCCAGTGCCTCGTACCTCAAGAAATGGTAACTCATTATTATTTTTAAGACCTCATTCGAATTGTAACCAACATAACAACAGCTTTTTCCCATGGTCAACTCGAGAGTGGAATAAGCTTCCCGGCACTGTAACTAATATTAATGACATTAACAAATTTAAGACCGCTGTAAACCAACATTTTATTGAATTAGGGGAATGATTTTAACCTAATTTTTTTTATTATATTATTATTATTTTTTAATATAAATTGTAGTATTGTTACTTAATTTATTTATTTTATTTATTTTTATTATTGTAATTTGGATTTTTTTATTTATACTGATGTGATACGGATATACCGTTTTATCAGTCAATAAAGTAGAAGTAGAAGTAGAAGAAGACATGTCTATTATCCGAACATTCCCTTACCCTCACTAAACTCGCGATTACAAACCAAAAATGGCTAGCTACGCCCCTGACTGTGTCCTCTCAGATGCAAATTAGACAATAATCACAAACAAAATCCACAAGCTGCCTTTCTCTTACCCATAATTTAGGCACAAAACGAAGTTGCTCCTACATCGTCTTTCTTGTTATTATTGCTCAGTTGTTAGCACTAAAGGAAGCGCTCACTTCTTTCGAGTATTGTTCATGCAATGGGAGAATTACAGAGAATATAGCCGATTGGAAAAACGTTTTTATGGAGCTTTCTGATGCCAATAATCTAACAACAAGTCCGCGATCCGCCATCTTTGTTTGCTTGAGGATTTCCCAGCATACCTCAGGTGGAGCCTCGTTTCAATGCTGATCGTTTTTCCCGCCTTTTTCCAGTTCTTCCCTAAGAAAGAATAAAAGGCGGCCATTTCTGCTGTATGCCCGAGTTTGTCTACAAAATGGAGAAAACGAAGGATTCTGTAAACCTAGAAAAAGGTAAGAAGTACAGCATGCTGTTTATTGTGTCTTCGTATATGTTTTTTTGCCCCCCAAAACTTTTGTTGACTTGAATAAGCACGAGTTTGTACTGCTTGATATCGATAATGTGACCCCTCAGCCAGGCTCAGTTGAATGGATTTTCTTATTGTTGGAATCAAATCTTCAGCTTTTATGATTGAAAACGAATACATTTAAAATGTTAGCTAGTGGAATTATCTTTAACCATTTGAAAACATAGCAAAAAACTGTTGTTCAAAACAAAAGGCAGTGATTTTAATAGTGTCTAGTGAACTTTACTTGATCATTGATGTCATCAACATTTTGATTTTATTATCAAGCTTATTACTATTAGCTCATAACTTAAATGACTGTAAGGTTATTAAAGTTAACTTAAATTGCAAGTAAAGCCATAAAACAACATTCTCTTTTTGCTCCAAATTCTATTTCTAATATACTTAGTTCTCTATAAATTAGTTTTCTTTGAGAGACTGGAGTAGAAATTCAACTAGAATAACTAGAATAAAAGTTACCCGAATAACGGGATTGATTCATCTTGTGTTGTCACAATGGAAACCTACAGGATTTTATTGTAATAGTTTTCTCTTGGGAGGGAGTTGATTCATCTTATGATGTCATGTCAGAAATTTTACAAAATCTGCAAGATTAATATCTTTTTGTGAGAAACAAACACAATAGTACAATATAAAATTGAGAAAAACAGTCCTGTAAAAGTTTTCCAATCCAAAGCAAAATGTTTATTGCACAGTCATACTCATAATAGGATCCACCTGGAGCTTGCTTGATGATTCACAATGCACCTCAGGGTCAGGAGAAGGGCAATGACTGCATGAACAGACCTTATAAGCTACAAAATGTAGGCCACCCTTTTTAATTAAATGGTACAGCTTTTAAAGTCATACATACATTTTTTTTTCAGTTTTCTATTATTTTTAATTAAATAATATTTATATGATAATACTTTAGCTATATATACCAGTAGTTTAATTTGTTTTTTGAATACTGATCTTTCCTGGAATTTTACCTATTAAGGCTTACACGAAATCCCTGATATTTCAAGGCTTTTATTGCAGGGTTTGACATGTTGTTGTATACATTGTACATATACCACATTTTGAGTTTGTACTAAGGCAGTATGCAGTGACTGTATGTATACGCGAAAGTGACTATATTCTTGTATGTTGTTGTTTTCTTGCAGGGCATTAGGAAGCAATAGAGAAAGAGTGGAGGTTAAGAAGTCCTAACAAAGGATATTACTAGTGCAGCTGAGTGAAAATGAAACCTTAATTTAATTGACCTGATTGCAGAATACCTCAGTTCACTTGAAAGTGACTAAGACTTCTGCGTTGTCCACACGAGCAAGTTTTCCTTGACAAGTTGCCTTGTTCAATAACTGGCACGCCAGTTTTTCAACAAGGAGACTTGTCAAGGAAAAACTTATCATTTTTCGTCGTCTACACGAGCAAATAAAACTTGTCAAGGAAAACTTGCTTGTGTGGACTACGCTTTAATTGGTATTGTTTTTTGAGGGCAAGGGGAGGGTTTTTCTTCAGGTTATCCAGTTTTCCTCCGTCCAAAAAAAAAAACACGCTAAATTCCAATTCTGACTCTGTTTAATAGCCTAGTCCTGGCTTTGATCAACACCTATTGTAGTTGCAGGTCCCATAAAAAAATGCAGTTTTTTGTTACCCAAACAGTGGTTGTGAGGTGCATTACTGGATTGATCAGCCTGTATAACCAGAGGAGGGGTCAAGGGGGAGACAATAATCAGAATTTTATGGTATAAGGATTTAAGGTTCATTGTTTTTTGGCATTTGGGACACTTCGAAAATGAATAATGAATTAGCTATAGTGTAGTGTCTGGGTATTCTGCAATCTCTGCTACCAACAGGTATAGCTCCTTGTGTAGTATATGTGTACTGTCAATTGAAATATAGCAAATCACAAAAAAAAAAAAATATTGCTTTTAAATTATCTTTTGAGTTTCCAATTTTGTAATTTTAAAAAATAAACAAGATTGAACTTTTATGAAATGTTATTTTGTGTTGTCATATATTCTCCATGCAATACTATATATATACATGTAGCTTGTTTGGCATGTAGTAATTATTTAATCGAGACTAAATGTAATTTAGGCATGGTTAAAGAACCAGCGACGCGAGTGATCACAGCGACGTGAAACTGACAAGCGGGAAACCGAGCAACGATCAAGACAACAACACAAAGCACAAGTCCCGGATGAAAGCCCCAGGGCCACGCTAGCAACGCAGGGCCCCCAGTAGTCGCTGGTTCTTTAACCATGCCTAAATTACATTTAGTCTCGATTACATGTATGTTTGTGTGGCAGATTATACTTTATAGTATATTACATATGTATATGTATGCGGCCCTCATCAATTTAAATTGCTGCATTGACAATTAATGTATCTGCTTTCTATAATTAGCTACATGTACATGTAGCAGCTAGCTAGGAACTACATGTATCTGATTTATAGTTTTAGTGCTACCTGATTCCTATAGTTTAGTGCTGTATCTGATTCCTATCTGTATCTGTTTATTTGATCAGTAAAGCTATTTGCATACAACCAATATAAATTAATATATACATAAATAAGTAAATCGATTAACAACTACATGTAAATATAAGCTTATTGCATATAAAACAGGACTTAATGTTTGCTAAAGCTTTCGGGGCTTTTTATAATTGTATTCACTACATTTTCTGGGAGATTATTCCTACATGTAGTTTAGGTATATCTTATCCCTAGTTTAGTGCTATCTGATTCCTACTTTAATGCTATATCTAATATCTAGTTAAATGCTATCTAATATCTAGTTAAATGCTATCTAATATCTAGTTAAATGCTATCTAATGTCTAGTTAAATGCTATCTGATCTCTAGTTAAATGCTATCTGATCTCTAGTTAAATGCTATTTGATCTCTAGTTAAATGCTATTTGATCTCTAGTTAAATGCTATCTGATCTCTAGTTAAATGCTATCTGATCTCTAGTTAAATGCTATCTAATATCTATTTAAATGCTATCTAATATCTAGTTAAATGCTATCTAATATCTAGTTAAATGCTATCTAATTTCTAGTTAAATGCTATCTAATTTCTAGTTAAATGCTATCTAATATCTAGTTAAATGCTATCTAATATCTAGTTAAATGCTATCTAATATCTAGTTAAATGCTATCTAATATCTAGTTAAATGCTATCTAATATCTAGTTAAATGCTATCTAATATCTAGTTAAATGCTATCTAATATCTAGTTAAATGCTATCTGATATCTACATGTAGTTAAATGCTATCTAATATCTAGTTAAATGCTATCTAATATCTAGTTAAATGCTATCTAATATCTAGTTAAATGCTATCTAATATCTAGTTAAGTGCTATCTATTTTCTAGCTCAATGCTATCTGTTTTCTAGTTATATTTTTTCGGATAGTATGTGGATAGGCTATCTGCATGGTTCCAAATAGATAGGGTATGGATAGGGTATGGATAGGAAAAAGATAGGAATTAGATAGCTAAAATTAGATAGTTATTAGCTAGTATATAGATAGGAAAAAGTTAGCCATTAGATAGTGATAATAACTAGTTTTCAGATAGCAAAAAGATAGTGTTCATTTTTGTAAGGGTCAGTAACAAAGAATGAGTTGAACAGCTGTGCAATGTCAAATTTGTCTGTGACTATCTTGTCTCCATCCTTCAACTGACTTATAGTAGCGTGATTGTTTACATCCTCTCTAGTTAGGTCCTTGATGAGACTCCACAGTTTTTTAGGGTTGTGTTTATTTTCAGCCACTTGATTTTTGAAATAGCTCTCTGAAGTGTTACATGTTATAAGCAAGATGTTATAATTGTTCTGTTTTCAGAAAGCCAACAATAAAACCTAGTTGTAATCGAATGCCTTTGGCAGAGCAGGTTTGTGTTCGTTTAATTTTGTTCATGTTAGAAGAGGAATGACACTAATGATATTGTGTTGGACTTCTGTGCAGTTCTGTAAGAGAGGTGGTTGGTGTATGAAATGAAGAGCCTGCATGTGGACTACTTTCTCACCCAAGCTTGTGTTTGCTTTGCACATTTTATGCAGATCAAACAAAGAAGCAGTACCTCTGGTCTTGTTGATTTTCCTGTAAAATAGTAAACTTGATTCTCTTCCCAATTGACTCAGTGTCTGTTTACTGTTTTCTGTTTTTGAATATCTGGACCGAAATTGGTTATACAGATTACTTGTCGAGAAATGCAGACTTCATGCAAACACAATAATTTCTCTTGATCTCTATTCTCCCCAAGCAAAAGCAAAGTCAGGCAAATATAGCAAACTATGAGCATATAAATACAAATGTTAACTATATAGTTTTCATCTATACTTTATCATTATTTGAGACTATAAGTGTTTTTAAAATGTTTATTTTTACTGTAGAAAAGAATGAAATAATTAGTTGGACCCATACACAAATGAGTATATGGAAGACTTGAAAAATGTATACTCTTAAGTACCATCACTTATCTTGATCTTTATTCTCTACCAAAAACAAGAAGACGTATGTAGTATGTACTCTAAATCTATGAAACATGTGAATATTAAAAATAAGTTAACATAATTTTCTTAATATATGCAAATATATTCTATAAAATTTTATTAAGAGGTAAATCATGTATGTGTTGATGTTGTAACTCACATTTTGAGTTTAGAAGGGTAACATTGTAGGTGTTGATTGAAAGAATGTAATATTTGATTCAGTTTATATAGGTTTGATAATGTATTTGGGAAAGGAAACTTGTGATGGCTAGGGAGATTAATTCCAATGAGGTTTCATTCATAATACTAACATTAACAATCAGATACACATGTGTTGGTGAACATATTTTTTAAATGCAAGACATGACAAAATAACTAATTGACTAGTTATATATTTTTAATTATAAAAATATTAATATTAAAAAACAATTCTAATATAATAATGATATCAATACTAAGAATCTCTGCTCACACTTACATTGCATGTTCATGTTAAATCAAATCATAAGGGTTTTTAATTCTTTTAAGTTAAATTTTAGACTGATAAAATAATAATACTTTCAATAATACTAAATATGATTATAATCAATTACATATTTGCATCTGAACCTTAAATTCAGAAAAAAGTTTACCATCTCAGAGCATCCCTGAGTTTTAGGTAATAGCAGACTTTAAAAAAGGGGTCTGTTTGTAATACAGAATGCACACTTTCAATAACTTTTTTTTAAACCTTAATTTTAAATGAACATGCATGATCATAAGCAGAGATTCTTTGCATTGATATCATTACTATAATATAACTATTATTAATTAATTATTTCTTTACTTGCACAGTCTGATTGTTAATATTATTATAAAATGGAAGCCATTGGAAACATGTGCTTCATTCCAACATACTTGCCCCTCATTGCTTTCTTTTCCCATATTGTGCTTAATAGACTGGACTAACTATCACATTCATTCACTGGGCACCTAACCCTTTTCCCCTCCCTCAAAATTATACAATAAAAGGCTGACCCTCTTCCTGCCTTGAAATGATGCCATTAAGGGCGTTAGCAATTCAAACATATACACGATTCACTTCTGAAATAAGTTCACATATAATAATATATAAAACACAAGCACGACATACACACCATTCACAGTACCTTTAAAATTATTTCACATAATTCATACAAATTTCAATTTAAAAATCAAGTTGAGAAACCATGTTCACTTATTAATATTGATATGTTTCTTAGATTAGCCCTTCACATAATTCCAGAAAATATTCTTCACTTAAAAATTATTGACACAAGTCATAAAATAAGTATACTACAGATGCACAGAAAATGGGCCCATACAGAAAATGACCACTAACTATCAGGGGTTTCAAAATAACCTGGCTACAACCAGAGCTCCAGCACTAACATGCATCTACATTGCACTTAGCCTGAAATAGCTCTATACATGTAAAGCTAGCTACACGTACTATAATATTTGTATTTTAAAATACATTTATTACTAAAGGCAAATCCACAGCTACTTTCAAAGTCCAAGCCAGGTACACTGAAAATTAATGAAACCTCTGCATTATGCTAATAATGTAGTTTCTGTCTAACTCCAAGAAGAGGCTCATGAAAAAAGGAAGCCCCCAGATTTTTCAAACAAATTAACAATTAATTTTATTATAAGTAATTATGCTTATGGATTCCTGTACAAATTATGTAGATTTGTAACCATTAGGCAAATGAAAAAAGAGAGATACATGTAAACAGTTTCAACTGTTAGAATATAGGTTTCCCTTTTGTGGGAAATTATATTGCACCCTGACTGTTATGTCACCTATTGGTTGGATATCAACTCAGCAAGATAGAGGATTCTGCTGCATTAAAAAAAAACACATTAAAGCAAATACTTTTTAGTCCTTCAATGTTGTACCGTGTAACAATTAAAAACAGGTTTACAATTTTAACAGTTGATTGTCTCGAATAATGTATACATGAAAAAAATGTATATTTGTTCTCATACATGTACATGTAGTTTCCTAAGGAGGCTATTTATATCTTTCAATTATCCTACACATGTATATTTGTCTCACTTTGCTTGTGCTTGCATGCCTGGGGAGAATAAAATGAAGATCAAGAGAGGTGATGGTGCTTGAAGAATCTCCATTTCTCAAGTAGACATGCCCCTTTGCTGTTTTAGTCCAGATATTCAAAAACATCAAGTAAACACTAATGGAACTGGGAAGGGGAATGGATACCACTGCAAGCGTCCTTTTTTCTGGGAAAACAGCAAGAAGTACTGTTTCGTTTATAGCTAGCAAACACAAAGCTTGGGTGACAAAGTCCACATGCCCGCACCAGCCACCTCTTACAGAATCACACAAAAGTGCCACACGATATAATTAGTGTCGCTCCTCTTCTAAGGGGTGGACCATTAGAAATCCTGGGAGGGGGGGGTGGAAAACTTTTTGTGCACGATATTTTTTTTAGCAGTGTGAGTTATGCAATAATTTTTTTTTTAAGGCGATACCTCTGCACGATTTTTTTTTCAGTGCACATTCTATAGAGATTTTTCAGTGTACATCCTATATAGATTTATAGCCTGTGAATACAACCATAATATAATATAATAATAATAATGTTATTTATAGCAGAGAATATGTCTCCGAAGAGTTTTTTCAATAGAGCCCTGCATAACATAAATAAGAAACAAAAATAAAAATACATTAATAATCTAGAGTTAAAAACTAGGCTAAAATACATTTATAGAGTGACTAGAGCTAAAATTTATGAGGCAATTCAAAATCATGTCTTTTGACATTTTGTTTAAAAAGAGTTAGGGATTCGAGTTCCCGCAACGAATTATCTAAAGTATTCCATTCACTAAAACATTGGTACAATAAACGTTGTTTGCCATAATTAAGCTTGATTATTGGAAGTCTAAAATCGTTCTTTCTTCTTGTATTATACATGTGAATGTCCTTTAAGATATTAAAATCATAATCAATGAGTTAATTAACATACTTATATATTAAAATATGACGATGTACAAGACGACGTTTGGAACGAGTAGGCCAATTGAGATTTGACAAGGCTTGTGCTGAAGAACTTTAACCAGGTAAATTCAAGAATTACCTTGGCCGCTTATTTTGCAAAATCTGAAGATCGTCTATGAGGGTTGAGTTGCATTTGTCACCCTATATCGCATCAGCGGTAGTCAAAAAGTGGACATACTAAACTATTATACAAAGTAAGGCGTGTCTCGAGGGGCAATAAGTGCCTGATACGCTTGGCCAGACCAATCCTTTGGTTTACTTTAATAGATAAGGCCTCTACCAGGTCATGCGAAGTCATATACTTATTAATTATAATACCGAGGTACTTGATATTGTCAGAGCGTTCGAGGGGCACGTTGTCTATAATGACATCGATGCTAGAGCAAGATTTCAGTTTATGTGGACTACCTCTTAACATAAACTTAGATTTAGAAGTATTCAAAGTCAGGCGATGTATACGAAACCAAGAGGCCAAGTCATGATTTAAGCAATGTTCGATGTCATTGATAGAAGGACGGCTACAGTATATCACGGTGTCATCAGCGTACATGGTCACTTGGCAATGATCTACAGTAAGAGGAAGGTCGGCATTGACGTAAACCAAGAACAAGAGAGGACCGAGAATACTCTGTGGCACGCCAACTCCCACTGAGCACGAAGAGGACTGAGAGTCGCCGCCTATTGCAGTTATCTGGTGTCTGTTATCAAGGTAGGAAGTAAACCAATTTACAACTTCACTGCAAGCACCAATGGCCTTGAGCTTTGTCAGCAAAAGGTTGTGGTCCACGGTCACAAAAGCCTTGGACAGGTCTAAGAATACTGCACCAGTCACCTTGCCATTGTCCATGTGTCGTAGAATGTTGTCAGTGAAGTGTGCTAAGCCAATTTCAGTAGATAACCTCGGGCGGAAACCAAACTGATTAGGTGTGACGATTTTCTCTTACGAGAGATAGCCGTAGAGTTGTTGATGTACAGCCCTTTCAAGAATCTTACTTACATCAGGTAGAATATAATTGTGATAGGCCTGTAATTGTTAAAATCAGAGTGATCGCCGGATTTAAACAGGGCGGTAACTTTTCCTTGTCCAGAGAACGATTAAACAGTTTGGTTAAAACTGGTCAGGAGTCGTACACACAGCCGAGTCATTTACAAAGCTCTCGGAAATGTTCGAAAAGCGAAAGACAATTTCACTGTTATTTGTCCTAGCTGGAGTAATGATGTCAATGGCGCCGACCAGAGATTGAAACTTTGCTGCTAACAAAGGTCTGATCGATCGACGCTGGCTCTGTTAACTGTACTCCATCAGATTCAGATTGGATAAAGGTCGGCTGAGGCCCGTCGGCTGAGAGCCATTATTAGATCTTATTACGGCAAGTCAATCATTTATAGTTTTCCATAGAGCACCTGAATTTCTTTGTTTTGTCTAATCAGATCTTTATAGTAATTTGCTTTACATTCCTTGACTTGTTTATTTACTTTGAGCCGCATTTTTTTTGGTAACGAGCCCAGTGATGTGAGGAATTTAATTTGATCGCCTTAGAATGCATATGGTCCCGGTCTTTCATTGCTTGGCTCCGATTCAGGCCAAATCAAAAATGCATACCCCAAGATTTCATTGTCCATGATGTTTTGCACAAGACGGCAATACATGAAAATATTTCTATGCGCTCTAAATTGCTGGCACAGAATCTGTAATCTTTGAAAATGTGGACATTGAAGTTTACTCAATGAAACCTGACGTTAAACTCGGTTGCAAAAACTGCTGGCATCAGAGAATAATTTGAGGCTTCAGTAATTGCAGAGAAGGTTTATTTGCCAATAATATAGCTGTTTTTAGCTTGTCTAGTGTTTTAGACCGCAAATAGTTTATTCTTGTGGTTTGCTACCGGTATCGGGGGAATTAAGGCCAGTTGATATTTCCATGACAACAGTGACTAAACTATTGTTATGAAGGTTGGGGAGGTTGTTTTCATCTGGAAATACCTGAAAATCAGTTAGGCCAGATAAAACAATACTTGTTTAGCGTCCAACCATTTCAATTTTTCCAGGTAGGGAGAGGGTGTTTTTTTTTTTTTCTATGTGAAGTCACCCGTGTTGTAGAAACAAAATGGCGTCGATGTTAAAATATTTAATGCGTCGGCGCATATTTTAAGTGGTACATGTAGGGGTCTGGGTACAAGAACTGGTGTTCGCGGGCGCATTTACACTTTCTAAGTTTTTTTTATGAAAAATAAAATAAAAATAAAAATTAGAGATAGGAGACATTTCTCAGGTCAGGCGGGGACACTAACCAAGTATTTGTTTTTATCTGGCCTTACGCAGACTGTGTGGGTAATCTTTAGAACTATATTTTGAATTGCCCTTTTGCTCTGACGAAGGGCTAGCGCTCGAAACGTCAGCTGCTACTCGCTTTCCACGGCGGTTAGCATACCTCAATCGACTTTAGTTGATTACATACCATTATATTTTGAATTGGTAAAACTGAATTGCTAGTATTTTTTCAAAACAAAAATTGAACAATGCATTGGTTCCTTTGTACGATTTTTTTTTTGTGCCTTAGTGCTTTGCAGGAATTTTCTTTTGGGACATTTAGCCTTGCACGAATTTTTTTTTGGGACTACCCACCCCCCCTCCCAGGATTTCTAACATGAACAAAGTTCTGAAAACAGAACAATTATAACATCTTGTTTATAACATGTAACACTTCATTTACAAACAAATTAAAAATCGTTTTCTTCACATTGCTAAAACGATCAACTATTTCGTCAAAATGCAGATGTGATACCATAATGACCAAATCAAGTGATAATAGCTCTGTAGATTTACTTATAGGCCTTGGTAATGCGGATCGTCGTTCCGCGATTTCTAGTTCTTCTGCTGTAGACAGTCTAGTCACAGTACTGCAACTTCAAATGCTTCGTTTGAAAAATGGTATGAAAATCTCGAATATGGTATTTTATATGTTGAAAACCATTACCTCCTTAGTTCTCTACCGAAGTATAAACCTTATATATTCACAAGTTTTCTTATTTTTGGCGTTTTTCCAGTCGCATATGAACATTTCGAAATGGTTCGTTTTGCTTGAAGACAGAGTTGAACGAGCAATTGTAGCGTTCTTTCTGTGAACTGGATTATGTGTTATTTGGGCTTAGAGAAGTCACTGAAGAATATAAGTCCATGGTGTGAAGTAATAATTTAAAAGTAATCGTGGTATTTCTTGAGCTGTGAGAGGTCCCTGGAAAAGAGCTACAATTCCCTCCCGCTCGGCGGCCATCTTAATTCACTTTTAATAAAGTGCCTAGTGCGCATGCGCTCCGTTTTTCCGCTCTGTCACTCTGGGTCCTTAGGTCGCCGCGATGAAGTGTGACATTGAGCGACTTAAGGCGACATAAGCATTTTTTTACAAAAAAAAATGAAATATTAGGCGACACTGGGCGTTATAAGGCGACATTGGGCATTATAAGGCGACATTAGGCAATACAAGGCGACATTTGGTGATAGAAGGCAATGTAGGGCGACATTAGTTTGTAAAATAAGGTGACAGTGTGGCTTTTACCATGTCACATAATATATAAGGTGACATTCATTGACCATACATTGTACTGTATATCTAAAATAGTACTACTACTTGTGAGTTTTTGATTGAAAGCATTTCAAGTAGAAAGATTAATTTTAATCAAAAATGCCAGTATGCATGTTTTCCATATAAAATTTAAATAAAATAAACATGAACAAGTACATATTGACTACATGTATAACACATAAACTAATGTGTGTAATATTATTTAACCCATGGTAGCATGCAGCAAATTTGAGATATTAAGATATTAAATTTCAAATGTTTTAATATTGACCAATTGGTTTAGTGACTCATTTGTTTTTACTTTAAATGCTCCCATGAGTGGCTCTTTAATAGAGCTGTTTTCAATTGAGTGTCGAAAACAATAAGTAATTGGTTTGGTTTTGCGTTTGCTTATATTTTCTATTGGCTGTGAGAAATGTTTTGTAATTAATTATCAGCCAATGAAGTTCTAAACTAAAACCAAATGCAATCACGCCGTCTAGTGAGAGTTATCCACGATTGCATTTACTTTTCCTCGTGACTGGTTCTTGAAAGTAAAACCAATCATGAATTACTTCAGTTCCTGATTGGCTCATTGCATTTTCACTTGCTCCTGTGATTGGCTCTGTAAGTACTTTGGCTTTAGTTTTATGACACTCAATTGAAAACTGCTCTAAAATATAATTAAGTTGGTTTTGGTTTTAGAGCAGTTTTCAGCTGAGTGTCATAAAACCAGAAAATATCAATGAACCAATCACAAACATGGGGCATTTGCATAGCTGACCACATATGTTGGAACAGGGGTGGGCAGGTGTGGAATAACAACTTAAATATTGTATAAGATTATTAAGTCTTAAGCTTCTTTAATAATAAGTTACTTGATTTGATTTCGAGACAAAAATATAGCTTGAGAGTTGAGTACTCTGAATGCATGCATTTCTTGTCGTAATAACTTAATATTATGTACTGATAAAAAAACACTTATGAATTTGACTTTAGATAGGTTTCAAAGCCAAAGGCAAAGACACACATTTATACAATGTCGCTTTATTTATATATTTAAGCTTCTTATATCTTGTAAAATTAAGAAAGGATGCGTTGGTTTTGTTTGACACTTAAGCTTAAGTCTTAACTTACAGACACGGATTTACAAATTTAAAATAAGAACAAATGACATAACAAGTTTACACAAAGAAGTTGGAATTGTTACCTTCATTTGTGTCATGGAAAATACCAGAAACGTTTGTGCAAAAGTCGTACAAATTCCCAACGCCTCCATAAACGTTTGTACAAAAGTCGTACAAATTTGATCTTGGTGAGCCAGCACTTTGCTTTATAAACCAGTTCAGCGGTCGACTTCCACTAAAATGGAAGGTACTTCATATATGGTCTATTATATGTCTTCTATATAGTGCAAGACTGTTTTATATAAAGAAGACGCAATAATAGACCATATATGAAGTCAAAGTTGCCCACGGCTTTCTTGGCCAGCGGATAGTCTACTGTACATGTAGTTGTACTGGAACCATTTACTTCACGTAAAAGCACGAAGTTCTAAACGCAAGTTGCAAAAGAACTAGGGCCCCAAAAATGAAGCCATCATCATCACCGTAAAGCAGTCCGAAATAATTCACTGACGGGATATGTCAGTAATATGTAAAGCGCCATGAGACTGTGGTGATATGGCGCTATATAAATATGGCCATTATTTATTATTATCACAGATTTCAGTACACAAGAGGATTCATGGGGATCGAAAACTCGCTGAAATCGCCTTACCTGAGCCAGATGACCACACAAACAGCAACTGAATACACCGTAGAAGCAAGTCAAGGCATTTTTACTTACGATTCTCTCGTATTTTAGCTCCTTGAAAGCTGGAGTTCGTTACATTCCCATACAAATGCTTATATTTAAGCGATCAGCGCCTGTTCACAAGTATTATGAAATCGGAAAACGCCACTTCTGCCTATAGAGCACTTACGAACATTGTTGTTAATATGGGAATGTATAGTATTAACTATCTGTTACGGTAAATCCCTCGGCTATATCCAGTTGAGTTCGATTTTCGAATCAGTCTGAGAATTCATGCACTGTGTGCGATGTGTGTTGACGATGAAGTGATATGAACTCCCGAGTGGATACAAGCAAATATCTAAGAATCCCTGAAGATTTTTAGCGGCATCCATTTAGGTAAAATCCAACGGTTTTTAGCGTTTAGATAACCCGGCCCCATATTTCCAATGCCTTTGTCCAAATAAATCAACCCTCCAGAAATGCCTTATGTTTGACTTCCGGTGAAATTGCATTGTTCAGAACAGCCAATCAGAATACACAAAAATCGGATTCTTCCAGAGCCCTATTTTTCATCGAGCATGCGCAGTAAGAAACCAAATGGGGTCTGGGTACGAGAGTGTGTAGTAGTCTATGGAGAGCACATAATGCGTACCTTTAAAGCTGAATTTCCCTGCTAGCATAGGTCTCTCTCTGTCTTGGTAAAATGGAAGGCGAGAGAGAGACAGACCTCTGCCGACATCCGACGCTTTCTCTGTCACGCATGCGTAAAGTTTCCTTGGCAACAAGTGACGCAGTCTCGTACCCAGAGCTCATCTCCACAGAGAGAGCTCTGGTAACAGCCATTTTTTGGTCCTTGCTGATTGGCTGAAATGATAACGCATGCGTAAGAATCATTCGAAATACTTAATCGTGATTGGATAATTGTTACTTGTCATGTAAATAATAAAGTTCGCGTATAGGGCATGCTGGCTGAATATACAGAGAGGCTCACTTGTTTACCAGCTTCTGGCGTCTGCAATTGTCTTCGACTGCAGTGCAGCTTTATACCCATAACTGAACAGTCGTTTATATCCCCCTTGTCTTTGGATGCTATACAACGGAGGACCAGATATATAAGCGAACTCCGGATTACCATGCAGTGATGATCAATCAATAATCAAAGGCAATGAGGAATTGTATCGACGAGGCAAATTCTTGGACGGTCATGATCACAGATCAGTGGTCTCCGACTCCGCCTGGGATTAGTTGCAGAATACCCCTCACTCAAAAGATCGCTTGAAAACATTCAAAACTGCGCTAATTTCCCCACTTTAGTTCAGGTGTATTTAGACTCGTTCTATGAATGATTTTGGTCGAAATGGTTAGGTTTTATATTATTTCAGGGTTAGGTTGTTAGGTTTGTATGAAAAAGTTGAGAAATGAATTATTAATTAACCAAAGGAGGGGGTATTCTGCAATTACTCCACCACTGGAGGGGGTATTCTGCAATTACTCCCTTGTTATAATATAAAATGAAGGAAAACAAAGGAAATTAATGTTAGAGTTGTTTCAGCACTTGGACTTCAACACTTGTTTATTGAGTAGTTGTAAATCTAATACAGATTCATCAGATTCATCTTGATTTACATAAACTTTTGCTGTGATTTTAATAATTATAAACCATATACTCTGGCTCAAGTTTGTAAATCTGATAAATCATGGTCACTCGTTCTGTATCTATTACAAACTAAAAAAATGTAGTGTCTATCCAAGTTAGTGAATTAACCTTTGTCATACAGGTAGATATAAAGTATATACTAACAGAATGGCGTTAGTATATACCGGCATTTTGCTTAGCTCAGCTGAACAGAATGGCGTTTGTGTAGATAGAGATGGGCAGTTTATAAGTAAAGTGTTTTAAAGTCAATCATGAGTCTTCCTGAATTCGAAGTTCTGTATTCGGAATTCTCGAATGAGAAAATGAACTGAAATAACATAATATATTCACATAGGGTCCATCCTAAAAACATGTGTTTTCTTTGATCGATCTTCCAGCCAGTTGACCTCCGGGTCATGCACTGTTTATATTTGATAAAATGTTTGCAAGTTACATTTGGCTAGCGTTATATTCCAAAAACTCAATTCTGCGCCGATGTGGACCGTATAAATACTCGTTTTAACTCTTCGATATGTGTTCAGCGGGGCATTTTGATTTAAAGATCAATATGATTTAGCTAAAAGATTATGATCCATGCCTACACTAAATAATAACTTTGTCACACAATCCGGCTTGTTCAGATTGGAAGGTTCCAGAACTACTTAGACTGCATGCGTCAACACAACAAGAGCCCATCTGGGCTTTCACTCGGGCCACATGAGATTGAAGATGAAATCTTTCATTTGAAATCCTCTTAGTAATAACCAAAGGGAAGAATTATTAGCTGAATTTAGCAGTCTTTAGGAGTGGCCGGTAGCGCGGTGACTTTCATTCTCTGCTCCCCTAGTATATATGTAATTTAATATTTTTGTTTTTCTCGTATGTTGACCTTTTAATTTAAACACTACTTATTCGTTTAACACACTGCATTCGAGCAGGCATATATTCATTGTTTTGACCCGAGAATTATCCGTACTACCGTACTTCATGGTCCCTTTCTTTAGTAGTGGGTTGTCGGTCAGGTGATTGTAAACTCTCGTCATTTAGCACAGAAAATGTATTCTGATGAATAGGGATCGGGTTGTCATGTAAGAAAGATGGCTCTTGAACAAACTGATAAGCTTCAGTAGGTTGGGTAGTCTCGGAACACTGGAGACCTTGGTCTTTCATTGTCTTCTTTTTTGTATTCTTGATTATTATTTTTAAGTTTGAAAGTCGGATCTCAGCTTTATTATATGCGCTTTCAACTCGCCATTTTCAACTTCTAGGTCAATAATATATTCGTGATGACAGCATCTTGATTTCGGTCTTGTATATATTATCTTGCTGCACTAATTTGTCTTCCAAATGACTGGGTTTTGGTTTCTTGATTCGTGTTTAGATGTGACGAGAGTAAGAATTCATTACGCATATCAGTTAGGTCAGCCTCTATATTACAAATCAAGGTCGTTAAAGCAGCGAGAGAGTTCTTATTGCGGGCTAACCATGCTGTGGTAACCAATAAGGCACTGTCATTAACCAATCACCTGCTTGGATTTTGTACTGTGCAAGAAGTTGGAACATTACAGTGTGAGTACGGGGAGCACTTTAGACAACGAGAACTAAACACACGAGAACTAAACACACGAGAACTAAACACACGAGAACTAAACACACGAGAACTAAACACACGATGAACTAAACACACATTGTACATTCTAATGTACATTCACTCAAAAGACTTGAACTAGTCGACCAAATTCGCCTTTTACCAGGTCGAAGCTCATTGACAAGCAAGTTGAAATGCTATTGTCTTGTACTCGACACTGATTGGCTCAAGTTACCGTAAGTTGGAATGCTTTGTTTTCACTCTGCAATGTGATTGGTTCTCGTTGTTTAAGTGGCCCCAGTTTCAGTAGTCGCACTGTAAATATGTAAATATATATAAATATGTATATATCACACATCACTTCAAACACTCTAATGTCTGTAATTAATATTAGGTACTTATTGACTGAGTGGGAGGGCCGTACGGGAAAATATTTGGCTTGAGGTCATGACGTACGGACCGAGCGCAGCGAGGCCCGTATAAAATGACCGAGAGCCCAATATTTCCCCGTCCGGCCCGACCTAACTCAGTCAATAGGTTTTTTATCATATGACCATATATTTTTGTAGGGCCTAACTGAATGGCAGCATTCACTACCTATTAGGTATACTACAATCATCTGCAAAATAATTTGAGACACCGCTCGCTTTTAGAGACCATTCTTAAAATTAACTCCCTCTCCCCCTCTCCCCCTCTTCAATGTTGTGTTATAATATAGGTGCACTTTCTATTTAGAATTCATTCACAACCAACATTGAAATGGGGGGAGGGGGTTGGAAGCCTCAACTGCTTTAACTTTGTGTTCAACTTTTCTTTTCCTCGTATATTAGATATTTTTCTCGACTACATGTCTCAACATTTTTGCAGATACTTGTCTGAGAAGCTTCACTATGAAATCGGCTGCAGCATCTCGAGAAATTAGAGAATTACCACCAAACTTGGCAGGCTCTTATTGTTAGAATGTACATCTTGTTTATTCTGCTTGATGCCATCGCTGCTTAATGACGTCATGAATATAATATCATTTGCAGCATTGAATGAAAATGGCAGTAAAGAGCTCAATGTTTTTAGAAAAGTCGTAAAATATAATAACCTTTACAGCATTGAATGAAAATGACGGTAAAGTACTTAAATATTTCGAAAAAAGACCACATTTGCAGTGTTGGGCGTATGTATCCCTTCCACTTAATATTTACACTTCCACTTAATTATTACTACAACATAGTTTTAGAAGGAAGTCAGGGCACAAGGAGAACAATGGGGGGGGGGGAGTACTTGCCATATTTTATAGTTATGAAATGCAATGAATAATTAAGGCTTTAAAACTGTTTTTTGGGCGGTTGGGGTGGGGGGGGGGGGGGGGGGGGGTGAGAATAATATTTATGTTTCATCTTTTGCCCTGTGAAACAATTATCAGAATGATCAGTATCCTGGCATATTTAGTATCCGGAAATTTTGAGTTTAACGCAGTTATTGGTTTCTAGGCCTTCACTCGTTTTATCAACTTTGCTTCCTGCGCAAAAGATGTACTGCTGCATTCTCTTCCACATCACACCTGATTCCTCACCTGAATGTTGTTTTACTGCTATTGGGACAGCATATGTTTCCTCGTGAGACAGCCGAGATGCTCTCACATCACGACTCACCCACAGGAAATGCATCTCACTTGCGCTTGGTTTAATAGTGTTATCAGTAGGCAGGGGATTTTTCATCGGTTTCAAATCTCAGGGGAACCTTGCATACTGGGCACCCTCCAACTTCTATTTCTTCTTTAAGCCACCGGTGTATACAGATGTGTCACATGGACCCTGGACTGGTAAACGTAGAACACTAAGACAAATTGAGCAGCGTATTTCGGGTTGTGGTTCCACAAACCTCTCTAGTGGTATGGGCGTGAAATTGTGTAAATTAATTAGGTTTGCTGGAACAGCAGGGCTTTGGTTAATTTGTTTTGGGCGACCCCTGCCGAAGATGAGCTTCCTTGGCCTTTTTTTCTTGTTCCTTCACTTTTTCTGCAAAGTCGCTGCAAAATCTGCATTCGTTTTTTTTGTGTGGTTGCCAGTCGTACGTTTCACACTTTTTAAAAGTACTCTCAGTTTTGGATGGCTCGGGTTTCTCCCATTTTATATTTTTTTGTGATGCAGTTGTTGCACACTTTGGCTGCCACTAATCATCTAGCTCAGATTCAATATTAAAAAACCGGCGTAGACGATTTGCCGTTTTTAAAATTAGTCGAATAATAAGTGGTGCGGTCTCGATCAGTAAATTTTCCACGAGT